>CM077202.1:35942073-36402073 GCA_039654625.1 Rhinogobio ventralis | reverse complement strand
TATATCTAAATATAATGCCATAGATCTAAATGTAATGCAACACTTTTCACGATTAGTTAACCATGAGAGCTGTAATAGTAAAAATGCGCTAAAAGAGAGAGTAATACTATTTCAAATGCAAAGACGTTAGCCAATCACAGCAGTGGGTGTTTACACTGAAGTCTCCCAGCGGACACGCCCTTTAAAACAGAGCGTTCAGAGCAGAAGGCTAAAATCAAGGTAGGAAAAATGCCTTTTATTTATAAATTATGAACATTTTTGATGTAAAAAGCATTCTAACATTATAAGTGCACCCCAGGAAACATCATAAAACCATTAAAAAACGCAGTTCATGACCCCTTTAAAGTGTTACCCACGAAACTAAGAAAAAACATGCAGACCCTACTCGGAATAAGATAGCAGTTGTAATATGTAAAGAAAAACCCTGCAGCTTTCATGGTCTCAGAGTTTCAGACTGAGAATCTAAACATCTACTCCCCAGCACTGTGTATGTGTAAATTTTGCTAGTAGTTTTATATTTCTACGTCATTTTTTATTTGATTATGCTGTTTGCGATGCTTCATGGGATTTTAGATCTTTCTCTCACTAAAGCCGTTAAGTTCATAATCTTGTACCTTTTGTATTTTTGTCTGATTTTCAAATACTTTTTTAGGATTCACCTTGTAGCTGATTGGCTTGGTTCATGCCTTATAACCAGGGGTGCACATAACTGGTGCGCATATGTGGTAAAAATAAACTGCAGCAGAAAACATGGACGGAAGCGCTTTTGAGTACCAACATTTTTGGGGACAGGGACATGTTTACTTACTGAAGTAGGATTTTTATCCATCTCTTTTAAGATCATGATGATAAGTGTGTTCATTAATTATTAGTTGTTAAATGTCTTTTTAGTTGGCTTTTTCTAGGGCCATATGATTTCCGTGATGCAGAAAACCAGACGTAATCGGAATCCAGTCATAAAAACGATGAATAAATTGATGAATAACTAAAAAGCAGGTCAGTACACTTAAATCAAATTGAGATTATAGACTAAATAAACTTGCCTTGCTTATTAAATTGCAAAAAGACTATTTAAATATGAATCCTGCATGTTCTGCATGTCTCTGTGTGGATGAATGGTGCAGACGCGTGGTTTCAACACACACACACGTTGGGTTTTCATGTTTTATGGGGGACTTTCCATAGACATAATGGTTTTTATACTGTATAAACTGTATATTTTATCCCCCTACACTAACCCTACCCCTAAACCTACCCATCATAGGGAACTTTCTGCATTCTTACATTTTCAAAAAACATCACTTAGTATGAATTATAAGCTGTTTTCCTCATGGGGACCAAAAAATGTCCCCACAAGGACAAGGATTGCAGATATTGCCATCTTTGTGGGGACATTTTGTCCCCATAACGTAGGGTTTACCAGGCCACACACACTGAAGCACGCATGACGCTTAGTATTTTCAGCCTCTGCCACCTCACTATGGCCCTGTCCCAAATGGCACACTTCATATGCGCTTTTGGTGGCACTTGTGGACTTACAATGGCACTTACACACTACTCCGGAGTTTTCGTCCCTCAAAAAAAAGTTTTTTTTTTGTTTTAGTTTAAAAACTCTGGTGTGTGTTTCAGCGTAGACAGACCAAAACAGAGACTATATATATATATATATATATGTGGCTGCCCACATACTCTCCCTGATTGGGTCTTCTGGATCACTGCACATCCTTCCCTGATTCGTCAAGCCCCTATCATATGACCATTACGCTACCGGAATACGATAATAAAGGACCAGCCTCGACAACCGTATGCAACCGTGCATGAACGGTCATGTGACATGTTTAGTGTGGACTGAGATATTTTCTGAAATGCAGTATGGACAAGCACCATTTAATTTTTTTAAAACACTGTGTTAAAACAAAAACACACTAGTGTTAACAGCCTAAGAAGCACACAGTTCCAATGTCATGTGTGAATATGGTGAGGCAGAGCAAGCCACAGCAGACAACACGTATTCAGTCTCAGTTTGTAATAAGACATGGAACAGTATATGCAGTAATTTCAAATGTAAACCATTTGTTCAATCAATTTGTACAAAACCACTACAGCAAGGATATAAATGCATGCATACTGCCCTGTCACCAGTTTCTATGCCCAGGTCTTTATCTAAAAACACACGGTCATACATTAGTGCTGCCTCCAAATCACGTCTGCATTTGATGCACAAACATACCTCCCCAATCACCCAGTGGCAATTCAAACCACCAACGCCATCTGTGATATGATTTATCACTATATTCTAGCGTAAAGGTGCTTTTGTCACCCACCCCCCCAAAACTCTCTCTGGCTCACTTTTCCCCCAGCTCATAGTGCACAGGTGCACAATAAGGTGAAAATGACAACTGAATATGTGGTGGGACAAGCTGTCCATTGTACAACTGACATCTGGACAAGCAAACTCTCCACAAATGCATGTTTGCCCTTGAGGACACTGTGCCATGCAGTCAGGGAGGCAGGTGCTGTAACATGACAGCACTACTACAAATGAATTTGTTAAATGAGGGTCACCATGCTGCCAACATTCAGAAACATATTGGTCAGATGGTATATTTCCCTATCAGACAGATTTCAGAGCGAGATTGTCAGTGGAGTGTTTTGTAACTGATTAAACCAGCAATATGATCAGGGCCATGACTAATTACGACCACATCTGATGCGTGGCTCATTACTTAGTGGTAACAAGTTCCTTGAAAGTTTGCCAGAGCTTATGTTATGTCATCTGTCTGACAAAGAATATTTTGAATCATGCAGAGATCCAACAAAGCCACAGCAAAGCCACCTACCTGATATCCATGCAGGTAGGCCTCCCACAGCATGCTATTATACAAGATGTTTCCACTTAGTCCAATTCCATCATGTATAGGGGAGAGCAGGGCGCAGCCTAACGCGGGGTTAGTTGTAACGCACATGGTTTAAAACTTTCCACACATGCTAGGATGACAAAACTTTGAGGTGACGAATACAGTCAGTCACAGGCAGTCCACACTCCAATCCAGAAGGGGACGTGTGATAATGCGATGCTGTTTGCTAACCGCCACTACAGTGGAAAAAATAGCAGAAGAAGAGACACAAGAACATGCTAGAAGCCTATACACTGAGGCTGTGTCCGAAATCACCCCCTATACCCTTAAATAGAGCACTATTTGAGGGGACAGCCATTTGTAGTGGTGTCTGAAACCATAGTTTTGCATATTTTTGAGCAACTAGACTAGACACATGCATATTTATTAAAGAGCCATACAGGCACCTAGTGAGTAATGGCATTACAAATGAAAATTATTATTTTTCCAGCCACAAAATTGGAATTCTCTATTTTAACCTTCAAATTACTACACTAATTGTAATATAAATAATAAAAATATTAGAAAAAAAAATATTTTAAGTGGTCATTAATGGACAAAAACAAAATATTCAATAAATATTATTTAACTAAAATATAGAACATTTATTTAATTGAAAAATAGTTAAGGTGCATAGTCACATTTGACCACCAATGAGTATGAGTGTGACCAATTAGTAAGGAATACCTGAGGGCTAAATACAAGAAAAACATTAATGTTAACAATGTTGCATCTCCATCACGTAATAATCAATGCACACCATGCTGTACTGTTTACCAAAAATTGCTGCAAATACCTGTATAGTGAGGCTGTTGTCTATCCTGCTTAAGCCATTCAAATGTATTGACAGCTGGTTTGTTTAGAACTATTGAGAGCTCCATGAACCACGTGACCGCGCGCCGCCGGGAGAGGAAAGCATGTCGCAACTGTTTTTCAACGGCTCTGGCTTTAACTGTTATGCCACATTAAGTGCATTAAAGCAGGTTTTTTCAATTTGGCGTGAGATTTACTTGGGCAGAGTGAGACAGAGCCTGAAAGGCGTGTATCTCACGCCAAATGCCAACCCTGTTATAGTTGTCGTCCTTGGTGTGAAAGGGCTTTAACTTGCGAATCGGTTCAGTGAGTCAAATGTTGATTCAGTAACGGCTTTGACGAATTCCTCAAGTTCATTCGGTGAAGGATTCGTATTCTTTCGTTAGACTGATTCAAGATTCAAACCAGTAACGTTGAGAAAATAAAATGAGTCATGAAAAGAAGCTGCTCAAATGAGTCATTTGCTCGTGAATCAATAGCCTTTGTTTGTTTTGGCTCCGTTTCAGCTTGCCAGGACAGGACAACACAACAGAAGGATTTATGCAATGTTTTTATCACCACATTTAATTCAGCCTTTTAAAAATCTAGTAAATGTTTTTTTTTATTGTGGCGCTGGAGAGTCTGACTGGAAAACTGGTAAATCATCTATAGGCTATATTGTTACCCACCACTAAGGTGATTGAAATCGAGTCAGTAAACGTAATCTCAGTACAGGAAATTGTGTTAAATTATTTATTTTATATTAATAACAATATATAGATCATTAGTGAGTGAGCAACAACAAAAACCGTTGAGAAACTGCTACTGTCAATCAATCCGTTTCTATGGCAACCATGGAGCGTCACGTGTGATTGCGTCACAGACGGCACTTACTATAAAGACTCTGACCCGCAGTTTCTTCAGTGCAGCGATAATCCGAGCAGAGGCGATTTTGAGCGACACATCTGACTACCGATATATTACAGCAATAACCTACCGATACTAACTTCAGAAACACCGCCATTTCATACAGATACAGAGTCTATATTCAGCGTGTTCATACTCACAGATTATAGACTCGCATTGTGCATCACACATACAGTTTTGTACATCTGACATTATCAGTTTCCTTTGGATTTGTCAGCATACAAAACACACAATGTCTTCAAACTGCAGAGAGGTGTGTGTGGAGGTCTATGTGAACGGCGAGTTGTACTGCACTGACAGTGTCTGGGTCCCGGATGAGGAAAATGTGCAGGTGGAGTTTATGGTCACCGATCGCATCTACGAGCTTCTCGGGTGCTCACCGGGCCAGATAACCGCACAGCTGGAGGTGGACACGGATGAGTGCATGTCAGTCAGTCACGCCGCTTTAGATGGGGAGGATGTGCAGATCAACATTGACATGAAGCACCCAACCTGTACCTGTGCAACCCCTGAGAACAGCCCGACAGGTGATGCTCAACATGCACCACTCACAACTTTCCCATATAACTTACTGTCATCATTATGATAATCACAACTTACAATAATAACTGTTTTAATGAGATCATTATTTCTGCTTAAATGAATGCATGATTTGTATTGTCTTAGAACTGTACATTTCTGACATATGGGCATTATTTGGGCCCGGTTTGCACCTGGTATTAAGATGCGTTTGGTCGATCGGATCACAAGTAGACGAGGGAGACACATTCCCGTTTACACCTGGTGTTTTAATCTCTTTTGTCCACTTTCAAACACTTCTGTCTTGATTTCTTCGAGAGGAGGGTCTATGGGCGGTTATTGGTTATTAAAAAGCAATTGGTGATTCTCAGACTCTGACAGTCTGCAAAAGCATCCTAAGATACAGTTCTGCTCATAAGTTTCATACTCCTTGCAGAATATGAAAAAATTCATTTCCTTTTAACTTTAGCAAAATAAGAGGGATCTGGGATCATAAAAACAATCCTACAATTCTGACTTTTTTTCTGAGAATTGTGAGACATAAACTCACAATTGCGAGTTATAATTGCGGGAAAAAATGCATTTTTTTTTCTCAAAATTGCGACTTTAATAAAAAAAAATGTAAAAGGTAACTGTGACTTTTTATCTCACAATTCTGACTTTATAACATGCAATTGTGAGTTTAAATCTCGCAGTTCTGAGAAAAAAAAGTCAGAATTGTCGGATGCAAACTCGCAATAGAGAAATGTCTTTCACGTCAGACTAATTATTCATGTCTAATCTGTGGTTTGAGATGTTTCTAATAACATATTATTTGTTTTTCAGAAAGTACCACAGAGTGGATAATGAGAAAAATGAGTGGATTCTTCCAAATGCTTTTTTGGATGGATCCGGCTGTTCCAGAGCCAACACCTGAAACGGATCGAGTTCCTGAACCGGAACCTGAAGTGAATCTGGTTAGCGTCTGCTGGCCAGCAGAAGAGCCAGGGATCGAAAAGAACAGCCCAAAAAGAGGTGAAAGTCAACAGAGCATTTGAGATGCAACATTACAATGGCCATGTACACACTGTAAAGTTTCAGGAGTGACAACCGCATTTAACGTCATTAACAACTAGTAGTTCAGTTCGGTTCCGCACACACTGCGTGCAGTTTTGGTAAATGCGGTCGTCAATCCCATAAATTACTGAACTGTGTGTGTGCAGAACAAATGAGATGCAAACAGAAATTTCTTTCAAGTTGGACTAATAATTCATTTTTGATCTGTGGTTAGTGATGTTTCTAATAACATTATTTGTTTTCTTCTTTTTTTTACTAAAGTGAGGAAGAAAATGAGTGCTTTCTTCAAAAAGTATTTTCCGATCGATTCGGCTGAGCCCTCGTGTGATCCTGAGACGGAACCTAAATTGGATCTGGTCGATCCAAAGGAATCGTGTGTCCCAGTTCCAAGCGTTCCTGAGACTGAACCTGTGTCTGCAGAAAGTCAGGAGGTTGATGTCAGTGATGGCATGGATGATCAGGGTGGCATGGATGCTTCTCCTGAAACCCTTGAAATGAACGGCCCAAGAGGTGAAAGTCAACAGAGCATTAGAGATGCAACATTACAATGGCCATGTACACACTGTAAAGTTTTAGGAATGACAACCGCATTTAACATCATTAACAACTAGTTGTTCAGTTCGGTTCCGCACACACTGCATATAGTTTTTGTAAATGCAGTCGTCACTCCCATAAATTACTGAACTGAGTGTGTACAGAACAAATGAGATGCAAACAGAAATTTCTTTCAAGTTGGACTAATAATTAATTTTTGATCTGTGGTTAGTGATGTTTCTAATAACATATTATTTGTTTTCTTTTTTTTTTTTACTAAAGTGATGAAGAAAATGAGTGCTTTCTTCAAAAAGTATTTTCCGATCGATTCGGCTGAGCCCTCGTGTGATCCTGAGACGGAACCTGAATTGGATCTGGTCGATCCAAAGGAATCGTGTGTCCCAGTTCCAAGTGTTCCTGAGACTGAACCTGTGTCTGCAGAAGCTCAGGAGGTTGACGTCAGTGATGGCATGGATGATCAGGGTGGCATGGATGCTTCTCCTGAAACCCTTGAAATGAACGGCCCAAGAGGTGAATGTCAACAGAGCATTTGAGATGCAACATTACAATGGCCATGTACACACTGTAAAGTTTTAGGAATGACAACCGCATTTAACATCATTAACAACTAGTTTTTCAGTTCGGTTCCGCACACACTGCGTATAGTTTTTGTAAATGCGGTCGTCACTCCCATAAATTACTGAACTGAGTGTGTACAGAACAAATGAGATGCAAACAGAAATTTCTTTCAAGTTGGACTAATAATTCATTTTTGATCTGTGGTTAGTGATGTTTCTAATAACATTATTTGTTTTCTTCTTTTTTCAGAAAGTACTAAAATGAAAAAAATTAGAGCATTTTTCAAAAAGTATTTTCCATTGGATCCGTCTGAGCCCTCGTGTGTCCCGGATGCAAGTGTTCCTGAGACTGAACCTGTGTCTGGAGAAGGTCAGGAGGTTGACGTCAGTGATGGCATGGATGATCAGGGTGGCATGGATGCTTCTCCTGAAACCCCTGAAATGAACGGCCCAAGAGGTGAATGTCAACAGAGCATTAGAGATGCAACATTACAATGGCCATGTACACACTGTAAAGTTTTAGGAATGACAACCGCATTTAACGTCATTAACAACTAGTTGTTCAGTTCGGTTCCGCACACACTGCGTACAGTTTTTGTACATGTGGTCGTCACTCCCATAAATTACTGAACTGTGTGTGTGCAGAACAAATGAGATGCAAACAGAAATTTCTTTTAAGTTGGACTAATTTTGAATTTTTGATCTGTGGCTAGTGATGTTTCTAATAACATTATTTGTTTTCTTCTTTTTTCAGAAAGTACTAAAATGAAAAAAATTAGAGCATTTTTCAAAAAGTATTTTCCATTGGATCCGTCTGAGCCCTCGTGTGTCCCGGATGCAAGTGTTCCTGAGACTGAACCTGTGTCTGCAGAAAGTCAGGAGGTTGACGTCAGTGATGGCATGGATGCTTCTCCTGAAACCCCTGAAATGAACGGCCCAAGAGGTGAATGTCAACAGAGCATTTGAGATGCAACATTACAATGGCCATGTACACACTGTAAAGTTTTAGGAATGACAACCGCATTTAACGTCATTAACAACTAGTTGTTCAGTTCGGTTCCGCACACACTGCGTATAGTTTTTGTAAATGCGGTCGTCACTCCCATAAATTACTGAACTGTGTGTGTGCGCAGAACAAATGAGATGCAAACAGAAATTTATTTAAAGTTGGACTAATAATTCATGTTTGATCTGTGGCTAGTGATGTTTCTAATAACATATTATTTGTTTTCTTCTTCTTTCAGAAAGTACTAAAGTGAAGAAGATGAAGAAAATGAGTGCATTCTTCAAAAAATATTTTCCGTTGGATTCGGCTGAGCCCTCGTGTGTTCCTGAGTTGGAATGAGAATCAGATCTGGTTGATTATCCACCATAACGTGATTGTGGAGGATGCCATTGATCATCTCATCAAGGTGAGATACTTCAAGCCCGACATAGAGTTCCTGAAGCAGCTGGCAGTCCTCAATCAGGATCTTGTGCGCAAGTGAAACAACAGCTACAGGACACACAAGCAGGCAGCCAAAATGAAGTCCTGCAGAGCACCGAATGGTGCACAGTTAAGAAAAAAAAAGTGCACAGATACAAAGTAAAGACAACGTCATGAGAGGCAGAGCAAGAAACAGAAGAAACCCAGAGAGAATCCTCAAGTGCCAGGAAAAAGATGTATAGATACAATTACAGATCCAAGCACATACACACACTGTGTGAGTGTGAGTGTGAGTGTGAGTGTGAGTGTGAGTGTGAGTGTGAGTGTGAGTGTGAGTGTGAGTGTGAGTGTGAGTGTAGCTGTGTTCCATTCGACTGGCTCCCTACGCTGTGTTCACTGCTCGTTCCATTCGACCGTACGTGGACTTCACAGGGTTTTCCGCCATCTTAAGTGAGATTCTAATCTGAAGGGAGTGAACATGTTCAGTTCGAAGGGCATTACGAATGGCGTAGGGAATAAGGGAACATCGATCACTTCACAGGAAGTGGAGAGCGAAAATTACCTAACTGTCATTGCGCGTTGCATCACCAGTCTAAACTAACAATTTTATATAAAATTGTTTTTACTATAAAATTACTATAAAAATCAAAGCCATATGTCATTATTTAATTTTACTTCACCTCAGGAATGTTTACTATGCAGCTGCGCGTGCAGAAGAAAGCGCACAAGACACGACCGCTACAATTATTAAGACATTGATTAAGAACACATTTATATATAGTTCACCAAATCAAAATGTATTTTCATATTGAATGACAGTTACAGTACTGCTTCATATCTGTTAATAGTCAATTAAATATTACAAGTAGTCTATGTAATAAACTAATAAAACTAATAGACTAATACAATGTTTAGATTATATTTATTAGATGCATACAGTGTGTTTTGTATATGTATAGGCCTATTATATTATTTTAAATTTGAAAGTAAAGTAAATTACAATGTTTATTTATGTTACATCATAATCTGCGCGACCCTGTCGTTGCCTTTCTTTGACCGTGCTCAGGAAGTAGGGAGCAGTGAACACTGCGTAGGGACCCTGTCGAATGGAACGCAGCATGTGTGCGTGTGTGACTGTGTGAGCGTGTGTGACTGTGTGAGCGTGTGTGAGCGTGTGCGTGACTGTGTGCGTGACTGTGTGCGTGACTGTGTGCGTGACTGTGTGCGTGACTGTGTGCGTGACTGTGTGCGTGACTGTGTGCGTGACTGTGAGCGTGACTGTGTGCGTGACTGTGAGCGTGCGTGACTGTGTGCGTGCGTGACTGTGAGCGTGCGTGACTGTGTGCGTGCGTGACTGTGTGCGTGACTGTGGTGACCGTGCGTGTGAGCATGTGTGTTTAGCTGTGTTTTCATTCGACTGGCTCCCTACGCAGTGTTCACTGCTCGTTCCATTTGACCATACATGGCCTTCACAGGGTTTTCCGCCATCTTAAGTGAGATTCTAATCCGAAGGGAGTGAACATGTTCAGTTCTAAGGGCACTGCGAAGGGCGTAGGGAATAAGGGAACATCGATCACTTCACAGGAAGTGGAGAGCGTAAATCAGCCAACTGTCATTGTGTGTCGCGTCACCAGTCTAAACTAACCATAAGGCAGAGCCGCTGAAAGAGTTTTTAACCCCTAAACTGTCACTCCTATTTTTGAGAATAGATGTGAAAATGCACTATACAAACTAAAAAAATTTTTTATGGAACTTTAAATTTACTGTAAATCAAATGTAGTATTTTACAAAATTATTTTTACTCAAAAATTACTATAAAATCAAAGCCATATATCATTATTTAATTTTACTTCACCTCAGGAATGTTTACTATGCAGCTGCGCATGGGGAAGAAAGTGCACGAGACAAGACCGCTACAATTATTAAGACCATTGATTAAGAACACATTTATACATAGTTAACCAAATCAAACTTTATTTTCATATTGAATGACTGTTACAGTACTGTAATGATTTGATGGTGTAAACAGCATTCAGCAGAATGAGGAGTGAGGATCCAAATGCAGTTTATTTACAAGTATAATCCAAAAGTCATAGTCCATGCCAGGCATGGTCCAGCTCATATAATCAGTCCAAATACACATATGCTCCACAAAGGGCAGACAGCAACAAGGAATCCAAGGCGGGAAGGCGGGCCAGGACCATGGAGCAGAAACAAACGTAGGAGCAGAAGCAGAGCTGAGAGCCAGAGACCAGCAAGCTGGGTGTAGGGAGTTCCTGAAACCTGTAACAGCCAAGGCGGGACCCACTGGACAGAAGGTCTCCAGGATGAAACAGACGGGACCAAAGTTCTCTAGGGCGGACAGGCTGGACAGAGGGTCTCCAGGGCGGAGCAGGCTGGACAGAGGGTATCCAGGGCGGAGCAGGCTGGACAGAGGGTATCCAGGGCAGAGCAGGCAGGACATAGGGTCTCCAGGGCGGAGCACGCTGGACATAGGGTCTCCAGAGCGGAGCACGCTAGACAGAGGGTCTCCAGGATGCCAACGATCACCAGAGCCAGGCAGATGGAACCAGAAACTCCCAAGGTGGATCAGCAGCGAGCCAAGGCCAGGCAAACTTCACAAAAATAATATGGCAGACAGACTTGACATCCACATTAGTGATTTGAGTGGCAGGGTTAACTAACGTAGACACAAGGCAGTATTCAAAGGAACATCTAAACTGACCTTAGGAGTAGGCTTGGCATCAGGTTCGTAAATAGGCATAGGTACAAAGTGCACAGACTCATTGACAGGAACAGACTCAATGAAAACAGATTCATAGGCTCGAACAGGCTCAAGAACAGCCTCAGGTTCAGGAACAGATCTGCAGACTAGGACTGGCTCAGGAAAAGGCTCGGGTTCAGGAACGGATCTGTAAACTAGGAGTGGCTCAGGAACAGACTCGGGCTCGGGTTTAGGAACAGATCTGTAGACTAGGAGTGGCTCAGGAACAGACTCGGGCTTGGGTTCAGGAACAGATCTGTAGACTAGGACTGGCTCAGGAACAGACTCGGGCTCGGGAACAGATCTGTAGACTAGGACTGGCTCAGAAACAGACTCAGGTTCAGGAACAGACTCGGGCTCGGGAACAAACTCTGAATTATGTGCAGCTGTTGTATTCAAAGCCGTTTCTACAAACCACACAAACCATAGCGCCACTTCCTTCATTGAAAGCACAGAGGAAGACCAGATAAACTCAGGAAACAGAGAAACATCAGCAAGAATAGTAAATGATAGCAGTTTAGGAAAGCCAGCTTTTCTGACCGTACTCCGAAATGGATCTGCCAATTTAGCCATCAAGCCCCAACGTGAATAGGAAGCCTTGGCATCCTAAATCGCTTCATCAAAGACACCCAGGAACACCGGGATGGTGTCCGTGACGGCTGAAGACTGAAAGGTTTTATCCTTAACAACAGGAGGCTTTGGATTGACAATCGTGATCAGCAAAGACTCATGACTGTGCTGACAACTGATGGTTCTGACGTGACTGTTCTGACGGCTGGCGGCTCTGAATGGACTGCTCTGTCGGCCGCTCCATGGCCATCGGACTAATGACTAATACAATGTAGAGATTATATTTATTAGATGCTTTTTGTATATGTATAGGCCTATTATATTATTTTAAATTTGAAAGTAAAGTAAATTACAATGTTTATTTATGTTACATCGTAATCTGCGCGACCCCGTCGTTGCCTTTCTTTAATGACCGCACTCAGGAAGTAGGGAGCAGTGAACACTGCGCAGGGACCCTTTTGAATGGAACGTGTGTGTGTGTGTGTGAGTGTGTGTTAGTGTGTGTGTGTGAGTGTGTGTGTGTGTGTGAGTGTGTGTGTGTGTGAGTGTGTGTGTGTGTGAGTGTGTGTGTGTGTGAGTGTGTGTGTGTGTGAGTGTGTGTGTGAGTGAGACTGTATGAGTGAGACTGTATGAGTGAGACTGTATGAGTGAGACTGTATGAGTGAGACTGTGTGTGTGTGTGTGTGTGTGTGTGCTTAATAAACATTTTAAGGAACACTGGATGTGGCAATTAATGTCTTATAAAGTTGTTTTTTTAACTGTATGTTAAGTTCATCATTTATTGCTAGTGTATTTATGCTTAAATAATGCGTAATTCTGGAACCTTAAGCTAAAGTGTTACCGGTGTTTTAAGTGTTTGCTATGTAGTGTCCACTGGTTGGTTAGGGCATTGCTAGGTGGCGGGGCTTAGTAATAAGGATGAGTTGCTAGTCTGGGCCCAGTGTGAGAGAGTTTTGACTAGTTAGCAGAATAAATTTTTTAATTTGTTGATTTTGTACATCCATTTTGGAGAAAAAAAAGTAAAGCACACTTTTGCACAACTGTATTGAATAGACTTGTAGTGTAAATAATATAAAAAATCAATCAAGTAAAAGGCCACTTAAGTGTACTTAAAGAAAGCCCACTTTCACAGTTGTTTCATAAAACACTTAAGTACACTTTTAAAAAGTGCACTTTGTGATAATGTAAAATTAAAATTGTTAAAAGTACCGTTCACATTTTAACCGGTACCAGTACCTGAAATACGGTACTTTAGCTTTACCTCAATAACTGTAAAGAAACAGTTATTGAAAACATGGAAGACATTTTTTTATTATTACTTATATTTACTATTATTACATTACTGTTAGTATTATAATTACACTGAGACGTATCTAAATTCTACTACATAACAGTAATATATTTATCAAGTTAAACTGAACTTTTATTTTGACGGGTTGTTGTGAAGACCTTTGAATTTCTGTGTGTTTATGATATGACGGTAGTTTTTCTCAAATGAAACGGAAAATGCTCATGAAGTGACTGGCACCCTAAACACTCGTGGTCTTCCTATGAGTCCGCACTTTCGTGGCGTAGACCTAAAATGACAAACGGGACAACCTACGGCAGGGCTATTCAATTAGCTTAATTCGAGGGATGGATTATCAAATTCAAAAGTTGAGGTGGGCTGGGGTAAGACAAAAGTTTCAATAAATATGTTGTAAACCTAAAAAAAGTATTGTATTTACTTGGAAATGTGGTATCTAATAGTATGAAGATATAAGACTACAATAAATAAAAACTTGATAATTTACAGCTGTGTACAACTATGAATTATACAAGCTCATACAGCTATTGGTAAAATGTATTTTATTTATAATTATTATAGGCTTAAATGAAAATATTCTGACAGTGAGACTTGGTAACCACAGGAAAAACCTTGCATGCTTATGCAGTTATGTTTGGCCAATTCACAGAAAAGAAAGAATTGAGCCAAAAGGATGATTAATTCACAAATGATTGGTATCGCTGGTTCAGTCGACAGAAATGTGGTACATAATACACAATAATACATCATAATTGCTGAAAAATTCGCTCTGAAACAGTTTCTCAGGTCAGTCAGAGCGCGCATGGTACACAGAGTGCGTATAGCCGTACAGACAGGATGGAGCCGCCAATTTAAAAGGCGATTTACAAATCCATTGTAAGTCCACAAGACTGAAAGTGCATATGAAGTGTGCCATTTGGGACAGAGCCGTTCTGGGCCATTCATTCACAGAGAGACACGCAGGATTCGTATTTAAATAGTCTTTTCGTGGTTTAATATTCACAGATACTAGTCTATATCACCAGATACGTTCTCAGGTACCGAAATTTGGTATTCGGTATACCGATGAAATTCGGTCCGTGCCCTTAAAAGTATAGAGTTCGGTACCCAACCCTACTCTAAACTATTATGTTTTGATAATTGTTTGTAGTGCTTTAAAGTACACTTATTTTGCATGTATCAAATGTATGTCATTGCATGTATCAGAATTACCTATTTGCGGTAATGACGAATGAAATTGGCTACTTATTTAACCAATCGTGGCAATACACACATATATTTAAACTGACTCGTCAGGTTGAGGGTGTCTATATTCCTCCATGTAAATAGTGAATCCTCCATGGTACAATCACAACTGGCTTTTAAAGGGAATGGGAGGTGAGACTCTGATTGGTTTGTTGCACGTTACGACTCAAAACACACCCATGACTCATTAAGAGACTAGGTACAACCCTTTTGGGCCTTTTTTGGTTGTTAAACTAGAAAAAGTGGATTCGGACACGCCCTAAGTGCACCTGTGCCGTGCGCTCCAGACCATGCGCTCAGATCATTAAAATAGGGCCCAATGTTGGAATTGCAGCTTCATCACTACAAATGTGTAATTTATAAGACATACAAGTTTCAATAGAAATTACATTAATGTAACATTTTTAGGTTCCAATAAAGATGATTCAGAATCAAAATTCAATTTATTTAATTAAATCCACTCAAGTACAACCAAAGGCAAGAGTCTACGGAACAGTGTGCATAGCACAAACAATACCAGACAACTGAATGAACCAAAATGAGGAACTTAAATACACAGTGATAATGAACAGAATACAAACTAGGGTTGTGTCTGAAATCGCCCCCTATACCCTTAAATAGGTTACTATTTGAGGGGACAGCCATTTGTAGTGGTGTCCGAAGCCATAGTGGGCGTTATCGAGTGCACTCATTCAATCCCACAATGCACCGCAGTAGTGATGTACAACTGATGTACGCTCAGTGGCTAGAGAACACCCATAATGCACTTTGAGAGTCGCGCGCTGAATGAAGATGGAGATGGCACCCGCAGCTGAATCAATCATCCATTTTCCAAACCGCGCTGGTCAATATAGTTATGAATTCCCTTTTAATTGATTATTAAATTGTTTACGGTTTATTCATGCTAGTTTCCATGGCAGAGTTCAAGATAAATCTTTCCATCACTACTGGAGCTGCCAGTTTTCTACGTTTCAAATAATTATTAAACAGAGAGCGCCAAATAATTGTGATGCGCTCCACAAACTTCACGAAAAGGAAACCGGGATGGCAGAAAGCGGCATCCTGTTTTGTTTTCTTTATTTTACAAAACCACATCGTTTAGTTTTTGTCATGATTGTACACAAATAAAAACAGAGCCCTTAGTTTCGATGATGTCTTACTCTAATCTGTATGACCAGAAATGACGGCGTATTTTAAGTTGTTTCCGCTGTTATGAGACAAAATCATTTGGCATTGTGCCGATTTGTGTTGTGGACATCTCACTACAGACCAGTGATGAAATATGCGTGTCCTTTTGTTTTTTTATCAGCCCTATAAAAAATATGACCTATGAAAGAGTGCATTCTGCTTCATACACTAAAGGAGTCTGTACTGTACCAACTACCTCAGGAGGACTAAATGCCACTAGGTGGAACAAACTGTCATTTGCACTACCGTCTGTTCAAAATAAATGAAAAGAAACCTAGCATTGGGGATTTGTTGCTTTTTTCCTGTTGTACCGAACTCGTATTGAACCGTGACCCCAAAACTGTGACTTCTGTGTACCGTTACACTCATAAAAGGTAAAGCAACACAACATACATAAAGCACCTTTATCAACTGTATGATATGTTCTCACAAAGCATGGCCATGCCTGCTAAGAAGCTTTCAGAAATACACATGCGACTCCACAGTTATCTGCTGCTCTTAGCGTCCATTGATGTTATCTGTGGTTTAAAACAACTACCGTGATGTGTGGTATCTTCGCATTTAAGTACAGGTGAACTTAACCCTCATCCTTCCCTCGCACTTTGCAACAAATCCTTCCCTCGCGGGTCAAAATGACCTGAAGCCCTAAAATCATACTTACATTTTTCTTTGTCCAGAAAGCTTATTTTATTTCATTTTGATAATGTTTGTTCTATTTTCTAATGCAGTTTTTTTATTATTATTTACCTTTAAATTTACTAGATTTTATCAATAAATAATACATTTTAATTTAAGCACATTCTTCACATTCTTTCAATTCAAAATAACTCACACTTTCATGCATAACCCTTTTAATTCAGCTCAAAATATCTTACATTGGGTGTCTTTGCCACCCTAGCTCTAGCTCTTTGGTTGCCCTAGGCGAGATTGAGTTTTGCGCCTCCAACCCCCACCCCCCACCCTAATAATCACCATCAATTCAATATAATAATCATGTTGACAAGTAATTAAACGTGTGGCGGAGGGGGTGCCCTAGGACGATCATGTTTAATAAACATTGTTTTATTTCGCTTGTTCTAATTCTATGATTAATGGGAAGTAGGCCTAAGGGCGACACTAAAGGGTGCCCGCGCCCCCAACACAATTGTCGCCCTAGGCAACCACCTAGATCGCCTATAGCAAACGCCGGCCCTGGTCTTTGCTGACCTCTTGTGGAAAAAAGATAATATAACATGATATTTCATAACTCTTGCCACTAGATGGCCTTATAGCTCTATATGGAGCAAATGAGCTGTTCCGCTGGGTCCTAAAGTCAATTTCTTTTCAGAATGCATTCAGGTATGCATGGAGCCATTGTAAAATAATTTGTTGGTAGTTTTAGCATTTTTAGTTTGAATTTTGAGCATTTTTAGGTTTTTCTATGTGTACTGAAGCATTTCTCACATGCCATTCATTCATATGGGGGTCAAATTGACCCGGGAGGGAAGGATTTGTTACTTTTACTACTACTTTTTTTTAAAATTTCAACCACAAAACCAAAATGTTTTTTTTTTTGCATTCATGGTTCAAATGCGACAAAAGCGCTAGGGTCTTGTACCACTCAGATGAACACTCGATTTAATTAAAAAAAAATTTATGAGTTTCAGGTCAAAATGACACGAGGGAAGGATGAGGGTTAAGCAGCAAGTTACGTCAATGTATGGGAAACACACTCCTGATTGGCTGTTCCTGTTGTCAGGGTTCTGCCCTGGCAGCCTTGTCTGTGTTGTCATTGTTTAATGCCTCTATGTTTGTGTTGTGTCTAAGCACATGGCAAACACAAGCAAAGACAGAGCCATGTGCTTAGACACAACACAAACATAGAGACATTAAACAATGACAACACAGACAAGGCTGCCAGGGCAGAACCCTGACACCTGTCTGCATCATGTTGGTAATGGACCGAATGGTTGACCAATAACAGGGATAAGAAGTACTTATTAAGTGAAAGAAGTACAGAACAGAGAAAAAACAACCAATGCCAAAAGAAAGAGGGAAAACAACAGCAAATCCCCCAACTACAACTGTCCGTAAAATGAAAGTCAACAGGTTTAAAAGGGCAATCAACGCAAGTGTACACTAAATACTGAAACACAAACCTGAAATCTCAAGTAACATCTAACCTCGTTGGTTCTCGTATGTCAAATGACCAAACATCATGACGTCTAAAGGGTTTATGTCACTATATGTTTTTATGTAGTAGGCTGTGTGTACAATGATCATAAGCTTACATGATTAAGGATGTGTTCACACTTGTAGTTCGGTTTGCTTGGTTTGGACCAAAAAAAAAAAAAAAAAAAAAATCCCATTGGCATTTTAACACCAAACCTAAAGGCATAGGGATATGTTCACAACCTGATTGGTCAGCTTTTATTATGTATATTTTGCTATATATATGTGCATAGCCTACATATGATGGTATTTTGACCAGCTGAGAACTCGTTAAGAGTTTATAAAATTAGATTAGATTAGATTAGATTCAACTTTAATGTGTAAAGGAGTCAAAACAGTGGCAGGAATCCCTCCGTCACACACACAAAAAAAGATCTGCTGCAAGGAGACGCGGTTCTGATGCCTGTACTGAACTGTGATGGGCAACATCGCGTCTATGATGAGAAAAAAACAGGTATACTGTCATTCTTTCCTAGGGTTGCATCTCGTGACATCATATCCCGTTTTGGGTTCGTTTGCATGTCTTTGGTCCGCTTTGCGTTCATATTTAATTCGAACAGCATCAGAGTTTGTTTGGAAGCGGACCGAGATGTTTGGTGGCACCAGGGTTCGGATGGCAGCATTCACACATTTATTCAAATGAACTGCACTAACAGAGCAATCTACCAGGGTTCGCTTTAATCCAACCAAACATGCCGTGTGAACACACCCTAAGTTCTCACTCCTTTTTGGAGCTTGAAAGTTATGGGTAATTTTTTTTTATGCCGAAGAAAGAAGCCAGTAACGTTTGGAATGACATGAGCGTGAGTAAATTTATGACAGAACTTTCATTTTTGAGTGAACTGTTCTTTTGACAGAAACCTACTGGTACACTATATGAACTTGCAGTACATTAGTGGCAGAGGTAAAGTGAGAGGTACAAGCGCTCTTGCACATACGCATGTTGCCCTGAAAGTCTTACTTGGTACTTGATACTACCAATACTGAAGAAAGACTGATATCTCTACTAAATTAAATGGATTTTATTAGATTGAAGTGTTATCACTGAAGTCTAAATAAGATGTTTAAAAGACGGGTGCTGCGTCTGCTATTACTCAACAGGTCATTACTCAATGAGTCAACAACGAGTGAGTCAACCCAGTCATGCATGTTAACTATGACTCAGGCAGGCAACAGTCCTTTTACCACACTTCCTCCTGCTCCTCTGGGTGGAAAGATCTGGTCTGTATCACTAACATCTCATCCAGTGGCAGTAAAAAACTTGAACTGGCACATTTTACCTTGAAATTCTTAACAGTATTTTAGTAGTTTCTGCAGTAGAATCTCTCATTCTTGTGGTAGTTGCAAATGCACAGAGATAAGAAAGAAAATGCTTATCTTCTACAAAATGAACAGCTCAATTTTGCAAATTCCATGCCTTCCGACTCTGTACTTTGCATCTCAATTCATCAACAGCAATTTGCTCCAACACTGCACAAGGTGACATTCAGTTTGGTGCAGTAACAGCATTGAACAGGGTGCATAGAATACGCAAGCTGTTTTTCCATCCAAACACCTAGACAGAGAAACTAAATGGAACAGAATGCAGGTTAAGATTTTTTTCTTTTTCTTTTGAAAAGTAGTGGCATAATTTTATTTTTGGGGTCTTCTATGATACATTTACATGATTTAAATCATACTGTACTTCTGCCTATTTTAACTCCTTTCTCTTTAAAGCCCTGCTCGAAATGCCTACTCTGATTGGTCAGTTGGTCCTGTCTTTTTTGATTGGAGCATGTTTTGGAAATGTCATGTCACCACAGTATTATACACTCACCTAAAGGATTATTAGGAACACCATACTAATACTGTGTTTGACCCCCTTTCGCCTTCAGAACTGCCTTAATTCTACGTGGCATTGATTCAACAAGGTGCTGAAAACATTCTTTAGAAATGTTGGCCCATATTGATAGGATAGCATCTTGCAGTTGATGGAGATTTGTGGGATGCACATCCAGGGCACGAAGCTCCCGTTCCACCACATCCCAAAGATGCTCTATTGAGTTGAGATCTGGTGACTGTGGGGGCCATTTTAGTACAGTGAACTCATTGTCATGTTCAAGAAACCAATTTGAAATGATTCGAGCTTTGTGACATGGTGCATTATCCTGCTGGAAGTAGCCATCAGAGGATGGGTACATGGTGGTCATAAAGGGATGGACATGGTCAGAAAAAATGCTCAGGTAGGCCGTGGCATTTAAACGATGCCCAATTGGCACTAAGGGGCCTAAAGTGTGCCAAGAAAACATCCCCCACACCATTACACCACCACCACCAGCCTGCACAGTGGTAACAAGGCATGATGGATCCATGTTCTCATTCTGTTTACGCCAAATTCTGACTACCATCTGAATGTCTCAACAGAAATCGAGACTCATCAGACCAGGCAACATTTTTCCAGTCTTCAACTGTCCAATTTTGGTGAGCTTGTGCAAATTGTAGCCTCTTTTTCCTATTTGTAGTGGAGATGAGTGGTACCTGGTGGGGTCTTCTGCTGTTGTAGCCCATCCGCCTCAAGGTTGTGCGTGTTGTGGCTTCACAAATGCTTTGCTGCATACCTCGGTTGTAACGAGTGGTTATTTCAGTCAAAGTTGCTCTTCTATCAGCTTGAATCAGTCGGCCCATTCTCCTCTGACCTCTAGCATCAACAAGGCATTTTCGCCCACAGGACTGCCGCATACTGGATGTTTTTCCCTTTTCACACCATTCTTTGTAAACTCTAGAAATGGTTGTGCGTGAAAATCCCAGTAACTGAGCAGATTGTGAAATACTCAGACAGGCCCGTCTGGCACCAACAACCATGCCACGCTCAAAATTGCTTAAATCACCTTTCTTTCCCATTCTGACATTCAGTTTGGAGTTCAGGAGATTGTCTTGACCAGGACCACACCCCTAAATGCATTGAAGCAACTGCCATGTGATTGGTTGATTAGATAATTGCATTAATGAGAAATTGAACAGGTGTTCCTAATAATCCTTTAGGTGAGTGTATTTATGTAACTGCCGTTAGTATTGCCATACCAGTTTGTACCCAATTTCTATAATGAGTGTGTCTTCCTGACATAGCAAAATCACTTACCCAGCTGCCCTACCCAGGATGGGCCAAGTCAGTAGGCTGACGTTATGCAAATGTGTAACATGGTGATGTAGCTAAGGCTGGTGATTCAAGGCTTCTCGCAACTGACTTTGTCCAAAAAATCCTCATTACTTTACTGCTCCCGATCGTGTCGGAGCCCGCACAATCCCAAATCGTAAATATCAAACATGTTTGATATTTCCAACTCTTGGTCGGGCTGCCTCTGACGTGATACCCGCGATAGCCAATAAGAGCGAGCAAGCTTCACCAACCGGATGTTGCGTGCTTCTACATCTGAAACATGCCACGAAAGTGGAGTATTGAGAAAGAACATCAGCCACATTCTTTTTTCTCCTTTAACAAAACTCACACCTGGAGAACCAGCTGACAACATTAACCGTCCTCCGTTTGTTTTTCTCCTCAAGTCATGTTTGATCTCGCGAGTCTCCGTGAGATCTCGTCTCAGTGTGGAAATGTTACTACAGGTGTGTGTGGTCTCGCGGACGAATCTTCTAGACTGTGTCTGAAATCGCCCCCTATACCCTTAAATAGGGCACTATTTGAGGGGACAGCCATTTGTAGTGGTGTCCGAAACCATAGTGCACTCATTTAATCCCACAATGCACTGTAATAACGAGTGTACAACTGATGTACGCTCAACAGCTAGAGAATACCCATAATGCACTGTGAGAGTCGCACGCTGAATGAATTCCCGCGTCTGCCAGAAGATGGCGCGCGCAGCTGAATCATCCATTCATCCATTTTCTAAACCGCGCTGGTCCAGCTTGATATCATACAGGTATGATATTTATCAGTAATTTATTATTAAATTGTTTAATTACGGTGTATACATGCTAGTTTCCATGGCAGAGTTCAAGATAAATATTGTCATTACTACTGGAGCTGCCAGTTTGCTATGTTTCAAATTATTATTAAACAGCAAGCAGAAACTGTGCAGAAGCAGCAGCCTTTCCGGCACACTCAGTGTGACTATATTAGTGGAGTAATGTAGGGAAATTGTGAATGAGGGTATAGGGGGCGATTTCGAACACAGCACTAGTGTTTGCATTCGGAGGATTATAATGCTATAATTATAATTATAATGTGGTCTTCCACGGGTAAATCGGGTAAGATTTGAAAATCGTCTAGAGTGTCCCAGGCCTTAGTCACAGTATAATGGCAGGACTAAAAATGAGACGTATCAGGCAAGTTTTTTTGTAGAGACCAACTGGTAACACTTTATTTTATAGTCCTGCTCACCATGTAGATACTATGTACTTATTATAGTAATTGCAATAACTGGGTAATAACTAGGTACTAACCCTGAACCTATACCCCTAAACCTAACCTTAACTTATGTAGTTGCCTTATATTACAGTACTGTTTTGGGTAAGTACACTAACACCGTGTCTACACTGGACGCGACAAAGCAACCATTGCAAAGCATTTGTCCTTCATGTCAGTATGTCATAAATAGGACAAGGAATCAGTTCACTGTCGGGGATTTGTCGTGTCGCTATATTACCAATTTTTTCTCTTTCGGCCAAAACGGAATGCCATTTTTGGCGGCCGAAATTTCGGTGCATCCCTAATAATAGGTGCAATTATAATTTGCAAATACATTCAAGTCAGGTCTGATGATAATAGGGGTGTGTGCTTATTACAATAATTACAGTAATCTGCAAGAAGAGCAGAGTGAATACTCTGATTTATATGTATAAATGTTTTGTTCTTTTATTCACTGGTACAACTGTTAATTTCACTTAAGCTAAATAAAGGTCCAATTTTTTACTATTAACTATGACTTTTGCCTTAATAAACTCCCAATTACTGCCTATTAATAATTAGTAAGGTAGTTGTTAAGTTTAGGTATTGGGTAGGATTAAAGGATGTAGAATAAGGTCATGCAGAATAAGGCATTAATATCTGCTTTATAATAAACAGTAATAGTAATATGCATGCTCATAAGCAACTAGTTAATAGTAAGAATTGGACAAAAAAACTAAAGTGTTACCGACATAAATATGTAATGATAACATTTGGTTATCATTATTGTTTTTCTGTGCCATTATCGTTATAGTTGTGGTGTGAACATTTCTTTTATTTAGAATGATTTTTAGAACTATATCTTCATCGTTATCGTCCTTGGTGTGAACAGGCCTTAAGACTGTATTGCCCCATACCCTCATTGACTATTCCCTGTATTAGTCCACTAATATACAGTAGACCACTGAATGAGTGAATGAAAACAAGTGAGCGAGTTTCTTACTCTTCATAAATAACAAGAGGTGCTCTTGCCCACGATGCAGTGTTGTGCAGCATTGCTGTCATTGTCTTCTCTTTTAGGATCAAAGAGCAACACTTGTTTGGCGAACGTCCCTGAAGCCAAATATAATTAAATATTTAATTGTGTAGATAATTTACCTTGAACATTTAGGAAAGAAACCTCTTTTGGTCATGTAAATGCCAATGCCATTTTGAGGTTATGTGATTTTAAGTACGTACTCACCCTTTCATGTGAAGTGCATTTTCGTGAAACACACAGAGAAAAGGAACAAATGTTTGAAACTCCAGAGAAAAATCACTAATGAGATAAAAAAAAGCTTCATTTTCTGAGCTTTTTTCCGCAATGTGTAAATAATAAAGTTCCCTTGCAGATTCCAAATGAACGTACACAATGACAAACACCCGTGTAGAACGAAGGGAAGTTAGGGCATGTCTATGAAGTGGGACAGGGTGAATGAGACGAATTTACCAGAAATACGTAATAACCATCAACAAGACATGAACAGGAAACACAAATGAGAAAAATACAAACTAAAAGACACAAAACTTGTTACTCGTTTAATCATCAAGACACAAAAAGATGATCTTATGTCAATGTAGTAATTTTAGCAGTCAATTAATATGTTTCCAATCATGCTTCCAAGTAACAAGCACAGACTGAAACAAGTATTTCACTGATGTACACAATAATGACATTTCTGCATTGCCTGCAGAGTTTTCTAGTTATACTGTACTGAAGTTCAGGGATAATTGACCTTTTCAACCCTGTAGTTAAATTTGGCAGCTTCTCATATTATAAGACCTTTAAATATCACATCACACACTGTAAAATGTGAGGCCTGACTTATTATATGTTTAGGCCTATACCTATAAAATCAGTTGCATTTAGGCTTGCTGCGATAGTCAGTGTTCAGGTGAAACACCAGTTACATCACTTGCCCACCGCGGCACCGTCGTTTTGATTTTTTAACAGTAATAAAATAATTTAGCTCAGTTAGAGAACAGACACTACAATTAAAAACTGAACATGCAGAGTGAGCTGGACGAGTCGCAGCACAAACGCAGCAGGAGTCAGATTTCATTCATCAGAGAGTGAGGAGCTGAATGACAAGATGATCGCGGAAGATTTGGTTTCAAATTGAAATGTAAAAGCGCCTATTTAAGTGAGTTTATCATTGTACTGTTCTGTTGTGTTTTTCATTAAGAATAATAGGCTAATGAACCCACCATTCAAGCAACCCGCCCCCGAATTGGCGCTAATTTCAAACCGAATGTAAAATGAGCACGGCCGCACTAACATTCATTCACCGTGCATGTCCACTGGCGCGTTTTCAGTACATTCCTATGGAAGCTTCATTGAATTCATTGAAAAAATTCATTGAAAACACTCGCTTTGCTCCGCACCGTTATGAATGCCAGTGCGGCCGTTCACATTTTAAATTCGGTTTGAAATTAGCGTTTCAAAAGCCCCCGCCGGTGATACCGGTATTACCGGTGCTGTCCCACGTTGATTAACCGGTGGTAAAATTTCCTCACCGTCACATCCCTAGTTGCATTAAAGGGATAGTTTACTGAAAAATTTCAATTCTGTCATCATTTACTCTCCCTCAAGTTGTTACCTGTATGAATTTCTGAAAAATAAATAACGCGTCAATGGATCAACTGTTTGGTTACTGACATTCTTCAAAATATCTTCTTTTGTGTTCAGCAGAAAAAAGAAACTCATACAGGTTTGGAACAACTTGATGGTGAGTAAATAATGACAGCATTTACATTTTTGGGTGAACTATCCCTTTAATGGATAAGCAAATGTATTAAAATGAATGAGAACAGATGATGACTGCACTCCAAAGACTTTATTTTTATATAAATGAGGTAAATACGCCTCCCCAGCAGGATGTTTTGTCAGATTTATCTCACTTCTGGGTAGAATATTTTTTCTCCAAAATATGGTTAAGTAGGTACACACACACACACACACACACACACACACCACACATTAAAGGAAGGAAGCAATAGAAAAGGGTTCAGAAGGGGAAATGCCAAAAAAAGGCAATTAAAACTACTGTGAACATCATTTTTAATGATGTAGGAAGGGTGCAACGGTACACTTATTCAGTAAGGGTCTTTCAGTTCAGCAGCATGTGTACCAAACAAATGCAGTGTAGTTTTAAGCACTGAACATGCCGAACAGTTGTACTTCAGTAATTCTGTATAAATATTTTGCATCTAAAAGTGGAAGTACTCCAAATCGCTTCCCCCATTTACAACAGCACAATAAACCCAGTACAAAGAGTGTGTCACAGCAGGCTACAGCAATACTGACACACTTTTAAAGACAGATCATAGTTTGTTCAGTAAAAAGTTTTGCATTATCCCACAAAAACACATCTACTGTCCCGCAACAGAGCAATCTCCAGGTGGTCACACTGAAATTCAATTAGGTTTGAGGCAGCAGTCATGTGAAAGGCTAATTAGTTTAGCTTGCATGGGTCTCTCTCCCATGGGTGGAGGGGGTCTGTGGTTCACGTCCAATTAAGACTTGCACAATAAAAGGAAAAACGACTGCTGGTGGGCACATAGGAGGCCATTAGAAAGCATGAAGGCCACCTTAGAGAAAGCAGGGGATCTGTAGCCCTAATGGAAAACCATATCTGCTGGGTGGAATCAGTAGGACTGAAACCTGCTGGGATTGAGGATTTAGTGCAAGACATGTTGCTACTTTTTTTAGTTTTAGTTTTCAAAGCATACACTATTTAGAAGCATTTGAGAATGGAAGAATAGCCGAATGGGTCTCCCTGTGAGAGTCTGGGTAAAAGGCTAACCATCATAGGTGTCTAGGATAGTAAGTCTGGATGTGTCTGTTCATTCGTGTCTGTGCAAGTCACTAGGGAATTCACAGCAAGCACAACAAGAAGTAATTTAGGCTTAAATTGGACAGATATATTTGCATGTGTAACAATTACAAATATATGAAAACTAGCCCATATTTATTGGTTTATCAGTATTGGCCATTATTGGATATACACTCACCTAAAGGATTATTAGGAACACCATACTAATACTGTGTTTGACCCCCTTTCGCCTTCAGAACTGCCTTAATTCAACATGGCATTGATTCAACAAGGTGCTGAAAGCATTCTTTAGAAATGTTGGCCCATATTGATAGGATAGCATCTTGCAGTTGATGGAGATTTGTGGGATGCACATCCAGGGCACGAAGCTCCCGTTCCACCACATCCCAAAGATGCTCTATTGGGTTGAGATCTGGTGACTGTGGGGGCCATTTTAGTACAGTGAACTCATTGTCATGTTCAAGAAACCAATTTGAAATGATTCGAGCTTTGTGACATGGTGCATTATCCTGCTGGAAGTAGCCATCAGAGGATGGGTACATGGTGGTCATAAAGGGATGGACATGGTCAGAAACAATGCTCAGGTAGGCCGTGGCATTTAAACGATGCCCAATTGGCACTAAGGGGCCTAAAGTGTGCCAAGAAAACATCCCCCACACCATTACACCACCACCACCAGCCTGCACAATGGTAACAAGGCATGATGGATCCATGTTCTCATTCTGTTTACGCCAAATTCTGACTCTACCATCTGAATGTCTCAACAGAAATCGAGACTCATCAGACCAGGCAACATTTTTCCAGTCTTCAACTGTCCAATTTTGGTGAGCTCGTGCAAATTGTAGCCTCTTTTTCCTATTTGTAGTGGAGATGAGTGGTACCCGGTGGGGTCTTCTGCTGTTGTAGCCCATCCGCCTCAAGGTTGTGCGTGTTGTGGCTTCACAAATGCTTTGCTGCATACCTCGGTTGTAACAAGTGGTTATTTCAGTCAAAGTTGCTCTTCTATCAGCTTGAATCAGTCGGCCCATTCTCCTCTGACCTCTAGCATCAACAAGGCATTTTCGCCCACAGGACTGCCGCATACTGGATGTTTTTCCCTTTTCACACCATTCTTTGTAAACTCTAGAAATGGTTGTGCGTGAAAATCCCAGTAACTGAGCAGATTGTGAAATACTCAGACCGGCCCGTCTGGCACCAACAACCATGCCACGCTCACAATTGCTTAAATCACCTTTCTTTCCCATTCTGACATTCAGTTTGGAGTTCAGGAGATTGTCTTGACCAGGACCACACCCCTAAATGCATTGAAGCAACTGCCATGTGATTGGTTGGTTAGATAATTGCATTAATGAGAAATTGAACAGGTGTTCCTAATAATCCTTTAGGTGAGTGTATTTGCCAATGTTGGATATGTAATTGTTGTTTTTAGGATTTAAATAATTATCTTGTATAAGTTTAAATGGATAGCTATCGATTTGCTGTTTGCATGTAACAATAGTTTTTATTGTGGTTTAATTTCCTTTTTTTTTGCAACGCTGTATAGATCAGTATCAGTATGAGCTACAATTTCAATATCTGTGCATCCCTAATTGGAACATGTCCTAACCAGACCCAACGAGATGAAAAGGTATCTTTTCCGTGTTAGCAGACTGTTTGTCCTAACTAGCCACGATGGTGATACACAAATTATATTTTAGAAACTATTTCTATTTCACAACTGGAAAAACAACATACAAACTATGACAATTGTAATTTCATGATTATGTGCTTTATTTAAAGGGGTCATGAACTAGACTTTTAGTATTTTATAATGTTTCCCGAGGTGCACTTATAATGTTAATATGATTTTTACTTTAAAAAATTGTCAGCAAACAAGCGAGGGTAAATTAACTAGACACACCTAAACAGAACGAACTCAATCAGTAACCATGGAAACAAACAGGAAGAGGACGGAGGAGAACTGAACCAACTAATGCCGAGTTCACACTGCACGATTTTCATAGTCGTCGGATCACTGCTCTTTTCACACTGCGTGACTATCTGGGGTAGCATTCAGTGTCTGCTGTGTTCACACTGCACGATGGATCGGCGACAGGGGGTTTCACACTGCATGACTTTACAATCGCAGACAACTCTGTCTCGTCCACAAACTACGTTTCACAACCAAACACACGCAAGAAGTGACAAGGAAATAACACAAGATCTATAACTCCTCCCCGAACTTCCCGCTGCCCTGTATCTTGCTCTCTCATTGGCTGTAGGTCATTTTATGTCAGAACACATTTTTCACAGCAGGAGTTTGAATCACAGACAGGTCCAGATATTTAGCATGCCAAATATCTCACGGGCGTCGGAGACTCGTCGTCAATTCTCTCAGATTGTGACTTTATTGATAATTCACACTGCGTGATTGTCACTCGCGTGAACGAGCACCGATTTGCCCATGATTTGGGGCATTTGTCTGCGATTTCCCAAAGCCTAACGGCGAGTGAAAATCAAAGATAAAATCGTGCAGTGTGAACTCATCATAAGAGACTAGGAGATTAACAAGGAAATTCAAACATGAACAGAACACAGAAACAGATCAAAAAGCAAACTGAAAACGTCACAATTTGCCTGACATTCTCATGTTGTACCTAGGGCTGTCAAATTAAAATGTTGAAAAATTTGTTGAATTTAAAATAAAAATTCACATTTGAATGCAAAAACGGTGGCATTTTAAGTGTGCGTCAGGCCTATGGTAATATTCTAAGAAAAACTATTTCAACTCATTTTATATTGCTTTATAAAAGCCTATATTGCAAAATACTGTGGTGATAAATACTTTAGGTTAATAGAGCATTTCTAACATGTCTTCTGCTGAGTTCAGTGCAGAAATAACCTGTAATTGCAGCTGCACTTTAGCTGCTCCTGCTACACAGAGCCGCATTGCTTATGAGGGCAGTGTGAATACTGTAACCTGTTAATATAGGAACCAAAATAAATATGCAGTGCTTACGTGTGGTGTGAAACAGGACTAATAATAATCATTTTCATGAACATCCATCTGGCCATAATTAGCTGTTCAATGGCAGTGAGTTTTCTTTGGTAATACTTAAAAGCTAATAGTTGTTTTTCTCAGCATATCGCCAGGCTAGGTTGTTTCAAGACTACTGATGATATACATTATGTAGTGTAACATGATCATGGCAAACCGTTATATCCAGCATGCACAGTTAAAGAGATAGTTCACCCAAAAATGAAAATTACCCCATGATTTTCTCACCCTCAAGCCATCCTAGGTGTATATGACATTCTTCTTTCAGACGAGCACAATTGGAGTTATGTTAAAAAATGTCCTGGTTCTTCCAAGCTTTTTAATGGCAGTGAAAAATTTGAAGCCCAAAAAAGTGCATCCATCCATATTTAACACATTATAAAGGAAAATATCTAGCTTCTGCCAGACTGTCGTCCGTATTCAACTTACGGAAAAAGCGTAACTGGCGCGACAATGACGTCGGACGTAGCGTAAGCGCAAACTGTGAGAGGCGTTACACTTTCTTTGAAAGTTGAATACGGTCCACCGGAAGCTAGATAACGTGTTAAATATGGATATATTTTTCTTACAAAACCCCATCTCTTCACTTCAGAAGGCCTTTATTAACCCCCTGGAGCCCTGTGGAGTACTTTTATAATGGATGGATGCACTTTTTTGGTCTTCAAATTTTGGGCTGACATTCACTGCCATTATAATGCTTGGAAGAGCCAGGACATTTTTTAATATAACTCTGATTGTGTTCGTCTGAAAGAAGAATGTCATACACACCTAGGATGGCTTGAGTTTGAGTAAATTATGGGATATAATTTTTGGGTGAACTATCCCTTTAACTGTTGTTGCTTTGATTTTTCTTAAGAATGCTATTGTTCCTGTTTGTATTAAACGTTAGAGACGTACACCATATGGTCTTGCATATTTAGATGCCACAGCATCACACATGCTTGACAGTCCCTGTAAGATGTGGTTGTGTGATATTTTGAATTTGCAATGGTTTTAGAATTTAATGGAAGCTATTAATGAATTGCTCTCAGCTTTGACTGCATATTTAACATTTCTTTGTGCCTCACTCGCACATAATCGGGAGGGTTTTTCAAAAAGGAATGTCAAAGGCTCTCAAATGTACAAAAATAGGTCATTACAGACTAATACATTCTGATGACAATAAAACCAAGAGGAGGGTGAATCAAATATTTTGTCAACATCAAAACGGAAATGAAACAATGCCATAGTTGAAAGGAGGTCCTGGCCATGTGGTGCCGCTTATGAAATATTCAAGTCTATTTTAAAAACTCTGCAGCTTCTTTGACACAGCAGGGGTAGACAAAGTGTGAGTGTGGAAAAAGCTGACTGACAGAAAGCCACGAAGAGAAAACTAGTTCCCAGAAGCTGAACACCCTAGCTGTGTTTACTGTCAGAATGAGAGAAACATGCAGTAGCCCATAAATCTCTTACTTTAGGTATTTTCTAATTGCAGAGGCAGTGAGGAAACGTTAATTGTTTTATGACATCTTTGTTTATTTGCAAAATGTATTTCTGAACGCTCTCGAAGTGATCATAGCAGTGGGGCTTCAGCAAAGCCCTTTGGCAGTGTAATAATAAGTGTTTCAATGAAAAGAATGGACGACTGACAGACTGAATGTTCCTTATCGGTAATTAATTATTCTCAGCAGGAGCTTCTTAAGGGCAGACACAAACACTTATACTAGCACACATTCACATTTGGAAAAGTGACAAAATTGTTGCTAATTCTTGCTTATAGGAATCATTAGTTTGTTAACATAGAAAATTAATAGTTCCGTTTCTGAATGCAGATTTCAGTCATGCTAAAACACAATATAGTAACTGTTATGATGTGAAATACATATTAGCTAATTAACTGACTACTGTAGGTACTGTATGTTTGCATGTCAGGGACTATATCTTTTTGTGGATGGCAGGATTACAGGATTACTTTTATATAACTAATATACCATTAAAAAAGTTATATATTTATTATCTATAAAGGCCCTTTAAGTTGCGTCACGTGTAGTTAGGACACGTTGTAAGGGGTAAAAAGAAGTTTGAAATGGCAATAAAAGTGTCCACCAAAGCGCTTTTAGCCAGCTGAAAATGCTAGGCGCTCTGCTGAAAACACCTCGCAGTTGGCGCTTGAGAGCGTTTTGGCAGCCCAGTGTTTTTTTCAGTTGAGACTCTTTGCTTGATACGGAATATCCGTGGAAGTGTTACTAGTATCTAATTTCACAGATAGTTTGTTTCTGCATTGATTCTATATAAAAATGCCGATACAGTGTAAAGTATTTGCTCTGGCTCTTGTTTTAAATTATTTTGTTCCATTGTTATGCTGCTTGTTTTCATCTGCTGACGTTGTACAAGCAGAATGTGGCGGTTGGTCGGTGTTGTCCCGCCCCTCCTCCACTGTGATTGGACGGCTGGGTGAAAAGTGACAGTGATGAGCGCTGCGTTTGACTCAGAGTTGAACATTATTCAACTCTCTGCGACCGGTAAAAAGCGCCTCGTTACGCTCATGCCATTCTAATAACGCGGCGCTCCCATTGAAAACAATTGAATGCGCCAGCCAGCTGCGTGGAATAAAAATGCTTTGGTGGACACGCGGCCTAAGCGAACATCCGACGCCGCCCACACTGCTGAGAGCGACGGTTAGATGAATATGTATTTTATATTTTTTTAAAGAAAGCATAAGAAAAGCATCTGATCAAAGCAATGTGTAGATGTTTGCACAATCTCTGCAATTTGTCACTCCAGTAAAGTCACATCACGTTTATTTATATAGCACTTTATAGATTGCTTAATCTATAGATTGCTTGAAATCAAGCAGCTTTACCGTATTAAACATTAAAAACAGTGTCAGTGTCTCGTTTCATCAGAAGTACAACTTCATTTTCTACTATAAAGCGTCTCTCCAGTGTTCGTGGAGTGACCGACTGAACCAGAGAAGAGTTCCATGTGAAAGAAGGCGAAGCCTCTGTGCACACCTACCTTTTACGTCATCGCCACGGTCCTGTAAAGAACACAAAACGAACTTTGAAATTATGTCATCATAGTTTGTTGTTCGATTTCGCTTGAAGTATATCAGGGCCTTTAGCGTCTGCTATTTGTATATACTATCTTTGTCTTCTGTGTCTTACATTACAGTAGATATAATGTACGGTATATAAGTGTTTATTTTTTTACTAACACAAATGATCTGTACTCATTTCGACAATAAAACCAATCTTTGACTTTGAATTAGATGGGCTGATTCCAGGGGCGGCGTATATACGTGTGGCAGAGAACTGCCATCAGTTGCCATACCCTGGCATTCAGACAAAACAGATAATGATGCTGTTCGTTAGTTCTGTTGATTGAGTTGGCCTTTGGCAGAAATTTCAGCTTTGAAAAGCAAATTTAAACAGCCTAACGCCGTGTCCTAACCAGATGCGATGCGATAAGATTTCCAGTGGCAAGCAATCTGTCTGTCCAACCCATGGTCCAACCAGACTCGACCCGAGAGTTCAATCAATCAAAAATCACAGCCAATCAGAAGAGCGTGTGGGTGGGCTCTCTCGGCAAGCTTGCATTTGGAACTAAATCAATAAGTACATTATAAAATTCCTAAATCTTACACCATTTTAACATTATTAAAAATACATACTGAAACAAGACTGTCGGAAACAATCTTTTTTTTTTAAATCATAGAATACACAGTTCACATTCCTTGAGTTTACAGTTTGAACATTGTTGTTTCCTTTAGGGTGTACTCACACTAAGCATGGTTGCCTTGTACCATGCCCGAGCGTGTTTTACTGAGATTTCTTATCCTGTGTGAATTAGCCATTAAAGACGTCCTGCGGTAAAATTGCATTACTCCATCTACCCTTGTAAAACTAATCCCGTCCGAATAGGGCTGTTTTTTAGAATTTGCTTTGATTTCGTATTGTTCTGTGCATGTCTGCTCATTACCATTACATTCTTTTAGTCTCCACATTTTGTTAAGATATAATATGATTACTTGAGACTGTCGTTGTTGTATGGCCAGAAGGAATCATGCCGATTGACCCCATTGACTTCCATAGTGTTTTTTAACTGTTTGGTTACTGACATTCTTCAAAATATCTTCTTTTGTGTTCAGCAGGAGAAAGAAATTCATACAGGTTTGGAACAACATGAGGCTGAGTAAATGATGACAGCATTTACATTTTTGGGTGAACTATCCCTTTAAGTAAATGAGACTTGTGACATACTCAGAAGTATTCACTTATTTTAAAGACACTCACTGCCATCCGGTCATCTGCTCGTTTAGTGTGATCAAAGAAAAAAAACACACTGCATGTAGGACATTTTTCTGGTTGCTTGGTCAGACTTTATTTGCTGGGGTTTAGCACATAAATTTGCTTAGCTTGAATACATGCACAAAATATTCCAATCTGTGTTCCAACACACTGTAATCAGACTGTGCAATTCATATTCCCCTTCATGGTGTTAGTCTTTCTGTGATTTGTGATTGTGTGAATGTTTGAATTATTCATACAGAGGTCACTCACGGATGGAGATATAGGGGGAAATATATGTGACCTGGATAGGTGTATGAACTGATTAAAACCAATGAATGCTTTGAAATGAGAATTCATAAATTGTAATGAGACTTAAAGCACACTGGTGGATTTCTTAATCTTAACCAGGACCGTTATAAACCTAAATATACTTGAATGAATTGACCACTCTGGCGTGGTTAGCGATCATACTACATGTGTATCGAGCCCAACCGAACCGCGCTCTGGCCCACCTCTTCCAAACGAACTGCGCCCGGGCACGGTACGGAGCACTCACACTAGTCAACCAAACCAGACTTTGGGGGTCAAACGCACCCTGGCACGGTTCAGATCGCCTAGTGTGAGTACATCCTTAATTTATTTTCAAGATCCACCTATAAAGACATAGCCCACTGAAAGCAACTTTAAGTGAGCTATCTTTATAGGGGGCCAAAAAATTATATTCAACCTCACATTCAATACTTGCACATTTGCACATAATCAGAACCTGATTGCATCGCAAATCAGCATTGCGGCTGGTTAGTAGGCTACAAAAAACATGGAAAAGATACATATTCTTGTGCGTCGTATTTGGTTAGGAAACGGTGTAGGCTTAAGCCCTATTCGGACGGGACTAGTTTAACATGGAGAGATGGGGTAAAGAGCATCTCAGTGATTTTAGTCCCGTCTGAATGTGCCATCTCAGCAATCATTACCGACTTTTATCGACTCAGCGACTTTTATCTTCTGAAAAAGGTCCGAAAAAATTACCTCAGGTAATACTAATCCTGTGCAAATAGACCTGCTGTAAATATGTACATACATATTCAATAATTTCCTGTTTATAAGTAGTTTGCCTCGTTTTTTCAAATATGGAGGCGCTTGAAAAAGCATTCAGTTGCATTCTAGGTAGTGGAACAAGTCTGTGGCAAAATTTCAAGTGTTTTATGCTTACCATTCAGATAAAAAAAAAAGGTTGCACATGTCAGAGGCACGAAACGTCTTTTAGCTTTAGGTAAATGCCTATTACCAACAGGATCCAATTAGAATTTAATTTAATTAATGAATAAATTGTTCAACCGGACCTAACTGTTATATGTAGGTTAAATATACACTCACCTAAAGGATTATTAGGAACACCTGTTCAATTTCTCATTAATGCAATTATCTAATCAACCAATCACATGGCAGTTGCTTCAATGCATTTAGGGGTGTGTTCCTGGTCAAGACAATCTCCTGAACTCCAAACTGAATGTCAGAATGGGAAAGAAAGGTGATTTAAGCAATTTTGAGCGTGGCATGGTTGTTGGTGCCAGACGGGCCGGTCTGAGTATTTCACAATCTGCTCAGTTACTGGGATTTTCACGCACAACCATTTCTAGAGTTTACAAAGAATGGTGTGAAAAGGGAAAAACATCCAGTATGCGGCAGTCCTGTGGGCGAAAATGCCTTGTTGATGCTAGAGGTCAGAGGAGAATGGGCCGACTGATTCAAGCTGATAGAAGAGCAACTTTGACTGAAATAACCACTCGTTACAACCGAGGTATGCAGCAAAGCATTTGTGAAGCCACAACACACACAACCTTGAGGCGGATGGGCTACAACAGCAGAAGACCCCACCGGGTACCACTCATCTCCACTACAAATAGGAAAAAGAAGCTACAATTTGCACGAGCTCACCAAAATTGGACTGTTGAAGACTGGAAAAATGTTGCCTGGTCTGATGAGTCTCGATTTCTGTTGAGACATTCAGATGGTAGAGTCAGAATTTGGCGTAAACAGAATGAGAACATGGATCCATCATGCCTTGTTACCACTGTGCAGGCTGGTGGTGGTGGTGTAATGGTGTGGGGGATGTTTTCTTGGCACACTTTAGGCCCCTTAGTGCCAATTGGGCATCGTTTAAATGCCACGGCCTACCTGAGCATTGTTTCTGACCATGTCCATCCCTTTATGACCACCATGTACCCATCCTCTGATGGCTACTTCAATCATTTCAAATTGGTTTCTTGAACATGACAATGAGTTCACTGTACTAAAATGGCCCCCACAGTCACCAGATCTCAACCCAATAGAGCATCTTTGGGATGTGGTGGAACGGGAGCTTCGTGCCCTGGATGTGCATCCCACAAATCTCCATCAACTGCAAGATGCTATCCTATCAATATGGGCCAACATTTGTAAAGAATGCTTTCAGCACCTTGTTGAATCAATGCCACGTAGAATTAAGGCAGTTCTGAAGGCGAAAGGGGGTCAAACACAGTATTAGTATGGTGTTCCTAATAATCCTTTAGGTGGGTGTAGATTATTTGTGTTTGCGCACGTGATATCAGGAAGCAATTTAATACACACATGACGACAGGAAGTTTACCCCTCCCATTTCTGCTAGTTTTACTGAGATTTCTTATCCTGTGTGAATTAGCCATTAAAGACGTCCTGCGGTAAAATTGCATTACTCCATCTACCCTTGTAAAACTAATCCCGTCCGAATAGGGCTGTTTTTTAGAATTTGCTTTGATTTCGTATTGTTCTGTGCATGTCTGCTCATTACCATTACATGCTTTTAGTCTCCACATTTTGTTAAGATATAATATTATTACTTGAGAATGTCGTTGTTGTATGGCCAGAAGGAATCATGCCGATTGACCCCATTGACTTCCATAGTATTTTTCAACTGTTTGGTTACTGACATTCTTCAAAATATCTTCTTTTGTGTTCAGCAGGAGAAAGAAATTCATACAGGTTTGGAACAACATGAGGCTGAGTAAATGATGACAGCATTTACATTTTTGGGTGAACTATCCCTTTAAGTAAATGAAACTTGTGACATACTCAGAAGTATTCACTTATTTTAAAGACACTCACTGCCATCCGGTCATCTGCTCGTTTAGTGTGATCAAAGAAAAAAAACACACTGCATGTAGGACATTTTTCTGGTTGCTTGGTCAGACTTGAGCAGGGATTGGTTTTATTGATTTTAGGGTTTTCACACATATTTTCTCCTGTGTAAAAACAATCTTATTTGCTGGAGTTTAGCACATAAATTTGCTTAGCTTGAATACATGCACAAAATATTCCAATCTGTGTTCCAAAACAGTGTAATTAGACTGTGCAATTCATATTCCCCTTCATGGTGTTAGTCTTTCTGTGATTTGTGATTGTGTGAATGTTTGAATTATTCATACAGAGGTCACTCACGGATGGAGATATAGGGGGAAATATATGTGACCTGGATAGGTGTATGAACTGATTAAAACCAATGAATGCTTTGAAATGAGAATTCATAAATTGTAATGAGACTTAAAGCACACTGGTGGATTTCTTAATCTCATTTGATTAATGACTTTAATATTAGAAGAACATTCCTTCAGCTATCAATCCTTTAGTCTGACACAGTTGTATATTTAACTGTGTCACACAGTGATCACCAACTTGCACTTTGGCCTTATGGTCCAAGTATGATGAAATGCGCACGTATTTAACTATATGAGATTTTTTTTACACGATTCCAAATCGTGATGCCAAAACACCTGCAATTATTTTTTTTTCCATGTCTCATCTCTCTGAAAGCATATTTCATTTTCTCCATTTCAACTAATTATCACTACCACTGAAGCAAAGCCACAATGAATATTTGAGGAATGGATGGATTGTTTCAGCAGAGCACACAGCGCTCAACAGGCAGATCTATTGATCAACACATTAGTTTTCAATATAATTGCTCATCCAAATGCATTAATGCCCCCAAGTGTAATTACTCACGCTATTGAAGTTCTCATTCAGGAGCAAGCAAACAACATGAGGAATTGACGGCAAGAAAAGCAGAAAACAATAATCCAATAACACAACGCTCAGCTGGGATCTCTTTTGCCTGAACTCAGGTGATGCGTGGTCAATAATCTAACATCACAGGGAAAAAAAAATTCATATGCATACTATTTTAAGAAATTAAACGATTACTTATTAATACTAATAAAATAGTTTAGCAACAGTAGACTGCATTCTACAACACTGATTTATTCGGCTGATTTGAATGTCAAGTTTTTAGGGAGGAATGAAAGTGCACCGCTGTGAAGGAAAGGAAGGTGCGCTGGATGGAATGTGGCAGCGGCACAATAATCGTTTCACATTGATTATCTTGTTTTTAAAATCATTTATGATTAATCGCACAGCCCTACCCTACCCGTGTCTACAGTCCTGTAATTCAAGTGTGCAAAAGTTGTCTAGATAAAAATACAAAAAAGTTTGGTTGGCAAAATCTCCAAATCTGGGACAGCCTAGAATGTGTCACTAATATGAATGTATGTAGTATGTAAAGTGAATTATTTACTCTAATTAGTAGGTACATATGCAAATGTTGGTTTAATTAATGTTCTCTAAAATGAGAATGCCCCCTCCCCCAAATACCGCCTGCCACAGACTAATATTAGCAAGTAACAAATCATGGCTTATGGTTGAGATGTAAACTGAAGACTAATGGGCAGGGTGGGCAACTTCGGTTTAGCTCTAGAGTTTAGCTTCAACCCTAATCAAACACCTGAATAAGCTAATCAAGTTGTTCACGATCACTAGAAAGCTACATGCAGGTGAGTTTTATCAGGGTTGGAGCTAAACTTTCTAGGGCCGAGTGTGCCCATCCCTGTTAAAATGAGAGAGGAGCCTTTCAATATAAAGTATGTCCTGCACCGACGTCCAATAAGAAATATTTCAACATAGTAAATAAAACTGTGCTTGTCAAGACATTTCACCGAGTCTAACCTAGAGCATTCGGAAAAGGGTATTATTCTGAAATATGATGAAACAGTTGGTTCTGACCTGAAATCCTTGACGTGTGATATTTTTTATCTAGTGCACAATTACAGCTGGATTCATCACGGAAGCTGATGAAACAGGTTGTCTTGACCTGGACAGCCCACTAGATTGCTCTTCCCAGCCCTTTCCGTTATGGATTTTTTTTTTTTTCAGTTTTCACATCATATACACCCACTTTTGTTATTACTGAATGGTGGCAGCCTAATGGTTAGCGAACACAGCTGATAATACAGCAGTTTCAGCACAAGTCCCAGGTAGGAGGGACCCAAGAAGAGAAAAACTGCTGAAGCCACAATACAGCTTGAGCCTCCATAGTCTTTTACAAGCACCATGACAAGTTGTTCCAGATGAGCTGTCTACAAGATATGAAGCCCCTAAAGGGAGGAAGTGAAGGGGGAAAAAATTAGAAATGACTTGTCAGTGCTTTTGCACATCGATGGACATCTGGATGAAATTACATCACAACATTTATTTCCATCAAAAGGTCCAGCAATTTTTGGTCCAGATTTTGTATTGAGAATGCAAGAGTGCAGCACTCTGTAAAGTCTCCTCCAGCACATCCCAAAGACTTTCAAAGAGTTTAAGGTCTGGGCTCAGAGGTGCCAATTCATGTGTAAAAATTATTCTTCATGCTTCCTCCAAACCATTCTTTTATCCTGGAATATGGCCATGGTGTGTCTTCCTACATGCTTGTTTAAGAAATGAAAAGCTACACACTCCATATGTTAGGGTTAGAAGAACTGTTGACAAACATATAACATGCTAGAAACATCATAATCACTGCAATAATGATCCAATCATAGACTCTTAAGCATTTGCCTATTTAAATATCACCTTACACAACTTTCTTTCTTTCTTCAATTTATATAGCGCACTTAAAACAACTTAGTTCCCCTAAGTGTACAAGTAATGTACAATAACTCTTTGCATGTTAAACTGTATAACTCACCAGAATAAAAGCTGCATGCCACATGAGCAAACATTTCCAATATCTTTTAATATTTATGATTCCCTTACTTCAAATGCAAGGGCTAAAAGATGCATTTTCCACAGAGACCTAAAAACCTCAATAGATGGGGCCTTCTGAATAAAGAGGGGAAGATCGTTCCACAGTTTATAAGCTTCTGAAAAGGCTCGATCACCCTTTGACTTTTTCTTTGAATGAGGAACAGTCAGCAACATTTGATTTGTTAATTTCAGAGTCCTCGCTGGTGTGTAAAACTCGAGGAGGTCAGTAATGTATTGATGGAACAAGTTGCTTTAAAAAGCAATAGCAGTCTTAAAATCAATCCTGTACTGAACTGGCAGCCAGTGGAGAGAGGATAGCACAGGAGTAATATCTTTTCTTTCTTTTTTTTTTTTTTATCAAACACAAAAATTACTTCCGTTTATGTAATCATCAGGTTGATATCAGATATAGTCATTATTGACTTGCATGAAATCAGTTCATTTAGATGTTACCACATACAGCACAGCAGGCTATTTCGTTTATCGGTAACACTTTACAGTACGGTGCACTATGCATTAATTGCACCATGGCGGATTCGCTATTTACATGGCGGAATTTGCGAGCGAAAGACTTAACACTTCTCCAGAGAGGAATCCTTTTATTTTTAATATTTAAAAATGTTTGTGTACTGCTGTGTGTCCCTGTGTGTGTAATAAGCAGAGTGTACGCGCGTTGTGCACCCACCTATAGGTTCATATTACTAACATGCCCTTTAAATAACACAAAAAATACTGCACTATTGACTTTAGACCAGGTTTTTGTTGGTCAGTGGCGCAGTCGTTTTCAGTTCCTCAAAATAGCAACGCACCAACAATGCGCCTGAACACACCTCGTTTTCAGACCAGCACGCCCATGGGTGAACAGATCGACGCGAGTGCATTTGCTATTTAAACAACGTGGCGCTGGACGTGAAAATGATAACTGCGTCGGGCTGAAACTAGCAAAAAACACTTGTGTCGCGCCTGGCGTCGCACTGTGCCGGGTGTATGATAGGGCCCATAGTATTAACTAATAGTGTAAATGAATGTGCTAATTACCACAATGGGTTGAAGCCATATTTCAACTTCCAGTTGTCCGCTAATGATTTGCAATGGTATCATTATGTTATGACACAACTTGAGGCATATGACTATTAACTAATTAAGTAATGTCATTTTGGTTTTGTCATCCACACTAAGCCATGGATTTCAATTTCCAGCTGTCTACAACTGGGATTCAACTGTGCCAGATGAATTGTGCCTTGTTGTTCATAGCTCAGAATTATGTCAGGTTAAGTTTGAGGTCTAGGATTCAAATGCAGAACACTGAGAACATGCAACCGGGCTATTTCGTAACACTGTGTCTAGACCGGACAAAGACAATAAAACCCATTATAATCAGTGGTGCGACACTGGATGCGGCGCGATGCTACACAGCACAACAAAACCCTTACAGTAAACTGATGCAACATTCTATATCTGACATACTCCAAGCTCTTGCGCTACTTCAGTTATGAAGGGCAAATGGACTTAAAATGGTCTGTCATGTCTATTGTCCAGTTTAAACACAGTGTAACAGCGGTCAGTAGTTCAGATTCTGGTCTGCTGATATTTTTGTGCAGCCCATCTTACCCATCCTTCAAACACATTCTTTGACATTACATTCACTGCATGTGACCTTTAGAGGGGATGTCAAAACCCATAACCATAATGATATATTACTTAACATTTAGTTAATAGTCATGTGTCTCAACAAGTAAAGTCATAACACAATGATACATTAGCTAATGTTTGATTAAAGTAGACAACAGGAAGTTAAAGTACATAGCTTTGACCAATTGTGGTAATTAACACATTCATTTACACTATTAGTTAATACTATATGCCATTTAACTCTTTCCCCGGCGATGACGAGTTATCTTTTGTGGGAAAGTGCTTCCCCGCCAAAGACAGGTTTTTTTGGTTTATATATGGCTTCCCATGTTTTCACTGTTATACAGTAGGGGCTGCTATTACACATCTTCTGAAAGAGTAGAGAATCTCCTGATCAAAACACAGGCGAATAAGAAGCAGAAACAAGCAATAGCATATGTAATCATATGCATATGTAAAATAACGTAAAATAACAGCATATAAATCAAAACTGCCTAATGTTCCCGAATGAAATGTCGACCCAGGACGAGCTATAGGACTGTGAAGCTTTGGGGGTGTTGATGGACTCCATCTACTCCATCTGTGTTTTGATCATCGTTCTGAATCTGATCCAGACTTAGTCTTTAACACAGACACGATTTTCTCAGCTTTTTGCTCAAAATGTTGCTTTTTTTAAATGAAACTTACCCATATACAAGTGATGATGAAAAAAAGAATGCATGAACCTAGAATAAAACATTTTTAATTTTTTTTAAATACAGAGGGTCTGTTCTTTCTTTGGATATATTGCATGTTTTTGTTTGTGAAAATTATCAAAAGCCCTGCCGGGGAACAGCCAACTTATTTTTAAAAAATGCTGACGGGGAAAGAATTACGGAATTAATACATGATGACTCATAGCAATTAATATATTACTTAATTTATTAATCATATAGACTCTTTATTAGTTGCTGATGTAGTAATCATTAATTAATGGTTTAGTTCTTCATGAGTCATAATATATAATGATAATCTGTGGCTTAGTTAAGCATGAATTAAATGGATAGTTCACCCAGAAATGAAAATTAACACATGATTTACTTATCCTCAAGCCATCCTAGGTGTATATGACTATCTTTTTTCAGACAAATACACTCAGACATGCATCCATCCATCATAAAAGTAATCCATAGCGTAAGCTTTGACGCCTCTCACAATAGAGCTGGGCAACAGATTCAAGCTCCTCTGACATTTCTTTCTAAAAAGTTTTAGACTTTAGTGTTTGTCAATTCGTCATGCGTCAGGTCAAGGGTTACTCTTTCACCGTAACTCAATGCGTATGGCCGTCTGTCAGAAGCTAGTTAGTTTATAAAGTTTTAAATATGGATATTTTTCTTACACAAACGCATCGCTTCGCTTTACTTCAGAAGGAAGGCCAACCCCCCGGAGCCGTATGGATACTTTTATGATGGATGGATGCGTTTTTTGGGGCTTCAAAATCTCGTCCTCCATTCACTGCCATTATAAAGCTTGGAAGAGTCAGGACATTTTTTAATATAACTCAGATTGTATTCGTCTGAAAGAAGAATGTCATATACACCTAGGATGGCTTAAGGGTGAGTAAATCATGGGGTAATTTAAATTTTTGGGTGAACTATCCCTTTAATGCATGTTAGTGCATAGAAGCCTTCCATATCCATTTCCTTCGCAAAGTGCTTGGCATTCCCTGGTGGCATCATGCAACCCGTAACGAATTTCGGCACAAAGCCAATATCGCCCCTTTGGAATACATCCTTCACCAGTGACAACTGCTTGGGTCGGTCATGTTATCAGATTGCCCTCTGACCGGATGCCACTGCAGCTGCTGTGTGGTGAGCTCCTGCAAGGACAGTGTACTGTGAGCCGCCCTAAAAAACATGCAGACCGTCTGAAATTTATACTGAAGGCCTGTGGCATCCCAGGAACATCCCTCGAAGGTCTGGCGGCTGACAGAGTCGCCTGGAAGTCCACCTGTAAGACCGGTCTTGATGCCTAGGAAGCGGCCATGACCCAGGTGGCAGAGGAACGCTGCCAGTGCAGGCATACTGCTGTACTTGTCACCCTAAAGGGTCCAAAGTATCAACATTGTGTGCCTCAGAGTTTGGTCTCTGCAGTCATTTACGTGTTTACTCTACTCTACTCTGCAATGCATCGTCTCCGTCAGAATCAACGGATTTCCAAGAGATTGTAAAGTGTTACCAGTTTATCTGTAAAAAAACAACAACTCAAATTTACATCTTACATAAGGCATCAAGTGAACTAGGACTGCAACATGTGCCTGCTCAAAATAGGTGCATGAAGTCCCAGGGGCGGACCTTATTATAAGAGAACTGTAACCAATTTGCATGCATCAGCAAAATGGCAAGCAACTTTAACACAAACCAATGATTCCATCCGTTCAGTCGCTATAATGATATCAAGTTTCTTTGACTTTCTCTTTCCCTCTATTATGCGTATTTTTAATACCGACTCAGTAATGAAGCAAGTCTTGAGTGGTGAATTAATGAAGGTCTATTTGAATAGTGTGAATGAGACAGGAAGTGGCCCCTTCTGCAGGCGTACAAATTTAGCTGGTGGATAAAGAGAAAGAAGCAGAACGATAGAGTTCGGTGTTCCTTGGCCCGACCCTGGGGAGTCTGTGACATTTCAAATGGGCTACCGTGTCACTATCACTCAAGAGTAGAGAGTGAGTGATCTTTCACCTAAACTCCTGATGAAAGTGCAGACGAATGTGAGTGTTGAGAGTCTTGACAGACTGTAAATGAGGAGACTAAACATTATAAACTCTGTCTCAGCCCTGTTCTGATCTGTAGTCAAGCAACACGGCAGATGTTGTTCAGAGGTAAAGATTTACCCCCGGTTTCACAGACAAGGCCTAGTCCCAGACAAAAAATGCATGTTTGAGCTGTTTTAACTGAAAGCAACTTTATCTCAGTGCCATTGTTTTGTCTCAAGATTCACACCAGTAATGTTTTTTTTCTAAGGCATGTTTACAAAAGCTACTTAAATCCTAATTGAACTAAGGCCTAATCCTGGCTTAATCTAACCCCTGTCTGTGAAACGGGGCCTTAATGTTTTAAAAACAATCAATGATAATGAGATAAATAATTTTAAGAACCCTGGGCGTTATAGAAACACAATACAACAAAGCACACAGACAGATACACACTGAAAACACTTTCAAAACATGAAAGGACTGTCATGATACCAATAGGATTAAGTGCTCTGTTAGATATCAAAAGGTTTACAGAAAATCTCCCCCTGTGATTTCCTTTACCTGTCCAGCAGAAAGACATTATAGCCATACAAAACAAGAGGAGTTCTGTTACAGGTCACATGATTTCCAATAGGATTCTTAGAGGATAAAGTGAAATTCTTACAAGATTAGGGAATGTTACTGCAAAATGTGCAGTTTCAGAAAGGCACATCCTGTACAGTATGTGCTGTATGAATGCAATTCATGTCTTGCCCTCAACACAACAGTATTTATCAGTGTTTGTAAAGTCCATCAGTAACTGGGGTTGACCGTAACAGTAGGGAATGGGTGTTATTCAGAAAATAATAATTAATAATAATAAACGGAGCAATTCCAATAGGGTCCTCACACCATTGGTGCTCGGGCCCTAACAATAATAATGGGCACGAGCAGGAGTGCCACTGTGATTCGTCCAGCTTGCTAATATAGAGCCATATCACACGACTGCAAGTGTGATATTGCTTGCAACAGTTCGACAGCACAAGTATTTAAATAAATCATGGAGACAACCACAGAGTGTTTGTGGGACTACTTTCTTTGGCAATGGATTCAAATCTGTTGGCAAACCTTCATTACTACTGTAATTCTTAAAAAGTTACTTTAGAACTCGCAACGCTGCTTTATTAGTGAGTATTATTGAGTAGGATATTATGAGAGAGCGCATGTGAGTTTGGCAGTTTGCCATGTCTGTCAACTGATGAAATCTATGGGCCCTATTTTAATGATCTCAGCACATGGTCTGAAGCGCATGGCACAGGTGCACTAAGGCCGTGTCCGAATCCACTTTTGCTAGTTTAACGACGGGAAAAAACAGTCGGTGCACTAGGCACATGGTCCTCTTAATGAGTCATGGGTGTGTTTTGGGCGTAACATGCAATAAACCAATCAGAGTCTCATCTCCCATTCCCTTTAAAAGCCAGTTGCACTCGCACCATGGCGGATTCGCTATTTACATGGCGGAATTTGTGAGCGGAAAGACTGAACCATCTCCAGAGAGGAATCCTTTTATTTTTAATATTTACAAATGTTTGTGTGCTGCTGCACGTCCCTGTGTGTGTAATAAGCAAAGTGTACACACATTGTGCTCCCACCTATCGGCGCATATTACTAATGTGCCCTTTAAATAACAAACAAAATTTTGCGCTATTGACTTTAGACCAGGTTTTTGTTAGTCAATGGCGCAGTTGTTTCCTCAAAATAGCAACGCACCAACAATGCACCTGAACACACCTCGTTTTCACCAGCACGCCCATGGGTGAACAGATGGGCGCGAGTGCATTTGTTATTAAAACAACGTTGCTCTGGACGTGAAAATGATAACTGCGTCGGGCTGAAACTAGCAAAAAACACTTGCGTCATGCCTGGCGTTGCACTGCGCCGGGTGTATGATAGAGCCCGAAATCTTTTTTGTCATAGCTTCCTTTCAACAGTCATCATTAAGTTTACTCACCCTGGTGTTGTTCTAATGTCGTATACCCTTCTTTCTTTTTCGGACCACAAAAAGAGAATTAAAAAAAAATGTCCCCTCACACTAAGATGCAGAAGTATCAAAGAACAATCCGATGTGACACGTGTTGCATATTCCAAGTGTTCTGGGGGTATACGATAAAGTTTGGTAAAAAAAAAACTAAAAACAAAACAAGAATGTATTATTTAACGAAACTCCTGATCTTGGTCGTTGGTCTTCTGTGCACGGCTATGCGACGTGTGCGTTTGTGAGACTCTATTAGCTCCCCAGTTCTCCATTTGGCGTGAGTCTCACGGTCTCACTCTGCCCAAGTAAATCAAATTGTCAAACCTGCTTTTGATATGAAACAAATATTAAAAAATTTTACGTTTTAATACGAAATTCAAACAATAAATACCGTTTTGGCGCATTTAATGTGGCATAACAGTTAAAGCCAGAGCCGTTGAAAAACAGTTGTGACATGCTTTCCTCTCCCGGCGGCGCGCGGTCACGTGGTTCATGGAGCTCTCAATAGTTCTAAACAAACCAGCTGTCAATACATTTGAATGGCTTAAGCAGGATAGACAACAGCTTCACTATACAGGTATTTGCAGCAATTTTTGGTAAACAGTACAGCATGGTGTGCAGTGATTATTACGCCACATTTACAGTATTATTTTATTATGGAGCGTGATGGAGATGCAACATTGTTAACATTAATGTTAATGTTTTTCTTGTATTTAGCCCTCAGGTATTGCTTACTAATTGGTCACACTCATACTCATTGGTGGTCAAATGTGACCATGCACCTTAACTATTTTTCAATTAAATAAATGTTCTATAGGCTATTTTAGTTTAATAATATTTATTGAATATTTTAAGGAGATCTTTTGTTATTAAATACTATTTGGGCAATAATTATGGTCCATTAATGACCACTTAAAATATTTTCTTCTAATATTTTTATTATTTATATTACAATTAGTGTAGTAATTTAAAGGTTAAAATAGAGAATTCCAATGCAAAGAGGAAAATTAGAGTCATTTTGTGGCTGGAAAAATAATAATTTTCATTTGTAATGCCATTACTCACTAGGTGCCTGTATGGCTCTTTAATAAATATGCATGTGTCTAGTCTAGTTGCTCAAAAAAGTATTGCAGATCATAACTTAGTTATTTTTAGGTTTTGCATTTGAATAAATATTTAGACATGATCAAACACTAGATTTCTTTAAATGTGAAATTTTAAAACGTTAATAACTTACATCCTAATATCTTTAATGATACTTATATAAGCACGCACAAGTGAATATTAATGAATGCGAGCAAATATAATTAAACCCAAGAAAAGTTTAAAATAGTGCTAAAAATGTTTTTCCCAATATGTACAGTAGGCTATACTATACATATGAATTGATACTGAATCAAGAGCGAAACCGATATTTGCCCCCCCCCCGCAAAAAAAAATCTCACTCCAACCTGAATTTAAAAGTTGGCAACCCTGATATGGATAAGCACATGCGGGACATTTGTTTGTTTTTTTTAAATCTCCTTTTGTGGTCCGAAAAGAAAAGGAAGAAGGGCATATGGCATTAGAACAAAAACAGAGTGAGTAAATTACTTCATCTTCATTTTAGGGTGAACTAACCATGGTTTTGTTATAGTGAAAGTGTAGTAACTATGATTTTTGGCGGATTGATTACCATTTGTATAACCCCAGTTTTACTACAAATACCATGGTGAACTATGGTTAATTTGTGGTTACCATGGTTTAACTAAAATAACCATGGTTTTTAGGTTTTATTTGTAGTAAAACGTTAATTTGGTTAATGGTTAATTTTCATAAGGGAACCCTTTAGGGGGATTTTCCATGATGGGCGTCAGCGCTGGTCAGTGCATTGATCTCTGTGTGTGAAGTTTAAGCAGTCAATACAAAACCATTAAAAATCAGCATAACCTTCTCCATCGTTTTGGTTCTTGTTCTAAACTTTGCCTGCAAAGGCGGATCGGCTACTTTACTTCTTCTATCCTTCTGAGCGAATGTCCTGTAAATGATGCGACTCAGTGCTGCCCTCTGATGTCTGGTAGAATATAACAAAGGAAAATGTATAATACTTTTAATTGAAGGGCAAAAGTATACATTTAAGATCCTTAGAATGCAAACTTTGACATCTTTGATATTCCAATTCTGATCTGATCTAATGAAATTTGATCAGTTTTCTGAATGTACATCATCACAATTTATCATTGGCCATCATTAGACATTCAGTTTGAATCATATTGCAATCATTTGTGCAGACAAGTCTGTTTCAAATAATTTCTCCAACAGTGCCATCAAGTGATTACATGTTGGTATTACAGCCAAATCCAAGGCATGAGTGGACAGTCCTTGACTAGATGGATTATTGAAGTTTATTTAAAGAGTCAGAGGTCAAATAATGTTGAACATTTTAAGAGCTCCAATAGTTTATTGATAAGTAATATAGTAATGGACTACACCATCTCAAGACTACAGCTCTATCATATTTCTGCTTCTGTGAGTGCTTTGACATTTACTTAAGGCGAAGCAACACCGGGCTTTGCTGAGCCCATGCAAAATGAAAATGGTTAAGTAAATGAACTTGTGTGCAACGTGATGTGGGTAGAATCAACACATGTAGTTCTTTACGTTAGCATGCAGCGCGCATAGTCTTACTGTAGAGAAACTTCTGTTCTCAGATAGCGCTGGAGGCAAACTGCAGCATGAATGCTAAACTTGAACATGTACACCGCCAACTAATACCAATGAGAAGCTATTAAATGAAGTCTTACTGTAGAAGCCCTTCTGCTGCTGCTGTCCCCAACAAGGCTTCCTAAAGGAATGGTTTGAAAATGAAAAATCTGTCACTATTTACTGGTTGAGTTGCCAACTTTGTCACTATGAAATAAGGCACAAAAGGTGGCCTGCCGCAGCAGTGCGGGTATGGTTTTGTGTGAATATACAGTGCATTTTTTATAATGATAGCTAATCTCTTAATTACATATTAATACATAACTCTCATGCCTTGGCAACATACGATATAATAATACGGTTTAATAATAGTTTGTTCATTTACAGCAGGTACATTTAAAGGGTTAGTTCATCCAAAAATGAAAATTCTGTCACTTACTCACCCTCATGCAATTTCAAATCCGTGAGATTCATCTTCAGAACAATTAAGATATTTTTTATGAAATCTGAGAGCTCTCTGACATCTCCATTGACAGCAATTTAATTAACACTTTCAAGACCCAGAAAGGTAGTAAAGACATTGTTAAAATAGTACATGTGACTCCAGTGGTTCAACCTTAATGTTATGAAGTGACAATAATACTTTTTGAGAGCGCAAAAAAATCATAAAATTAAGAACGTCAAAACGGAGGCTCACCATTGGCTAGCTCCTGCGTCAGCATCACATGTCGTGGTGCTCACAAAAAAAAGCTGCACTGTATTTAAAACGTAAACTTTGTAGGAGACTGACATGGAAGAGAAGAAATTGTTGAATAAAATCGTTATTTTTGTTAGTTTTTTGCCAACAAAAAGTATTCTCGTTGCTTTATAACATTTAGGTTAACCACTGGAGTCACATGGACTATTTTAACGGTGTTTTTTCTACCTTTCTGGGCCTTGAAAGTGGTAATTACATTTCTGTCTATGGAGAGGTCAGAGAGCTCTCGGATTTCATCAAAAATATCTTCATTTGTGTTCAGAAGATGGATTACGGGTCTTACGGGTTTGGAACGACATGAGGGGGGAGTAATTAATGACAGAATTTACATTTTTGGGGGAACTAATCCTTTAACACAGTTCTTTAATTGAACCATTACCTATTACCTTTACTATTCGTCTTGTGACTTCTGCACTGTAAGTTATAAAAAGTTATATCCCCTTCATGTTAATCTTACATGTGACAACCCTTACGAAAAAGAAGTATACTTCAAGGTAATTTTATGAAGTATACTTAAGTCAAGTTCAAGTATATTTTAAGTATACTTTATGTAGTAAGTATACTAATATCAATGTACTAGTAGGAAACTTGTAAGTGTACTACTTCAGTACTGCTGAACAAGTGTTACAGTAGTAAACTTTAAGTGCACAACTAGTTCTCAACTACGTTTCTCATTTGTACTGCATCTGCACTTTTACACTTTGAAAAGTGTTTAGTAGTTTTATACTGCAAGTATACTTGTAAGTTTTATTCTAGCTTTTTTTAATCAACAATTGAATGTAGGTACGTTTCATTAACCTAAGACCCGAGCTTTGGTTTGGCTTGCAGATTTTTTAGATTTCTTCTATCTATTTGGGGTTAGGAGGAACCAATAAATATAATAACCAGATATTATCTTTGAACATGAAGCTCTTTTTGAGAAAAAGTATGTCCACATAAAATAAAAAATAAAAAAATCAAGTCACCATTGTGTAACAAAGTGCAAATCAATTTTATTTACAGCCTGAGCACTGTGCCTGAACATTTTTTTAATTTTTACTGTTGCATATATAACTGTTTCATCTTCTGAACATGGAAAAACAAAATTTATAAGAAACAAGCTATCATATCTGACTAGTCTCCCAGTTCCTGCCACTGAAAAACTTCCCCACAGCATGATGCTGCCACCACCATGCTTCACTGTAGGAATGGTATTGGCCAGGTGATGAGCAGTGCCTGGTTTCCTCCAGACATGACGCTTGCCATTCAGGCCAAAGAGTTCAATCTTTGTTTCATCAGACCAGAGAATTTAGTTTCCTTCAGGTGCCTTTTGTCAAACTCCAGGCAGGCTGTCATGTGCCTTTTACTGAGGAGTGGCTTCCGTCTGGCCACTCTACCATACAGGCCTAATTGGTGGAGTGCTGCAGAGATGGTTGTTCTGGAAGGTTCTCCTCTCTCCACAGAGAAACGCTGGAGCTCTGTCAGAGTGACCATCGGGTTCTTGGTCACCTGCCTGACTAAGGTCCTTCTCCCCCGATCGCTCAGTTTGGGCGGGTGGCCGGCTCTAGAAAGAGTCCTGGTGGTTCCAAACTTATTTCATTCACGGATGATGGAGGCCACTGTGCTCATTGGGACCTTCAATGCTGTATTGATTTTTTATTTTTATTTTTTTAAATTATTATTATTATTATTATTATTTATAAATAAACATATTTTACGTTGTCACTATGGGGTATTGTTTGCAGAATTTTGAAGAAAATAATGAATTGATTAGTACTAATTCCAGTGCCTTTGACAGAGGAATATACTCTGGAAATTATATCATGTGAGAAATTTAATACAAATCAATGTAAAGTTATTTATCACACATGCAATGTCATGCAATGTTTATACTGTTGAAAACTGTCCTAAATTGATGTTTTCTAACAAATTCTTCCCAAACTACGTTTCCCCAGTTACATCTTTTGCTAACGTTTTTTACATTTTCAACTAAGCTAAGTCCCATTGTCCATTGTGGACCTCAAGTTTAGCAGTATTTTTGTCTGTTTGCTGGGTGAGAAGTGGCTGTAGATCTTTAAAACCAGTGACTCAATATCCAGCGATATCTGATCACAGGCATGCTTGCAGGTATTATCAGCTATGTGAGTCGGGCAATTAGCTTTCAAATGCGATTGTTGCCACTGCTTAATAACTGGTAACCAGAGTGGTGTTTACATTGGCCTTATCTGCCCCATAGGCTGTGATGTGTTTTATATCCAGTTCATACATTTTAAGGCAGTTTGTCAGAGCTTGATGAATATAGTACATTTAAATGCGTATTTTGCGTGCTGTCCGGGGGAGGGCTTTGAGCTTGGAATTTGGCCCAAAACCAGAAGTCCCTGTGTATGTAAGTGGTGAGAGCTAAAAGTGTGGAAAAGGGGTGGTGGAGGGATGCTTATAAACTGTTAACAAACAGAAGTGGGACTGCTGCATATATATACCTCTTATTGTTGATTGGCTGAGTGCTCTCCACTTGTGTCAGTTTGTGTCACACCATTTAGCTTAACTAGACAGTCAGTGCTGTTGTAGCTGAGTCCATGTTTGACGTGTGATACACATGCTTCACTTGCTGTTATTTTGCAGTTTCCACAGTAGCTGCTCTGAAGAATGCACCGATATTGCTAGCACCTTTAGCTAGTGTGGCCTTCTTGTGCATTTCTGTGGAAGCATGTTGAGTCATGTTATTCTCGCCCTAATTGTCTTTTTTTTGTGGAGGAATTGGCGCATTTACTTTTAATTGTTTTATTGTTTTATAATGTTTCCTGTGGTGCACTTATAATGTATGATTTTTTCATCAAAAATGATCAATTTAGAAATAAAACCCTACCCTGATTTTAGACCTCTGATTTGAACATTCTGGTTGAGTGATGAGCATTGTAGCCGATCACAGACATGTTGAGTGCATGAAAGCATGTGATCTCATCATTGCAACTCGATTTCTGCACACTAACGAATGCTTTCATCATAATTAACAGTGCAAACACAATGTAAATAAGAGATTCGTTGATTATTACGTGAGTTTTGGCACAAGTCCAGAACTGATAAACTCGCGCTGTTTGATTGACAGCTCCAGCGATTGTAAAGTGAGCGTTCTTTGAGCACTTTCAATATAAAATTTGATCACAGTTTAAATAAGAAACAATGTGAAGTTGACCATTTAGTCACTGGTTTGATTTACTGACACATAGACAAAGAACATCTGTCTTTACATGAATCATTACATATCAGAAATCACTGGTCACAGATCAGGCATTAGAATTAACACAGTTACTTACATGTTGTTGCATTACTGTCGAATCCATATCTTAAAAGTCTGTTTGCAAAGCCTGCGCCAAAATTGCTGACTGATTTACCAAAGAATACACACTGAAATGTACCGCATACAAATAAACTGCGCAATTGAGACATTCACATTGTTGAAAATAAATAAAATAAGCACATTCCTAGCATTAGGATCCTTTGGAAGGTCATGTAATGTGTAGTCCATCCTGTATTGCTCTTTTCTCCTCGTCATCTCACTAACACGCCAGTGGGCGGGGCCAAAGTTGCAGTGATAAAGTAGGCGTTGATCTTCTGCAGAGGGGGTCTTTCACCTTTCATAGATAGGCACAATGAGTTGTTCGCTGGGCTTTTTTGACTAACAAGGAAGTTTTCAGTTCTAAAACTTACAGGATATTCTTATAGTATGATGACCTCTTATATGTCATAATCTCAAGGAAAATTTGATTTCACAGTTCATGACTCCTTTAATGTATATTGTGATGTGATCATGCTCAAGTGTCGTGATCAGCACTGCTGCTGTTGTATCAGTCAGTGTTAGATCAGCGTAGCAGTCAATAAACAGGACAAGGGAGGTCACATATGAGACAAATCAATTAGGCCCAATATAAGGGATGTCCCGGCTAATACGTGAGAGTTGGACACCCTATTTACTGGCTTGTGTCATTTCGTGTGATTTTTTTTTTTCTGGTAAACACAAATTAATTTTGTGTTTTGAATTGAATATCAAGGTCACTCTTTTCGATATAATAGAGACTGAGATGGTTGTAACAAGGGGTGAGTTATAACAACATTGTTTTAACTTTTTAGAAATTAGGTACAGGGATGAAATCATAAATTACCTCCTGACCTGACATCAAAGGGTGTAAGTGTCTGTGTACAAAACATGAAGGTATTAGATTTATCTGTTCAGATCAATGTGTAAAAAAATACTACTATAAGTGCTATATTAATCTCTACAAGTCATCTGAAGTCATACAGCATTGTGTGACAAACAAATCTGAAAGATAAGCCAATTTGAAAATCTTTCACTGAAAATCTGCCCTAGCTTTCCACATAGTAATGTCCGATTCACAAAAAATGTGTTTGCTAATGTTACTATTAAGTTGTTTCTAAATGTTCTCTGAACATTATAACATAAAACAATCTTGTTTCATTAAGGAAGCATTCCATTTTATCATTCTTTGAACACTATGTTACATTTTAATATTTTTTCTGAACATTCTGAATCAAGTAGAAACATTTAAAAAAATGTCCAACTAAAACATTTCAGGAAAAAAAAAATGCTCCATGAACGATGTACTGCATACATTTTTTTTCTTTTTTTTTGTGCTAACATTTTGAGAACATTATAAAAAGACTAGCTTTGAACAAACATTCTATTAAAGTTACTGGAAAATGTTTGTTCATAACTTAGAGAGAACCTTACCAGAACATTCCCTGTTAGCTGGGCTTCTTCTGTTGAAAGACAGCAGGATGGACACAACAAACAAGATGCAGTTTTCGCTATTTTTAACTTGATATGTACTCTTAAAAAATTCAACACTTATCGACATGCATACACAGACCCCAAAAAATGTGGTTTTAGATGGTGGATTTGCTGCAAAAGAGGTGCTTTGATGGCTATAGCAAGCATGCTGATAGTCACTGTTAGTGTTAAACTGCTAAAGCACAGCATGCTAAAAAATCGGACAAATTCATCCCAAGCAGCTCTGCCATTAAAAATATTTAAAACATCTATAAAATTGACTAGTCCACCTAACTAGTGACTGGTTATCCAACTAGACCAGCAGTTAACCAACATGGAAATGCATGCTAGTCTAAGCTGATCTTTATGACAGGGTTGTCTAAGAACCATTAGAACTGAGATCTGGTTGAGTACATCAGAATGCTCTTCAAACTCTTTCCATAAGAGACAAAGGTTATGTTTAATTAATGTTTCTTACAAATGTTTCATGAGCACAGTATTCCCACATCCACAGCAACAAACAGGAGCGAGCAACATCCACTAGCAGTGCTGAATGTTTGATCCAATATAATTTTAATTTAATAAAGATATTTTTTTGTTCCTGATGTTTATTTAATATCAAAGCTGATAGACATGGCCATGAGATTACACTGTGCGAATCCATATCTGAGTCCTTGTGCTTGTGATGGATCTCCCTGTTTGCTGACGTGCTTCTGAACAGCATGGACTTTTCTAATAACCAGCGGTTCCTTTAACTATCTTTATTGTTTTCCTTCACAGCATCACATTGGGAATAACTGCCTTCCTCTTATCTATACCCAGATTTATATGTGGGGCAGATTTCAGATTTCAAAATGAATTCTTCAATACATTTTCTGGAGTGATAAATTAGAAATATAGACATCAGCATCGTCAAGGAGTAGATCTTAGAATTTCTATGTAAAGACAGAAGAGAAGTGATGGAAAGAGTCTTGCATTTGTCTTTTGATTTTTTTCCAAATAACCAATAACCAATAATGGCTGAGACTGAGAGTGGCATGTTGACAAAATACTGAGAAATATAGCTGCGAGCAGCAATTGTCAGGGTTCAAGCATTTTAATATGCATAAAATGATGTTATGTTTTATTTCGAAAGCATGTAACCACTTAAATAATAGAAGGAGAAGACCATTTACAGCCAATACAGGCAATTTACCATAGGAAATATACGTTTTTACGCTTTAACATTTATAGCGCCACCTATGGTACAATCTCCATAAAAGTTTGCATGCTTGTTTAGAATCATATGTCGCACATTCTCACTTATTTTAATGAAGTTTAGAGTTTTCGTTTAGGAATGATAGGCTTTTAGGTGGACTTGGCCACGCCTATTTTCTAAATGACCAAGGTATAGCAATCCAAAGGCCTAAGTTTAACTTTTTTTTATACAATTATTGACCTAGAGAGTCCAGAGAATTGTACTGCATTCGATTTATTCAAATTGAGCCAAAAACCTAGGACTAGTTTGTGAAAGCTGGTTTTTGAAATAATGTCCAATATTTAAGGAACGATTCGATCAACAGTGGCGGTCCTAGAGGCAAAGTAGCTCAGATGAGGAGTTCTACCAATGTACCAATGTCGTGGGCGTGTGCCAAAAATCGATTTCTTTCGAATTTCTCACAGGCCTCTGGGGTACGTGAGTCAAACAGACCCAGTGAGTTTCGTTCCGATCGGCCTCCGTTAACCTTGTCTGGAAGCTGCTCAAACTTCAGTGGCTGCTGCTGGCCGTGTTTTTCAAGATACGCAAACGTCCTCAAAGGCAGTATTGGCACATTTGACGAAGTCACCGCATGCCAATTTTCAAGTCATTAGACTTGGGGTTGTGTAGTTTTAGCCATTTTTCGTAGTCGTTTTTTTCCATTTTATAGCGTCACCAAATGGCTAGTCGCCGCCTGACCATGAATCGAAATTTTAACTTTTTTTGATAACTATTGACAATCAGGCTCCAGAGAATCTTTCTGCACTGGTTTGGTTCTATATCTATGGTTCTGTCTATATCGCAAAAGTAGGTTTTTTAAAAATCCAAAATACCTGAAAACTTTGCCAGGGCAACGATTGAATTCAACAATATAAGACACTTGAGCCTACGCCTAAAGCCCAAAGTATACTTCACTTTTGCGTACGCAAGGGTCAGCATGATGCGAATTTCGTCATCAGAAGAGTACTGTACGCACACCGTGGATTTTTGTAACCGTGCATTCTTTTTTTTGCAGTATTTAAATGGGTTGTAACTCATGGCGAGAGATTGCTCATGCATCAAACGCCTGTGTACGCGAACGAGTCAAAAGAAATATACTTTGCAAGGCTGTGCATTCGACTGTGCGCATATGCTAAGTAGTATACTTTCAGCTTAACAGTTTAGGAGTTATGAGCAATTTCACACTTTTCACCGCTGTAGCACCCCCATCAGGCCGATCAGAGCGATCCTTGGTGGCATTGTAGATGGTGTGAGTACTACCAGCCCTCAAAGTTTCAAGACTCTATGACTTACAGTTTGGTCTGCCTGATCAGTTTTAGGTGAGAATGCTGATTCTTGGAAATTTGAACAATTACAATAGGGTTTCAGCGCTACACGCTTGCACCCCTAATGATGGATAGATGTTAGATGTTTGATGTTAGATTGTGTTTACTGCACAATATACTTTTATACAAAAAAAACTATTATATTTGATACAAAAAACCTATTATAAAGTGGGTCCAAAAAAGGACCCACTTTATAATAGGTAGCCTTATCTACTATGTACTAACATTTAAATTAATAATTTGATACAATGCACTTATTGTGTACATACATGTTTTTACATTGTACTTACATTTTAAAAATGACCTGCATGTAATTACATCTGTAATTAATTTCTGTAGTTACATTTATAATTACATGGTTGATACTTCCCTTACACCTAACCCTACCCTTAAACTTACCCATACCACCACACCTGTCCCTAACTTTACCCTTAAACTTACCCATACCACCACACCTGTCCCTAACTTTACCCTTAAACTTACCCATACCACCACACCTGTCCCTAACTTTACCCTTAAACTTATCCACACCACCACACCTGTCCCTAAATTTACTCTTAAACTTACCCATACCACCACACCTGTCCCTAACTTTACCCGTATCCCACCTCAATATCAGCAAAAGTGTTTTGCAGTACAATATGAACACAATAAGTACATTGTACTTATTTTTTGATGTAAGTACATAGTAGTTAAGGCCACCTAATATAAAGTGGGACCAAATACAGACTATGATGATTTTTATAATCCTTAAGCACAACAAACAGAAATTGTCTGTAAAGATAGGGCCCAATGTACTGTATTTATTTTTCACAGGTGTTTAACCCATTTTTTTTATTATACATTACATTGAGCTGTTTTTTGGGTTAAAATAAATGTCCATAAACTTAACAGATGATATCCTAGCAGGAAATTCTTCTTACAGTGTACTACATCAGCCAACAAACAGATATGTTTAAATAGAAGTCAATGGAAAAGTTTCATGCAACAATATACAATTCAAATTAAAGGATTAGTTCACCTAAAAATGAAAATTACCCCATGGTTTACCCACCCTCAAGCCATCCTAGGTGTAAATGACTTTCTTCTTTCAGACAAACACAATCGGAGTTATATTAATAAATAACCCCATCTCTTTGCTTCAGAAGGCCTTTATTAATCCCTGGAGCTGTGTGGGGTATGTTTATTATGGATGGATGCACTTTTTTGAGCTTCAAACTCAATGGACCCCGTCACTGCCATTATAAAGCTTGGAAGCGTCAGGATAATTATTAATATAACTCCGATTGTGTTCATCAGAAAGAAGAAAGTCATATACACCTAGGATGGCTTGAGAAAATCATGGGCTAATTTTCATTTTAAAGTGAACTACGTCTTTAATCTATGTATACAGCAATTAAATCACTAACTGTCATATGCCAGTTCAACTGCTACTGTAATTCGTGCTTAAAATATTTTGAATGAATCACCTAGATGTACAGGTACTGATGAATATTTGTTATTATGAAAGTTTTAATGTGTAAGTGTGAGAAAATGTTTGTAGAGAGTTTCCACAAGTATGCTACCAATGCAGTGCTGCAACCATAAGCTTGTTTTGCTGTGGCATTTATGGACAAGAGGTTTCCTGTTACAGTAAATGAACTGGAAAGTACTGTAAATGCAAGTATGCTAAATGATTTGGATCAGTTGTGAATTGCATGGCTGTTTCATGCATTACATCGATAGTTTTGTATTGTTCATGCTGTCGAGAGATTTCAGATGGGATGAATACAGCAGTAACATCTCGGTTACGTATGTAGCCCTCGTTCTCTGAAGGAGGGAACGGAGACGTTACATTAATGGGGGTTTCGCGTAGTTCTTCAAAATGAGCCAATGGCAAGACCATGGGTCTGCGGAATTTGCATAGCGAAATCCACCCACCCACGTGGGTATATAAGGAGCCGCACATGCAATCTCGCATTATGTTACCTGCTCCAGCGGTACAGCAATTGTGGCACTGGGACATTCCCTTTCCACTTTCCCATTCAGTCAGTCACTACGCGTTACGTCAGTGACTGACGGAATGGGGGTCCCTGTCTAATCTCGCCACAATGGCTGTCTTCCAGTGCCCTGCACAAGTCTGAGCTCCCTGCCGTGAGACTAGAACGATTGAAGGGCTGGGCTATATACACAAGAATACCAAGGTACACTGGGTAGCATATCCAGGTGGAATATACAACACAATGCCTGCCCGAAGGGAGGACTTACAGATTACACATATGGCCTGCGAACGGGATGCATATGGAACACTCTGAGGTATCCAGCCCGCAGGGTGGAATGTTTCAACCTCAGGGATGGCCAAGTGGTCTTGCTAAGGGAAAGACACGTGCTCAAGGAGACTTACCATGGAAATACACATGTGGGGGTTACCTAGAGGGGGAACCATGCACATGGAAGCACCTAGCCTAACACGAGGGCTGACCAACCGGGCATGCACTCTGCACTGATCACAGACCAGCAGCAAGAATGTGATCTCGCTGGAACACGCCTTCACACTAACACCACTGAAGAGTCGCTCGTCTCATAGAGAACTCGTTGAAGGCTTGCAGTGGAGACAAGTGAAGAGAAACACTCGGCTCCGAAGCAGTAACATAATGCGAGATTGCATCAGAAGAGTACTGTACGCACACCGTGGATTTTTGTAACCGTGCATTCTTTTTTTTGCAGTATTTAAATGGGTTGTAACTCATGGCGAGAGATTGCTCGTGCATCAAACGCCTGTGTACGTGAACGAGTCAAAAGAAATATACTTTGCAAGGCTGTGCATTCGACTGTGCGCATATGCTAAGTAGTATACTTTCAGCTTAACAGTTTAGGAGTTATGAGCGATTTCACACTTTTCACCGCTGTAGCACCCCCATCAGGCCGATCAGAGCGATCCTTGGTGGCATTGTAGATGGTGTGAGTACTACCAGCCCTCAAAGTTTCAAGACTCTATGACTTACAGTTTGGTCTGCCTGATCAGTTTTAGGTGAGAATGCTGATTCTTGGAAATTTGAACAATTACAATAGGGTTTCAGCGCTACACGCTTGCACCCCTAATGATGGATAGATGTTAGATGTTTGATGTTAGATTGTGTTTACTGCACAATATACTTTTATACAAAAAAAACTATTATATTTGATACAAAAAACCTATTATAAAGTGGGTCCTTTTTTGGACCCACTTTATAATAGGTTTTTTGTATCAAATATAATCCACACCACCACACCTGTCCCTAAATTTACTCTTAAACTTACCCATACCACCACACCTGTCCCTAACTTTACCCGTATCCCACCTCAATATCAGCAAAAGTGTTCTGCAGTACAATATGAACACAATAAGTACATTGTACTTATTTTTTGATGTAAGTACATAGTAGTTAAGGCCACCTAATATAAAGTGGGACCAAATACAGACTATGATGATTTTTATAATCCTTAAGCACAACAAACAGAAATTGTCTGTAAAGATAGGGCCCAATGTACTGTATTTATTTTTCACAGGTGTTTAACCCATTTTTTTTATTATACATTACATTGAGCTGTTTTTTGGGTTAAAATAAATGTCCATAAACTTAACAGATGATGTCCTAGCAGGAAATTCTTCTTACAGTGTACTACATCAGCCAACAAACAGATATGTTTAAATAGAAGTCAATGGAAAAGTTTCATGCAACAATATACAATTCAAATTAAAGGATTAGTTCACCTAAAAATGAAAATTACCCCATGGTTTACCCACCCTCAAGCCATCCTAGGTGTAAATGACTTTCTTCTTTCAGACAAACACAATCGGAGTTATATTAATAAATAACCCCATCTCTTTGCTTCAGAAGGCCTTTATTAATCCCTGGAGCTGTGTGGGGTATGTTTATTATGGATGGATGCACTTTTTTGAGCTTCAAACTCAATGGACCCCGTCACTGCCATTATAAAGCTTGGAAGCGTCAGGATAATTATTAATATAACTCCAATTGTGTTCATCAGAAAGAAGAAAGTCATATACACCTAGGATGGCTTGAGAAAATCATGGGCTAATTTTCATTTTAAAGTGAACTACGTCTTTAATCTATGTATACAGCAATTAAATCACTAACTGTCATATGCCAGTTCAACTGCTACTGTAATTCGTGCTTAAAATATTTTGAATGAATCACCTAGATGTACAGGTACTGATGAATATTTGTTATTATGAAAGTTTTAATGTGTAAGTGTGAGAAAATGTTTGTAGAGAGTTTCCACAAGTATGCTACCAATGCAGTGCTGCAACCATAAGCTTGTTTTGCTGTGGCATTTATGGACAGGAGGTTTCCTGTTACAGTAAATGAACTGGAAAGTACTGTAAATGCAAGTATGCTAAATGATTTGGATCAGTTGTGAATTGCATGGCTGTTTCATGCATTACATCGATAGTTTTGTATTGTTCATGCTGTCGAGAGATTTCAGATGGGATGAATACAGCAGTAACATCTCGGTTACGTATGTAGCCCTCGTTCTCTGAAGGAGGGAACGGAGACGTTACATTAATGGGGGTTTCGCGTAGTTCTTCAAAATGAGCCAATGGCAAGACCATGGGTCTGCGGAATTTGCATAGTGAAATCCACCCACCCACGTGGGTATATAAGGAGCCGCACATGCAATCTCGCATTATGTTACCTGCTCCAGCGGTACAGCAATTGTGGCACTGGGACATTCCCTTTCCACTTTCCCATTCAGTCAGTCACTACGCGTTACGTCAGTGACTGACGGAATGGGGGTCCCTGTCTAATCTCGCCACAATGGCTGTCTTCCAGTGCCCTGCACAAGTCTGAGCTCCCTGCCGTGAGACTAGAACGATTGAAGGGCTGGGCTATATACACAAGAATACCAAGGTACACTGGGTAGCATATCCAGGTGGAATATACAACACAATGCCTGCCCGAAGGGAGGACTTACAGATTACACATATGGCCTGCGAACGGGATGCATATGGAACACTCTGAGGTATCCAGCCCGCAGGGTGGAATGTTTCAACCTCAGGGATGGCCAAGTGGTCTTGCTAAGGGAAAGACACGTGCTCAAGGAGACTTACCATGGAAATACACATGTGGGGGTTACCTAGAGGGGGAACCATGCACATGGAAGCACCTAGCCTAACACGAGGGCTGACCAACCGGGCATGCACTCTGCACTGATCACAGACCAGCAGCAAGAATGTGATCTCGCTGGAACACGCCTTCACACTAACACCACTGAAGAGTCGCTCGTCTCATAGAGAACTCGTTGAAGGCTTGCAGTGGAGACAAGTGAAGAGAAACACTCGGCTCCGAAGCAGTAACATAATGCGAGATTGCATAATGCGAGATTGCATCAGAAGAGTACTGTACGCACACCGTGGATTTTTGTAACCGTGCATTCTTTTTTTTGCAGTATTTAAATGGGTTGTAACTCATGGCGAGAGATTGCTCATGCATCAAACGCCTGTGTACGTGAACGAGTCAAAAGAAATATACTTTGCAAGGCTGTGCATTCGACTGTGCGCATATGCTAAGTAGTATACTTTCAGCTTAACAGTTTAGGAGTTATGAGCGATTTCACACTTTTCACCGCTGTAGCACCCCCATCAGGCCGATCAGAGCGATCCTTGGTGGCATTGTAGATGGTGTGAGTACTACCAGCCCTCAAAGTTTCAAGACTCTATGACTTACAGTTTGGTCTGCCTGATCAGTTTTAGGTGAGAATGCTGATTCTTGGAAATTTGAACAATTACAATAGGGTTTCAGCGCTACACGCTTGCACCCCTAATGATGGATAGATGTTAGATGTTTGATGTTAGATTGTGTTTACTGCACAATATACTTTTATACAAAAAAAACTATTATATTTGATACAAAAAACCTATTATAAAGTGGGTCCAAAAAAGGACCCACTTTATAATAGGTAGCCTTATCTACTATGTACTAACATTTAAATTAATAATTTGATACAATGCACTTATTGTGTACATACATGTTTTTACATTGTACTTACATTTTAAAAATGACCTGCATGTAATTACATCTGTAATTAATTTCTGTAGTTACATTTATAATTACATGGTTGATACTTCCCTTACACCTAACTTTACCCTTAAACTTACCTATACCACCACACCTGTCCCTAACTTTACCCTTAAACTTATCCACACCACCACACCTGTCCCTAAATTTACTCTTAAACTTACCCATACCACCACACCTGTCCCTAACTTTACCTGTATCCCACCTCAATATCAGCAAAAGTGTTTTGCAGTACAATATGAACACAATAAGTACATTTTTTGATGTAAGTACATAGTAGTTAAGGCCACCTAATATAAAGTGGGACCAAATACAGACTATGATGATTTTTATAATCCTTAAGCACAACAAACAGAAATTGTCTGTAAAGATAGGGCCCAATGTACTGTATTTATTTTTCACAGGTGTTTAACCCATTTTTTTTATTATACATTACATTGAGCTGTTTTTTGGGTTAAAATAAATGTCCATAAACTTAACAGATGATGTCCTAGCAGGAAATTCTTCTTACAGTGTACTACATCAGCCAACAAACAGATATGTTTAAATAGAAGTCAATGGAAAAGTTTCATGCAACAATATACAATTCAAATTAAAGGATTAGTTCACCTAAAAATGAAAATTACCCCATGGTTTACCCACCCTCAAGCCATCCTAGGTGTAAATGACTTTCTTCTTTCAGACAAACACAATCGGAGTTATATTATTAAATAACCCCATCTCTTTGCTTCAGAAGGCCTTTATTAATCCCTGGAGCTGTGTGGGGTATGTTTATTATGGATGGATGCACTTTTTTGAGCTTCAAACTCAATGGACCCCGTCACTGCCATTATAAAGCTTGGAAGCGTCAGGATAATTATTAATATAACTCCAATTGTGTTCATCAGAAAGAAGAAAGTCATATACACCTAGGATGGCTTGAGAAAATCATGGGCTAATTTTCATTTTAAAGTGAACTACGTCTTTAATCTATGTATACAGCAATTAAATCACTAACTGTCATATGCCAGTTCAACTGCTACTGTAATTCGTGCTTAAAATATTTTGAATGAATCACCTAGATGTACAGGTACTGATGAATATTTGTTATTATGAAAGTTTTAATGTGTAAGTGTGAGAAAATGTTTGTAGAGAGTTTCCACAAGTATGCTGCCAATGCAGTGCTGCAACCATAAGCTTGTTTTGCTGTGGCATTTATGGACAGGAGGTTTCCTGTTACAGTAAATGAACTGGAAAGTACTGTAAATGCAAGTATGCTAAATGATTTGGATCAGTTGTGAATTGCATGGCTGTTTCATGCATTACATCGATAGTTTTGTATTGTTCATGCTGTCGAGAGATTTCAGATGGGATGAATACAGCAGTAACATCTCGGTTACGTATGTAGCCCTCGTTCTCTGAAGGAGGGAACGGAGACGTTACATTAATGGGGGTTTCGCGTAGTTCTTCAAAATGAGCCAATGGCAAGACCATGGGTCTGCGGAATTTGCATAGCGAAATCCACCCACCCACGTGGGTATATAAGGAGCCGCACATGCAATCTCGCATTATGTTACCTGCTCCAGCGGTACAGCAATTGTGGCACTGGGACATTCCCTTTCCACTTTCCCATTCAGTCAGTCACTACGCGTTACGTCAGTGACTGACGGAATGGGGGTCCCTGTCTAATCTCGCCACAATGGCTGTCTTCCAGTGCCCTGCACAAGTCTGAGCTCCCTGCCGTGAGACTAGAACGATTGAAGGGCTGGGCTATATACACAAGAATACCAAGGTACACTGGGTAGCATATCCAGGTGGAATATACAACACAATGCCTGCCCGAAGGGAGGACTTACAGATTACACATATGGCCTGCGAACGGGATGCATATGGAACACTCTGAGGTATCCAGCCCGCAGGGTGGAATGTTTCAACCTCAGGGATGGCCAAGTGGTCTTGCTAAGGGAAAGACACGTGCTCAAGGAGACTTACCATGGAAATACACATGTGGGGGTTACCTAGAGGGGGAACCATGCACATGGAAGCACCTAGCCTAACACGAGGGCTGACCAACCGGGCATGCACTCTGCACTGATCACAGACCAGCAGCAAGAATGTGATCTCGCTGGAACACGCCTTCACACTAACACCACTGAAGAGTCGCTCGTCTCATAGAGAACTCGTTGAAGGCTTGCAGTGGAGACAAGTGAAGAGAAACACTCGGCTCCGAAGCAGTAACATAATGCGAGATTGCATGCACGGCTCCTTCTATACCCTCACAGGTGGGCAGAGTTCGCTATGCAAGTTCCACAGGCCCATGGCATTGTCTAGCCATTGGCTTGTTTTGTAGAACTCAAAGGTGATAGGCTTCTAAGAGAAACCCCCATTCCGTCAGTCACTGATGTAACGTGTAGTGACTGACTGAAAGAGAACTTCTGATACTACCTTTAGGTCCATAAATTTACACTCACCTAAAGGATTATTAGGAACACCATACTAATACTGTGTTTGACCCCCTTTCGCCTTCAGAACTGCCTTAATTCTACGTGGCATTGATTCAACAAGGTGCTGAAAGCATTCTTTAGAAATGTTGGCCCATATTGATAGGATAGCATCTTGCAGTTGATGGAGATTTGTGGGATGCACATCCAGGGCACGAAGCTCCCGTTCCACCACATCCCAAAGATGCTCTATTGGGTTGAGATCTGGTAACTGTGGAGGCCATTTTAGTACAGTGAACTCATTGTCATGTTCAAGAAACCAATTTGAAATGATTGGAGCTTTGTGACATGGTGCATTATCCTGCTGGAAGTAGCCATCAGAGGATGGGTACATGGTGGTCATAAAGGGATGGACATGGTCAGAAACAATGCTCAGGTAGGCCGTGGCATTTAAACGATGCCCAATTGGCACTAAGGGGCCTAAAGTGTGCCAAGAAAACATCCCCCACACCATTACACCACCACCACCAGCCTGCACAGTAGTAACAAGGCATGATGGATCCATGTTCTCATTCTGTTTACGCCAAATTCTGACTCTACCATCTGAATGTCTCAACAGAAATCGAGACTCATCAGACCAGGCAACATTTTGTCCAATTTTGGTGAGCTCGTGCAAATTGTAGCCTCTTTTTCCTATTTGTAGTGGAGATGAGTGGTACCCGGTGGGGTCTTCTGCTGTTGTAGCCCATCCGCCTCAAGGTTGTGCGTGTTGTGGCTTCACAAATGCTTTGCTGCATACCTCGGTTGTAATGAGTGGTTATTTCAGTCAAAGTTGCTCTTCTATCAGCTTGAATCAGTCGGCCCATTCTCCTCTGACCTCTAGCATCAACAAGGCATTTTCGCCCACAGGACTGCCGCATACTGGATGTTTTTCCCTTTTCACACCATTCTTTGTAAACTCTAGAAATGGTTGTGCGTGAAAATCCCAGTAACTGAGCAGATTGTGAAATAGTCATACCGGCCCGTCTGGCACCAACAACCATGCCACGCTCAAAATTGCTTAAATCACCTTTCTTTCCCATTCTGACATTCAGTTTGGAGTTCAGGAGATTGTCTTGACCAGGACCACACCCCTAAATGCATTGAAGCAACTGCCATGTGATTGGTTGATTAGATAATTGCATTAATGAGAAATTGAACAGGTGTTCCTAATAATCCTTTAGGTGAGTGTATTTATGGAAGCGAAATATATTATGAATGCAGTAAGCTTTTGCTCACTCTTTTGTCTCTTATGTCTTCTAATTTATATTCTTGACATTACCTTCAGCCGTTGCTGTCTAAAGTTGAGACTGTAGGGAGACCGGGGCCAATTAGTAAATTTTTTTTTTTACACTTTCCTTCATAACTGACAGGTTTTTTTAAATAAAAAAGCTCTAATTGACAGCAAAAAGATTGACAGCAATTGAGTACCTAAAACCATCATTTCAGACTGATTTATGTTTAAAATCACTAATAATTAGCGACAAAGATCTTTCAAATCAACACTGTTTTCAAAGATTTAATTTCAAGTTGTCATGTAAATTATCTTCTAAAATGCCACTCATCGACTCACCACTCGTCGATGTTGGATGACAGTAATTAACCTAAATCATACATTTTAGATGGGAAGTTTTCCAAACCTCAAAATATGCTCAGCAGTAGCAGCAGTGTTTATTCCTGCCCTGATATTTTTCATAACAATCTTCATCTTCAACAGAGAAGTGAATTTCACCGTGTCTCTCACGAGAAGTGAATCAAACTAACAATCTCCATGTTTCGTGTGATTGGCTGTTCGCTGCAAATAACACACTTTCAGGTGCACACGCCTCAGAGTTAAACACAAACTCTGGATTAATCCCAAGTTGACAGAGGACGTTTCTACCGAGTGTTGTGAGCCCGCTAAACCTGGGGCCTGTACCATGATGGTAGTTGAACAAAATCAGGGTTACAGGATTAGTTTTGAGTTAACAAAACCAAACCAATCAAATCAGGCCTTGGCACCATGACACTGATCATCAACTTTCTCTTACGCTTTGATCCTGAGTTTAGGAATTTAGGCATGACATCAGTATCGAACAGCCAATCACATGTTGTGGAACAGTTGAACTGAGATTCACTTCTCTCTTGTGCAGAATATTACGAGATTGAAAAATATTAAGAATTTAAACAAATTTACACAGCTGCCTATGAAAGAGGACAACTAAAAGCAAAAATCTTGCTATATCAGTGCAAGTCAATGTTGTAAAGTTAGTTTATATAGTTGATATAGGTATAGAGAGAATTGAACATTTAAGCTCACATGTAGTCTTTTTATAGCTTTACATTGATTCTAAAGCTTGTTTATATGATATATTTATATTCATTTAAACTAAGTGCTTAATAATAATTGATACACTAAACTTGTACATGTGTAATGGATTATATAACAATTACATAAATAATATCTACATCATACAAAATTATTATTATAAATAAGCATTGCTAGAAGCCAGATGATTTTCCTAATATTGTGTTGGTTCCCGTTTTGCTGCCAAAACAGCCCTGACCCGTCAAGGCATGGACTCCACTAGACCCCTGAAGGTGTGCTGTGGTATCTGGCACCGAGATGTTAGCAGCAGATCCTTTAAGTCCTGTAAGTTGCGAGGTGGGGCCTCCATGGATCGGACTTGCTTGTTCAGCACATCCCACAGATGCTCGATTGGATTGAGATCTGGGGAATTTGGAGCTCGTTGTTGTGCTCCTCAAACCATTCCTGAACCATTTTTGTTTTGTGGCATTATCCTGCTGAAAGAGGCCACAGCCACCAGGGAATACCGTTTCCATGAAAAGGTGTACATGGTCTCTAACAATGCTTAGGTAGGTGGTATGTGTCAAAGTAACATCCACATGAATGGCAGGATCCAAGGTTTCCCCGCAGAACATTGCCCAAAGCATCACACTGCCTCCGCCGGCTTGCCTTCTTCCCATAATGCATCCTGGTGCCATGTGTTCCCCAGTGTACTTTTTTTATTCAGTAAATATGACTGAATTCAACTAATTTAAGCTATTTAAAACGTAATAATTTTTTTAAATAATTTATAAACACCGAAGTTTGGGTTCCATTCTGTGTTGCTATTTGGATTTAAATATGATCCCACTCCTTCCTTGTCAATCACAAGCAGATTGCACAACGCTAAAGTTTGTAACAGCTACTTGTAAGACTGTACTGCTTTCACATTCTCTCCTTGGTCTCTGATGGCTGTTTTACTAGGCTTGCATTCAATAGCAGAGTTTGCCTAGTGAAAGATCTCCATCTTGTGGACAATTATTGTCAGTGTATATGTGCCTCTTCTTTACATGGCTAGAAGTGGCTTAAATATAATCAGATCTTTTTGCACAATTTGGTTACCATCAGGCTACATTAATTATTTATTTTTAATAAAATGTGATCTCTTGACATATGACAAAGTAATCCATGTCATGCACTTTTTAATTTGTGCCCAAGGCTGTATACTTTTGTCTTGCCTTTAAAGTTTAATTCTATAGCGTGACCCAAGAGAAACAGGTCAAACTTGGCGCGCTTACGGCACCTATTCCACAAAAACGGTCTGACTAATATATCCGATGTATATCAGTTATTCATTTAGCTACTCATTATTTTATCAACCTATCAGATATGAACAGGAGAAACATCCTGCAGCAGTTCAGCCAGTGGTCCTAACAGAAACAGTTGTTCTGACTGGTTTGCCTAATTGACCAATCCTGCATTGAGAGGTTAGGACCGCCTACCTTATTAACATGCGTACACATAAATAAATAAATATAGAAATACATAAATAAATGCACATATGCATAAATTAATAAATACTTAAATAAATAATTTTGTCAAAAGTATCATTTTTAATTGTGCTATTTTTGTACCATTTGTGTTATACTACATTTTTTCTACGTTTATTTATGTATTTCTGCATTTATTTACTTATTTAATTCTGCATTTACGTATTTATTCATTTATTTATTTATACTTAAGTCATTTCTCGTCCTCCATATTTGTCCTCTTTTCCTTGGATTATGTTCTTTGATTGGCCTCAACTGCTCTTTGCCTGCTACTAATGATAGTAGAAACACTTTGATCAATTGTGAACCAATTGCAAATTGATTCACTGATTAACTTTGGCCGTTTGATACACGTTCTGAATCGCTGGTTTAAAACAAAATGATTTGCCAAGCTTCGTAAAATGTTTCGAAAGCACCCATCGCTACCTGCTACAACTTTACACTCCACCACTATTTCATTATATAAATGAAGTTATAGCCTATGTGTTGTACCAGAGCAGGTATGTTAAAATTACTCTTTATGCTTTTAATGCTGTATCTTAGCTCAGCCTGTACTCTTTTCATCTGGCAGTAGCCTCTTTGTTCTCCACCTCTTTTGTCCTTGATAATGCTTAATTTAGAAATTATTTTGCTATAAATGTGCATTACCTTTTTTACATTAATGCAAAAATGCCGCATGTAGGGGGCGATCTTTCCCCTTGACATGAATAATTATTATACCCCTATTAGAATAATTTAACATTTTGTATTAAATTAAATGGAAAAATTGTTCTATTTATTTAATGTTTCTAATAACAAAACATAATGCATCGTCATATTGTACATGCAAAACTGAAATGCACATTAAATGCACGTTGTTCTTAAGGAGGAGTACCTTCCTCCATCTTACCCAATATACTTTCCAGAACTTTCAGCGGTACTTTCCACATTTCACTTAAACAATATGCAATGCAATGTCACATTTTTTTTCACAATGAACCATGATTTAACATTGTTTAAAACTTGATCTTAAATGAAAAGAACACAAGTGTACATTCTCTCTCATGGGACTCTCTTTACAAAAGAAAAAATGCTATTGGGAATTATGGGAATTTTGTGCTTGCAGCACAATTATCTCGGGTATAAAAAGGCATTTTGGTATTTGTTGCATGCTAGCTATTCTATAGATGCTGAATGTTGCACTGAATGTTGAAGTGTTGCATACCAGTCATGGCACAGGTCATGGCACACTTTTAGAAACTTTTAGAACTTCCCTAAGCACTTCACCTGTGGGAATCACCACCGCCAGTTTGAAGCACGTTCAACTTCATCAAGTGGATGAGGGGAGTTTATTTGGACAGACCCTTGACTCCTCGATTTTGACCGAGGGAGCGAGTCTACTCAATATTTACACTTCAGGCAGATCCATAGACCACAATGCACCATTTATTTACCCCCACCCCACACAACTCTTGTGTATGAAATTGGAGTTATTTTGACATTTAAGCACATTTAATACTTGTAGCTACCTTAAGTGTTTTTTTTTAACAAAGTTATATTTTATTGTATTATCATTTTAGTTTCTGTTTTTATTAAATATAATAAATATATTTTATTTTTTATATATACAGTGGTGGCCAAAATTATTAGAACACCTGACAGATCTGAAAATATTGACCTTTTTCTGCCTCCAAAACATGATTCATTTCATAATGTTCAGTACAACAAATATCAGATGAAGTGAGTCGTACTGTTTTTATCCACTTTTAACTTTAATTTTTTAATATTAACGTTAATATTAAACTATAATATTAAATATTCATTTTAAATATACATTTTAAATATATTAATATTAAAGTTAATACTTTGTAGATATTTCATTCGTTTTATGGGTATTGTAACGGCCAATTCAACCAAAATAACTGAAACCTCTTAAATATGCCACGTGTTCTAATAATTTTGGCCACCACTGTATATATACACTCACCTAAAGGATTATTAGGAACACCTGTTCAATTTCTCATTAATGCAATTATCTAATCAACCAATCACATGGCAGTTGCTTCAATGCATTTAGGGGTGTGGTCCTGGTCAAGACAATCTCCTGAACTCCAAACTGAATGTCAGAATGGGAAAGAAAGGTGATTTAAGCAATTTTGAGCGTGGCATGGTTGTTGGTGCCAGACGGGCCGGTCTGAGTATTTCACAATCTGCTCAGTTACTGGGATTTTCACGCACAACCATTTCTAGAGTTTACAAAGAATGGTGTGAAAAGGGAAAAACATCCAGTATGCGGCAGTCCTGTGGGCAAAAATGCCTTGTTGATGCTAGAGGTCAGAGGAGAATGGGCCGACTGATTCAAGCTGATAGAAGAGCAACTTTGACTGAAATAACCACTCGTTACAACCGAGGTATGCAGCAAAGCATTTGTGAAGCCACAACACGCACAACCTTGAGGCGGATGGGCTACAACAGCAGAAGACCCCACCGGGTACCACTCATCTCCACTACAAATAGGAAAAAGAGGCTACAATTTGCACAAGCTCACCAAAATTGGTCAGTTGAAGACTGGAAAAATGTTGCCTCGTCTGATGAGTCTCGATTTCTGTTGGAAATTGGACATTCAGATGGTAGAGTCAGAATTTGGCGTAAACAGAATGAGAACATGGATCCATCATGCCTTGTTACCACTGTGCAGGCTGGTGGTGGTGGTGTAATGGTGTGGGGGATGTTTTCTTGGCACACTTTAGGCCCCTTAGTGCCAATTGGGCATCGTATAAATGCCACGGCCTACCTGAGCATTGTTTCTGACCATGTCCATCCCTTTATGACCACCATGTACCCATCCTCTGATGGCTACTTCCAGCAGGATAATGCACCATGTCACAAAGCTTCAATCATTTCAAATTGGTTTCTTGAACATGACAATGAGTTCACTGTACTAAAATGGCCCCCACAGTCACCAGATCTCAACCCAATAGAGCATCTTTGGGATGTGGTGGAACGGGAGCTTCGTGCCCTGGATGTGCATCCCACAAATCTCCATCAACTGCAAGATGCTATCCTATCAATATGGGCCAACATTTCTAAAGAATGCTTTCAGCACCTTGTTGAATCAATGCCACGTAGAATTAAGGCAGTTCTGAAGGCGAAAGGGGGTTCTTTAAAGGTTCTTTACACATAACAATAACAGTTCTATAATAGTAACGTGCAATTGTGGCTAAACCGTTTCAACCACGTGGTATGTTGATGCCTTGTTAATTTATTGCCTTCTTTTTGGGCAATTATGTTTAATTCATAAAAATTGTGGAAATATATTGGTCAAAATAATTATACTTCTGTAGGATGAAAAGAAACACTTATCTGGAAGTGGGTTAACCGGAAACTGGCTGGATTACAGTTTAATCAGATTTTTTTCAGGGTCCCATGTTTTTCCACCCAGATGCTTAATAGAACATGACTATAAGATTCTTTATTTTAATTATTGTTTTTCAATACCCAAGCCTAGTTAAAATTGTAATAAGATTTCTCAAGGTGAAATGAGAGTTGATTATGGGTCTTGATTCATTTGCAAGGCACTGTATTTTCATTGTTTCTTAATGACTCATCACTGCCCTCTTAATTCCAACACAGGAGATAAATGCTTTGCAGTATTTTGAATGTGATTAGTTAGATAAAAAGTTTGTAAAAGAAGAATGTGATTGGCTGATAATGATAATGCCCATGATAATCTACCTGATAACCTAAATTCCTTGGTCTAATTCACAATCAACATGCTTTTTAAGAGAAAGTAAACGAAAAAATATCTGTAATGCATTTTTATTTTTTGTATATTAAAATAAAAATATAAAACACCAGCCAATAATATTCACAATACAAAACATTTTCAAAACAAATTTCAGACCAAATGAATTGATGCAACAAGACCAAATACTGTATGTACTGAAACACTAAAGCGGAAAAGATGAAAATGACAGTGATTGGAAGTGATAATGAGAAGGCCTTCTCAGAAATAGCTATTTTCATTTCCCAGCAGGAATAGAAGGTCTTAATCCCATCCAAGGTTTGCTAATCCATAATCCCACTTGCTCCTTCCTCATTTCCCCCATTCCCTCTGTAAACCCTGACCCACAATGCACAAGTCTGGATGTGAGACAGACCGAACTGCCCCTCTGATTTCTGTTTGCTCACTCCATAGCTTGTCTCCTCCGGCTGGACCATCTTCCAATCTGTCATAACAAATCAGAATAAGGACATTAGTGAATTGAAGGATTAGTGAAGTGGGCCAGAGCTGGTTAGCACTGGTCAGTAGTAAGTCATTGAGAGTTTAGTTGCCAGGGATTAGCATTTATATTACAATGTATGTGAGAGAGGAAAGTGTATCTAAATCACACTTTGATGATATAAATTTCATTTCAGTTTCCTCAAATTCTGTGAAAATTCATTATATACCATGCTTCTGTCAACATTAAGTAATTTCTTTATTGCATACACATCACACACACAAACAAACTGAACATTATCTACTGTACATCATGTGACCATATACACTAGATTGCCAAAAGTTTTGGGACGCCTACCTTTACATGCACATGAACTTTAATGACATCCCATTCTTAATCCGTAGGGTTTAATATGGAGTTGGCCAACCCTTTGCACCTATAACAGCTTCAACTCTTCTGGGAAGGCTTTCCACAAGGTTTATGATTGTGTTTATGGGAATTCTTCTAGAAGCGCATTTGTGAGGTCAGGCACTGATGTTGGATGAGAAAGCCTGGCTCGCAGTCTCCGCTCTAATTCATCCCAAAGGTGTTCTGTCGGGTTGAGGTCAGGACTCTGTGCAGGCCAGTCAAGTTCCTCCACACCAAACTCGCTCATCCATGTCTTTATGGACCTTGCTTTGTGCACTGGTGCGCAGTCATGTTGGAACAAGAAGAGGCCATCCCCAAACTGTTCCCACAAAGTTGGGAGCATGAAATTGTCCAAAATGTCTTGGCATGCTGAAGCATTAAGAGTTCCTTTCACTGGAACTAAGGGGCCGAAAAAAACAACCCACACCATAATCCCCCCTCCACCAAACTTTACACTTGGCACAATCTCCTGGCAGCTGCCAAACCCAGACTCGTCCATCAGATTGCCAGACAGAGAAGCGTGATTCGTCACTCCAGAGAACACGTCTCCACTGCTCTACAGTCCAGTGGCGGCCTGCTTTACACCACTGCATCCAACGCTTTCCATTGCACTTGGTGATGTAAGGCTTGGATGCAGCTGCTCGGCCATGGAAACCCATTCCATGAAGCTCTCTACACACTGTTCTTGAGCTAATCTGAAGGCCACATGAAGTTTGGAGGTCTGTAGCTATTGACTGAAAGTTGGTGACTTCTGCGCACTGTGCGCCTCAGCATGTGCTGACCCCGCTCTGTGATTTTATGTGGCCTACCACTTTTTGGCTGAGTTGCTGTTGTTCCCAATTGCTTCCACTTTGTTATAATACCACTAACAGTTGACCGTGAAATATTTAGTAGTGGGGAAATTTCACGAATGGACTTATTGCACAGGTGGCAACCTATCATGGTACCACGCTTGAATTCACTGAGCTCCTGAGAGCGACCCATTCTTTCACAAATGTTTGTAGAAGCGTCTGCATGACTAGGTGATTCTATACACCTTTGGCCATGGAAGTGATTGGAACACCTGAATTCAATGATTCTTATTGTGTTATTGTGTGGGTCTTTCCCCATCATTCTTTCTCTGAAAATTAAATTCAAATACATAAACAAGTTTTCCCACGTGCATAAAAACTTCTCATCCTGACCTGAGTGTAATTTTGCTCCACCTTAGTATGCAGTTTCAGTTTTACATTTGTTAGCTGTTGTTGTTGTTGTCTTGAAAGTATTCATATATTATATAAAAATGTAATTGCTAGGGCTTGTATTTGTGAATATTGCTGCGATGATGACATTCTGCAAGACTTGCTCACTGGACCTCACTGAAAACATAATTTTACATTATTTTAAACCATTTAATAATCCTTATTTCATTTAATATTTTATAAAATTAATAAAGAAAACTGCTTCTGGTGCCAAAAAAAGTTTAAATTACAACCAACATCAGATAGATTTGTCCCTTGTTATTCACCCGAGAGTTGAGTGACATTTACACAATGAACCCATAATTGAATTTCAAAAACTGCACTCTTTATTATGACAGAGACAATCATAGTGCTTGTCCTCTAACATTTTCTTATTCCTTTAAAAATGAAATCTGGAACAGAGGATGCAATTTCAAGCATGAATGGTACTTGCTTCAAATTCCCTTATCAAAAAATCTAGAAACTCTAGGTTACTGTATTGCCATTGAGAATCACAGCCCAAAGAAGTTCATAGATCAGAAATTAAAAGCTTTTCACATCAGTGAACTCAATACTGCTCACAGCACTTTTCTGCATAGGTATTATAACTGTTTTATCACCCTTATCTTCTAAGAACATTTGTGGAGGAGTTGTGTTTTTGGGCCATTAAAGCAATGTTGAAAAGACATAACAGTTTTAAGTTGACTGAGGTCAGTTCTGTGCTATGTGTAGTCATGCTAAATTTCAATGCAAATTTCATCTCATATGATGCATACTATACTAGATTATTTTAATAATAAGTAGTTATACTAGTAGATATCAAAAGTGTGACTCAAAAGAGACTCACCCATGGGTGCTAATTGCTGGTTCACTCCCACATGTCTCTGCTACAGAGATGACTGGCACCCTGGGCGGCAGGCTTAGACTGGGCCTCCTGTCTGACTGGCTTCGCCGGATGAATGGCTGAGGCCCTCGTGGCAGCCGACCACGCTCACCCCAGGGACGTGGCAGAACACTAGTACAAGTGGAGGCCCATGCCTGAGGGGGCTTGGGTGTAGGAATAGGTTGAGCCTCAAATAACGATGATGAGACTGGGCAAAACACTGATCGAGCATTACTAAATACTCTTGAAGAGTCCTCACCACTGTTTTCTCTGGACCATCGCTGCACTTTTGGGGATGCAGGAGGTGATGGTGCCTTAAAGGGGTAGGTTACCCCTGTCATCGTGATGGGGGTGTGGTCTTGTCGTGTTGCAGGGGTGCTTGGTAGTGTTCGTTGGCCAACAGAAGGTGGGGTGGGGAGTTTACGAACTACAGAAGGACTCGATGAAGTTGAAGAAGAGGGTTGACTTTTTAATACTGGAGGACTAGGGAGTCTCCGATGTAACAGAGGTGTGGATGGTAACATGCGAGATCTGGATACAGGTGGAGTGGCAGGGGTTTGGTTCCTGCAGGCACTGTTTGGCACTTGTGTTTCATTGATACTGTTCTCCTTTTGTGAAACCTCTACATCACCTTGGCAGGAGGAAATCTTCCTGTGGCCCTGCTCAGCAAGTTTTTCTGTCGGTGAGTCAGAAGAATGCCTCAAGTGGATTATCTTTCTTGCTTGTTTGTAGAGGGATGCAGCTTCCTCGCTTTCCGTGTCTGTTTCATGGCTGGAATCATGGTGAACACCCTTCAGGACTCCTCTGGTTTCCTGGTGTGTGGACCGAATTGGCGACATGCTAACAGAGCCCTTACACAAATTCCCCCTACTGGGTAGCACTGTTACAGACTGCAGAGAGGCTCGTAACCTCTGAGACATTGCAGTCCTTTTTGGCAGGGTAGATCGGCCCCTACTTGTTACACTTTCTCCTGTGTCCTTTCCTTGTGCATTTTCAAAGGAATTGTCCATGAGTACCTCAAGTGGAGGGGGTGGTAGATTGTCAATGTCAAGATCCTCTGTCCTATCAGAACATTGTGAATCCCCTCGACCACCGAGTATATTATTTTCATTGAATGCTAATGTGCCAGAGGGACTTAAACCTGGAATGATGGGAATGCCACACTTCCTTACACCAAGCATTTTTGCACTGTCTGGGATCTGTTTACTTTCCTCCAAACCCTGACTAAAGGTGTCAATCAGTTTTTTAACAGAATTCCTTTCCCTATACAATCCTGAAGATTGGCGAGGTGACGGTGGAGGGCTTGGCGCAGATATTACATTAACAGGCCCTATAACAGGTGGAGCTTTCTTGTCTTTTTCCTTTCTCTTGTCTTTGTCCTTTTTCTTTTTTTCTTCCATCTCGTCCGTTGCACTTACTTGCTCTACTTTTGCATTGCATGACTTTCTTTGATTACTTGGAGAAAAAATGTTCCTATTCAAAGAACGCTGCCTGTCAGAGGCAACTGATGAAATGGTTTGCGGTTGCTGGATTTTCTTAGATAAACCTTGCTTTGTATTCCCTTCACACTTAACCTTGGTCATCTTCTCCAGCCTTTGGTTGAGTTCCTTTTGAGTTCTCTCAAGTTCAGTGAGTGTAGGGTCTTCTGCTTTATTACGCAGAGAGTCTGCTGATCTCGACCGTTTTGTAACTGTGGTCTTTTTCTTGGATGGTTTAGAGGCAGCTGTTTGGGGTCTTTTGGAACTTTTGTCACCATCCTCAGTCCACTGGTGACTGCTGCTCTTTGGGCTATCCAACTGTTTTACCTTTACTCCAGGGCCTTGGGATGGCAAAAAACGAATCCGGCCACTAATGGCATCTTTCAGCTTTAATGTCATTTCAATGTTTTGTGGATTCTCTATACGCCTTGCTGGCAAGCGACGTGGTTGTCTAAGGTCTGAAATAGAAGAATCTGATTGTTTCCTTCTTTTATCCTTGCAATTTTCCTCTTCACTACCATTCTCCACATCATCCCCGTCACCTTCATCCAAGGAGACTGAGCCAAGTAGTGATTCTGTATCCTTCTGTTCTTTTGCTGTAATAGTGCAAGTTGAGTCTATAGAGTTAAGAGAGCTGCTTTTGCTTATTGTTTTGAGAAGTCTGCCTCTGTATGAGCCTTGGTGTACTGGTGTAAAACCACAAGGGCTACTTAATGTAGCACGAATGGTTCCAGTTGACTCACAACTTTCTCTGCGTTGGCGTTGCCTCTCTGAACCTGCCAGGGACTCACTTTCTGCCCCAAGTCCACTGTCTTCACTAAAAAGTGCAGAGTCTTCTGGGCCAGGTTTTTTCTGTGATGCAGCCTCAATTCGAGAAAGCAACCGCATTAATCTAGACTCTGATGCACGTTTTGTCCTGAGCTTCTCATCTAGAATTTCAGTAATGGAGGAAAAGTAATCCACTGCTTCCTCAAGAGCGGTATCCCCAATTCCACACACTGAATGACCCACTTGACGCATCTTCTGTACGGTATACTGAAGGAGTTGTTGTAGCAGGTCTGGTGGGGGCTCACTGCAGGTAGAAGAGGTCATCTTTTTTGCTGAGTTGGCTGAGGAATTCTTTTTTTCGCAAGGCCAAGCCAGATGCTCTCCACTTCCTTTTAACAACATCTCCCCCTCTTCCACGATTTCCTGTAGCCCTTTATTTATTTCCTCATAGCGTAATACCATAAATGCCACCATGGGTTGCAAGGAAATTTGGGTTTGGGCTGCATGATCGAGTAACCCTAAAAGATCTTCATATTTAGTGATGCTAGGGTTGAGATATGCATACGCTGCTTGATGAGCCTTCACAAGTGCCTCTGGAAAGTCTACTTTTTCTTCATTTTTTCTTTTCTTTTCTTTCTTCTTGTTTAGTTTTACACCTTTCTGACCTTTCTTTGATTTCTTTGCACCCCTTTTCTCACAAGCCTCACGTTTTTCTTCTTGTCTTTCCTTTCCCTGAGGTATTATATTGATGTTAATCTCTTGTGGACCTAGTTTGGCAGAAGCAGCCCCATCAGTTTCAGGCTCAGCCGTAGAGAGTTTCCTCCCTAATGACATGGAACTTGTGTTGTTTCGAACCGCTGAGTTGTTTCTATCTGTGTCCCCTCCACAAGGAGGGGACACAGATAGATCCCCCGTGATGGAGAGCAGCCCATTTCAGAGCAGTGGATTCACCTGGATTTTGCAAAAATACAGTCCAGCAAAAGCAAGGAGGCAGACCACTCCATCTGACGCCAGGATGTTTGAGAGTCACCAGCTGCACTTGTCATTTTCATACGACTCTAATTACAGACACACAGCTGACTGTCTCTATGTATCCTCACAGTGGAAGGAATTTTTTTGAAAAATCAAATGTGAAGTCCCAATGGAGTCTCTTCTCTTTCAGTTAAAATATGAAAAAAGAAAAACAAAATCCACAATTGATTAAAAGTGTTTGCAGTTCTTTTGAAGCAAGCATTGTCAAGCATTTTCTCTTACGCCGTAGAGTCCCTCTGTACCTTCTGGAGGACGAACAGCTAAAGAGATTAGTAAGGATTTGAGAGTAGTCCTATGCATGCACATATGTCAACTTAGAGCAAATAAAACACACAGTCTCAAGACCTTAAGCTCATTAAGGTAATCGCAGTTGTTTTCAGGTAGCTTTTTATAGCTCAAACCAAATGGTCCACAGAAAATTGGTAAATAAAATTCTTCATTGAGCTATTGTAAATGATAATTATTCCATTTGCTTTTATGCATCTTGTTTCAACCTTTTGAAACAGAGAAATATATGTATTCCCAAAATGGTATATTTTTATTGTGACTCGTTGTTTTAAACAAGACATAAAACATTTTACATCTTAGTAAATCCAGTGATAATAATAAGTTTTGTTATACTGTTGTATTAGCACAGTGACACAAAAACCTATATTCAGCCATAGCTGCTGATTGCTGTTGTGATGTCAATGCCAAGGGGAATGCCAGCAAAGAATCTTGTTTATGCTGAGGAGATCAGAACCAACTATTGGATGAATTCCCTGTGCACCAGATATTTTTTTTTACATTTTAATTGGACATTAGAGGGGCATTGCATTATTTGCAATGCCCCTCTTTTTTTAAATTTTCTACTCAAAATGGTTAGCATTATTTTTTAAAGGATTATTTTACTCACTCTTAAACTTACAGCAATAGTTAACTGTAAACTAACCCTTCCTGTTCCTGAATGATTGACAGGTTCTGTGCTGGCGGCTAAGGCTGCGCGCTGCAACTTTGTATGAATGTAATCTCTGGATCTCACTATGTCCTCCTCAAGCAATGTGTGTATTCAAGAAAGGGAATTGCCTTTTATTGAAGAGTTTTCTTTTATTCATTACCACTCAAACTATATTGTAAAAAAAAATTACATTTTGACATTCAACTTATTACAAGGTGCTTATACTATTGTATATTGTATTTATATTGGTGAAGGTTATTCTGCATTCATAGAACACAATTCAGAATTGAACATCACAACACATGTTAGTTTATAACACTTACAAAACACACAGGGTCACAGAACCCTGCTTGCATTAATATATCTGTACAGTCTTTTAGATTACATCTGAAATATGAGATATAAGATATTTATGCATCAAATTTCGCCCATTTACTAATTATTAATTTACAAAATAATAATGTCTAGATGACTTTGTGACATATACAACACTTACTAGACTATTTTGCATCACATACAATTCTTTATATGACCCTTTTAACATTACTGTTTGTACACTTATCAAATGGATTTTCTCCTAGGTCTTTTCCGTATTGTCTGGTGAAGAATTTCCATATTGTCTATGTTGTTCTCTCTGTTAATTGAACCCAAACCTGTGTCATCTGAGTTAATGGTATTTTGTGATCCCATTGTAAAAAAAATAGGTTCTGGTATCCCTGGGATAAAATCACACGAGTCAGTTGAGTCGTTGATGTGATTGTTGGCTCTTGCTATATATGCCTCTCGAGTAAGATCTTCTTTCTTCTTGCAGAGAGCCATGTACCACTTGGGCGCAAAGTGACAGAAAATAATTCCATAACATGACACCAAGATAGCAGCTGCTTGAATTGAATAGCGCTCTTCGATCTTAGCAATGTACACAGGAGTGAAGCAGACCCATACAAAGAGGTATACTAGCATGCTTAGGATGATGTGTCCAGTCTCATTGAAACCCTGAGGTACCTTTCTCCCTTTAAAGGCCAGTAAAAAGCAGATTAAAGCTAGCATTGCAATATAGCAAAGCATGATGGCAAATCCAATGCCAGAACCTTCATTGCATTGTACAGTAATCAACATGCTTTGGTCAGACTGAAGGGTCTCCACAGCTGGAGAATCAAATATCATCCAGAAGATACAGATGAGGACTTGAATAAGAGTACCACAGGTTATAATGACAGAGGGGTTGTAAAACCTTCTAACACGCTCCCGGCGATACGGTAGAAGAAAGGATAGAAAGGTGCGTAGGGCTTTAACCAAGATACATGAGACTGTGAGTGAGAACCCTAAGGCATACAAGATCTGTCCACCCCTGCAAATGTGAACATTGGGTTTGCCAATAAACAGTATGACACTAGTAAAGCTGAGTGCTAACCCTGCCATGATTACAAAACACATGTTTCCCCCTGCCTGTTTCATGACAGGTTTTCCAAAATGGACCAAGAATATAATCAGGGTGAATAACAACAACAGATAACCTAATGCAGTAAATGTAAGCAGAACTATTGCATGGGACCCATCCCATTTCCAATAGTCCTCTTCCTTTGACTTACACGAAGTCCATCCTTTCAAAGACCAGGTACCATTTTCACAAGGGAGGCAATTTTGTAAGTCTGAAAGAAAGATAAAGTTGCACACCTACTTCAGTCATTCGGATTTATGAAACTTCAAGTGTCTCAGCATATGGATTTTCCCTTTTTAAATTAGGTTTATCAGGGTTTGAAAATATTTTAAAGGTAAACTACTGAATTCTGGGCTTACTCTAGAGTGCATTAGTGTGCGCTTAATTTTTCAATGACATTGGTTCTGGAAGTATGTTTTTCCTTCGTTTTTCCGATAAGGATTTTTTTTTAAAAAGTACTTGTTAAAACATTATAAGCCATGAACCAAGCCAACCAGCTACGAGGTGAATCACAAAACATTTTTTTTGAAAATCAGGCAAAAAAGACATGGGTGCAAGACTGTGTACTTAACGGCTTTACTGAGGAAATAAAGAAGTATTTTAAAAGTATAGCAAGAGTTCCCTGCAAGCTCTTTTGGTGCAATTTGCTCGATGCAACTCTGATTTTCTGTACAGCTTTATAGGTAATATAGTTTTTCACCACAAATATTTAAAAAATATGATGAAATAATGCAAACGGATGGCATGTACCAAGTCAAGTCACCTTCATTTATATTGCGCTTTTTACAGTACAGATTGTTTCAAAGCAGCTTTACAGTGATAATAGGAAATTCATGGAAGAGAGATTGTTTTGGCTGTACATCAGCTCTAGAAAAAAAGTTATTGTCCAGCTAAAGTAAGTTTTTCATTGATTCATATCCATTGTATTAGCTATTTACTTTGGGGCCGCTTACACAACACCATTTTCATGGCAACAGTTTGATGAAATAGTTTTGAAATGATACTGTCATCATCTTCGTGTAAACTTCAAAAAACGTGAATCTGTGAGAATAGTGAAGGCATACACGTAAGTGTTTAGTCTATAGGCAAGCGCGTTTGGCATATGCCATTAGTCCTTTCTGCGGATCCATGTGAACGAGAATAATTTTGATAACGTTTTTATCTGTACAGAGGCGAAGGCAAGGAGGCCTTCACAGGGGAGAGTGTAGTTGACAAGGACTCTGCTGACACTTCAGGGCTGCGTTGTGGTCGTAACCATTGATTAACAACCTCTGAACTCACAGTAGGTCTGTCTTAAAGGTTTATAAGTTATTGTTAAAAATGAATGAAAATGAAAGCCGTTTTTACTTCGACTAATGCACTCTATTGACACTCTGTGGTTAAAACATATAATTGCAAATTAATTCCAATACATTTTTACATCAGTTGTGTATCTACTGGCTCAAATTGTAATTTCTAATAAAAAATTAAACAAGAAATTATCCATAAAACCTATAACAACACTATATATTTACAATTTCATACTTACTTGTTTCATTAGAGTAAGTACCCTCTAAACATTGTGTGCAGTTATGGCAGCATGATGTTTTGAGAAGTTTCTTAGCTGTACCAGGAAGGCAAATAGCAGAGCACATTGAAATAGGAACCTAAAATAAGATGCATGGAAGCGTGATTAATATGTAGTCCTTTCTTGGAATATGTAATAATACCCAGGTGACCAGCAATATTGTGTTTATGAGCATGGGATGCTGGTATGCTGACTATGGTTTATCCAGCAACCTTTGGTTAACCAGAAAGCTGGAGAACAACATGGCTATGCTGGTCCACCTACAGTAGTTCAGCATAGAAATTCATGCTGGTCTAAGCTTTTTCATGATGTTACTATGTATATGGTTCTGTACGCTGTACTGTATAACGTTTTTATAATCACTTATAATTAGTTATTCTCACCGTATTGCTTGGATTACTCCATGTTATGGGTGCCTTAATGTGAACTTCTTTTTTCGTCAGTTTGTAATTTCCAACAACAACAAAACGTCTCTGGCCAGTTGGTTCTTGTGGTTGCCAGTTAATTAAATCATAGCCGTTCATGAAATTTCCAGATGCATTGAAATAGAACGTCTGATTGTCCATAGTAAAATTTACCTTTTTCAGTTCCTTGAGGAGCTTTAAAAAATAAAAAAGTTTCAACCATTGTAAAAATGTATAATCATGGAAATGATATCAAGACCTGTTTCTTTTTACACATGTAGGGCATCTCCAAAATTTTACAACTTACCTTCCATGGCGGAAAGTCCCTTTCTCCAGGACAATCAGTTTCACTGCAGTTTAGAAGATGTTTCAAAGCATGAGCAATGGACCATACAGCTAACCTTTCCCCATAGGTTATGCTGATGTCGACAGCTTCCGTCAAAAAACCTGTGTCTTTCCTTAACTGCTTATACTCCTCGAGGAAGAGGTTTACAGAGCCCGGAGCAAGAGTCAGCTGCTGCAGAAACTCCTTAAAACCAGGATTAGAACCAGTGATGAATGTGAACCCAAAAATGTCACCTACTTGATTGATTCCGTCCATTCGAGATATATTTCGTGACATTGACCATGCATCACTTGCAATCCAAGTACGTGAGATGTTCTGCTGAATCATCTTCTTGAAGAGTTTAGAGACCAGCTCTTCCTTTAAGATAAGTAGCACAACTTTGGCTTTAGATGAGCGGATTGTTTCTGCCACCTCCTGGATCCTTTTGTCGATTTCCTCGTGAGCTAGGTAGTGAGGCAATACTTCTTTAAAAGCCTGGCAGATATCTGCGTCTTCTGCATCTGCCAAGAAGCTTTGCAAGGCATTTTTCCCATAATCATCATCCCCATAGACCACCCCAACCCAGTTCCAGTTGAAGTGTTTCATGAAATAAGCTAGAGCTTTGGTTTGGTGAACATCGCTGGGAATGGTGCGAAGGAATGCTGGGTATCGTACCCTATCACTAAGCGTTTGTGCAGATGATGTTGTGCTTATCTGAAAGAGAAAGAGAGAGAGAGTACTTATTGTTGTTGCTGTTGTTTTTTGCCATTTTGCTGTTACTGCAAAATAGAGATCGGAATTGGATCACTGAGGGCAAACGTCATATTATGCGACTAAGCATTACTTTACGAAGAGTTTACGACCTACTGGCTACGTTCTGCCTTAAAAACAAATGGTGCAACCGAAAAAAGTACAGAGTTAGTTACAAACTATCTAGTAGTTACTAAGCCTCTAGTGTGGACTTTATGTTCCAATTTAAGAAAGAAGTTACGAACGACTGGTGCTACCCTACCCAGGTGCTTAAAGATTCTACCTATGCAGGGCTTGGCTAGTGGTTTTTCAAAATGACTAGCCACTCCGCATTTTCACTGGCCACAATTTTGACATTGATACATGGGGAAAAACATATAGATATTTTGAATATTAGCTCATAATTTGGCAGCTGTAATATTAGGCTGCTGTCACTTTAAGACCTGACGCATGGATCCATTATACTGTTACACATGTGTTTTCTTTCTCAACTGTTTACGTTCACTTAAAACATAACTGACTGTGTTTACGCGAATACTTACCAATACCACCATTTGGATATTATTTATGTGTATTTGACTGTTTAAGCGCAATAAGCAGCGAAAAGGAACTAAATTTAGTACTGAGAAGCGGGAATGAGTACAATTATTTGCAATACGTGCAATCCCACACCAAAAATTCAAGCCCTGTAACACCATTTTAAAAGACTACAACTGAAAAATGTATATGGCCTATATTATATAATATTCAGCCGGTGTTTGGCGGGTGTTAACATCAAGCCCTATGGACATGATAATATTACTCACCTGTGGGACCATATATAGACTCAGAAGTCGAGCCACTGCTAGGGAGTCTTCTGAGAAACGCGCTCCAATGATTGCTTTTACATTAGGCCTTTCAAGCACCTCGCATTGGACAGGCAGTGTGCCATTCACAGCGAGCAGCTGCTCAGTGCTTTGAATGGCTTTTGAGGCATCAGAGCAAGTGTCACAGATGTAGTAGCCCAGTCGCACACCCGGGAGGTAGCTGGAGTTATTGATCGTTTCAATAGTATGCACAACAGCTAGAGTCCTTACAAGTGAAAGGAAATTTAATCTACAAGGAAATGAAGGAAATCTTTGTTAGAAACGAGAAACAAAAACAATAGCATATTTTAAGTTGCTGCCTTACATTTTTTAACTACAATCAACTTAGCTGTATATGTCATTTAAACTTAAATGACATTAAACTGACTTTGAAAAAATGAGTTGACTTGTATAACTTATAAAAAATGTTGAAATTTGCTTAACTTATTTTAATGAGTTAAAGTAATGTAAAAAACATGTGTTGTCATAACTTATCAGTTATACAATTGTTACAGTATACAAAACAAATATAATGTAACAATACAGAGGAGGTTTTTGGAATGCCATTTTTTTTAAAGAAAAAAAACTGTATCATGTCCTTCATCTTATTATTAACAAATATTTACTAAAAATTAATCATATAAATACTATTGTTTGCCATATTAAGGTTTTTAACACTATTATTATTTGTAATAACATAAATCAAGTAGCATTTGGTGTACTCTACAGCATTATTAACATAACACCTATCTAAAAAGGTTTAAAAAGGTGCTTGGGTTACAGATATTTAGCTATTACGTTCAACTAATGAAATGTGCTTAGATGCTGGGAAATCAGCACTCAAAGTATTCTAGGTTGCAAGGTAACATACCACAAGCATAGATCACTGTACATATGGCAGAAAAAAAAAACAGATACTTACTCTGTGCAGTTGTAGTTTTCTGGACGCTCTCGCACCTGTGGTGTCTGTACTTTGGAATGACAGGAATTGAGCACCCCTATTCGTATATCCCCATCTGCCCAAGCTCCGCATATGCCTGGTGGGTTTTCACAGGCAGACCCAGAACCAGCTAAAATAAGAATGCCTATTAAAGGCCTGTAAAAGACCTGTAAATACATGACATTCAACCTGACTGAGTACAATAGTTACTCTTGAGATATGTTCAACTTGGCTACAAGGGTAAAATACAAAAGTAATCTGACAGTCTGTCTGGTTTAAATAAGAGGAGTGAGCAAAGGGGGCTGGCTCATTCTGACCGAAAACACAAAAGGTGTCAAACAATTATGTTGCTGGATCACATCCAAACATCAGCCAAACATGCCTTTATTTCTCATCATTCCCCCACAGACCGGTTCTGTGTAATCCTAATAACTCACATTACATTCCTTTTGAGGTGTGAAATTTGAAGCAACTGTAATTCGCTCAGCAAAAGTGTGGAAATTCCGCATGCGTGTGTATGTGTTGAGAATGTGAGAAAAAAAAATGGTGTGAAACAATTTTCCCTTAGATATTGCTTGTAAATATCACAAACTATTAAAAAGTAACTGCACGTAACATTAATTTTAACATGCTCCAATAAACTTTGTTTAATTTACAAATTCAAAAATATGTTGTTTTTTTTTACATTAGATATGCGTCATGGGTGGTTATAAATAAGTAGCGCACAAAGACGAAGGAATCAGGAATAGTCCAAGGAAACAGTCTTTAATAATCATTAAATCACATTAAATCAAAGACGAGACAGGACAAAGGATTGAACCAAAACAGGGAGTGTAAATACCAGAAATAATGAGGGAACTAATTAGCTAATTGATTAACAATAGGTGAACAGAATGAGGATGACTAGGAAACTAGGTCACATGAAATGGAAACCAACAAACCATACTCAAGACATAAAAGCGCATCCTCGCGCCGTACAAGGTCCAACTGAAAAGGGAGGGAGAGAGGACAGGGGCTCTGGAGGAGGATGTGGAAGAGGAGAGGGAGAAAAACAGCCCAAAGCAAACAAAACAGTCCATAGGGAAGCGGAGGGTGGGAGGAGCCAGGAGCAGGAGCCAGATGGTAGTCCAGAGTCCAGCCAGGACGAAGCCCCAGGGTGGAGTCAAGTGAGGGAGGAGCCGTGGTGGAGATTTGGCAGACGACACTCTGGGGACGACCGATGGAGATGGAGACCCAGGTGGAGCTGACGAGACAGAGACCCCACATGAAATCTCTGGCACTGGAGACCGAGGTGGGTGCTTGAGGACTGAGGTGGAGCCGGTAGTACTGAGGCCAAAGGAGCCAGACACAGCCGAAGGTGCAGGCAGGACCACCCTGTGGAGCCATCAGGACGAAGGTTTCCAGTGGAGTCGAGGGAGGGAGGAGCCAAGGAGGAGCCGACATGTCGACAGGCCACAGTGGAGTGACGAGCTCGTAGGCAGAGCTCGAAGCGGAGCCAGGGGAACCTCACTACTGGGCGGAGATGGAGGACTGAAGCTCTAAGGCAGTTCATCACAAAAAGGTGTAGGAGATGCAGAGGGGCTAAAGGGGACCAACAGAGGCGGGCTGAGGAACTGGCTGATCTGGGAAGAGGAGGTGGGAGAGGGAGACTGGGAGGGAGCACAGGTGACAAGGGGCTGGGAACCGGCAAAGAAACTGGAGATTCGGGGCTAGGAGGAACCAGTGGGGAAACCGGAGATTCAGAGCTAGGTGGGACGAGCAGGGGTAGGAGAAACAGGCAATTATCGCCCTCAAACACCTCTAATAATTCTTCCTAATAATTTCCATATAATTCACCTCCACAGTGGCAGAGTTGTGGGCAGGGCTTCCCTCCAAGCCCTCGAACTCCACAAGCACCTCCTTGGTGATGCACAGTGTTGCAGGCTCACGCACCTGGTCAGACTTTCCATGTGGCTCAGGCTCCGGGGTGATGTCATTCTCCGTCCTCTTTGAAAGCTCAGGCTCATCCAATGTGGCAGGCCGATCTCCACAGTCTGCAGTGGCTCTCGCAACTCCAGTGTGCAGCTCGCAGGCGATGGATGGCTGGTCTCTGGATGTGGAGTGGGGCTAGTGTGGTCCTCAGCCAGGCCGATGGTGAACGGGGAATTATTGTTCAGCAACCACTCCAAGAATACAGCAAAGTCCTCCAGAGGAACAACCACGGCTAGGTGTACCTTGGACCACTCCTGCAGGTTGGAGTACTAAAAAACACACCGCCGTACGCCAGTTTTAAAAATATTCTTGTGTGGTCCTTGAGTCTCTTTTCCTCCTGCTCCAGACAGAGCAGCTGGACGACTGGCAGGTCCATGAAAAATAAAAGAAACAAAAAGAGAAAAAATGCAGCAAATAAACTGTTTTGGTCCTGTCTTTAGTCACAGGTGGTTATATATAAGTTGTGCACAAAGACAAAGGAATCAGGAATAGTGTAAGACTGGTTTTCCTGCTAGGACAAAAGATGATATAAAACACCCTGCAATAAAACAATAAAACTCACTAATCTGGAGAGAAGATCTCAAAGACACCTCCTTGCCCATACTTCTCTTCTCATCCATCTATGAGCCCTACTTTACGAAACAAATCCTGCGCCATGGTCTTGTCAATCATCTCGCCTCACTCTCCTCATATGATCAGTGAACTGTGATTCCTGCTGCACTGTGTGCAACTCTAGCTCATGCTGGATGCGCAGAGCAGACGTTTACAATAGTTTACAATTGAAGCGACCATTATCCATCTGAATTAAATGTCTTTCATTTCTATAAAAAAAGCAAAATGATAGTGAAGGCAATATGTATAACCATAGCGGTGACATATGCCATGCTAATTTCACCCTCACCCTCCGTCATGACAGCTTTTCACTTTAAAGGGGTCATGAACTGAACATGAACTTCTATACTGTTGTCTGAGGTCAACTTATGATGTTCGCATGGCTTTTACATTCAAAAACATGATAATAAATAAGTAATAGGTTATTTTCTACCCTGGTTTTAAGCCTAGCTTCTGAAACGCTCAGTTTTATGGGCGTGACCAGGGGTTAAAGTGGGCCAGAACGATCCGGAACTGCGTTCCAGCACCTCAGATAAATTAATAAATAAATCGATCCAGCAGTCGCAGCGCGAGAGCAGCTGGATCGTCTAACGCACAGCGCTGACAAACTCGTTTGGCACTTTTGCCGATCTATTGAAGTGATAACGAGCGCCAGGCAGTCGCTTTAACCATTTGAATACAAACGCAACATCATGTGTACAGTAAAGGCTCTGTGGCTAAACTAGCTGAACCAGCCTGAATAGCTTCGACCATGTAAACTGAAGTGTTGAGGTAAACTATAGGCTGCCTACACGACTGTAATCATGGCCGCAGCCAGTTATGAGGTCGCCGAGGATCCGGACCTCTGTATTTTTCCGAGGTGTATGTAATTAATGTTGTGAAATAATTGACTAATAGGGTATTAACTCTACTTTAGTGCTGCAAAGATATCTTCTCATTTGAGCTGCCTGCGGTCTGTCACCGCTCGTCAATGTCAAAATATTTGAGATGACCTAATAACGAATAAAATTTTGTCTAGTTTCGCCATTTTGAATTAAAAATGGACATTGACGAAGCTGATTTCATCAGATTAGGCATAAGATAATAAGATTGTCTAAGAAAATGCTTAATAAAATATAGGCTAAATATCAGTTGACCTTATGTTTACTTGCTTCACTGACACAGATGAAAAGACTATCAGTCAGAGCTCAGCTTTAGGAGGGGAAGAGACAGGGCAAGAGAAGGAAACAGAGAAAAAGAAAGAGTGAAAGAGTGATGGAAATGAGGAGAGAGTGATGAAATGAGGAGAGAGCAGGTATGACAGAATCTACTGCCCACTAACATGGTTTTGAAAGCTATTTATTATTCATTTGTTTAGCCTTCAAACTATTTAAAATGCACATATGTAGATCAGAGAAATAAAAAATGTCATGGGACCATGACCCCCGAACCCCCCTAAATAGCTCAAATTTGGGACCTCACTGGTTTTAAAACTCCTTAAGGCAGTTGTATATGCTCAAAAGTTGTTGCTGTTTCTGGAAACCTGTTTGCTTTGGCCTCATATCTGGAGTTTATGCTGTTAATGTGTTGCAGCCTGGAATATTTATATATATAGGCCTACGTAATATTAAAATTGAATATTCAGACAGCATATACTCATTTGTATCTCTGTGCTTTGAAGATTTAGTTTTTAAAAAATACTAATTGTTTCTGTGTTGTTGTGGCACCAAGATTGGCTAATATGGCCCTTGGGTTTGTTATAGCCCCAGGGCCCTACATGTTCTTAATCCGGGCCTGGTTGCAGTGGAGTTAAAAGGACAAATCAAGTCACAGTACCAGTCAATATGGGAGCTATTTTTTTTTTTTGTGATCAGCTTTTTATTGTTTTTAGATATAACAAAATACAATCCATTCAACCAAACAAACAGGGAGCAACAGATGAATCATCAATAATTTACCAATCTGAAAAACAAAAAACAAATATGGGACTGTTTTGACTGGATGTGAGAATAGCCACAAAATTTGGACCATCATACATTGTTGTTGTTGTTGTTTCTTATGTTTTATGATACAGCAGAACTTTTGATTCTGCATTTTGACATTGACTCTGCAATAGGTCTCTCTAGGTTGTGATTTATTTCTGTTATAGTTGTTTCTGTTATAGTTTCTTCAGCAGTTTTTGGTGTGTTAAATTTGAGTCAGTTTCCCATTTTTATGTTTGAATTTACATTGTGAAAAACAAGGTTGTGTTCCATTGTGTGGTGCTCAGCAATTGTAACATAGTATCGTCATCATATCAGTGTAGATGTAGATGGACCAAAATAAAACCATTAAAATATCAAGTAAATAAGTACTTGGTACCACAGTGACACTCTTGTCCCAAAAAGTATTGCTATACCACGATACTCAATATGTTGTCCCACGGTGAGTAATTTTTCCCTGTTGCACCTACACAAAATTTGAGGGTTCCCCCACCTGCCAAATCCCACTTTAACCACTGCCCATAGCAACTTATTCTCTGAACATAACCTGGTCCGGAGCAGGTTCTGTTCCAGGGTTAGTTTACTTCAGAGGAGTGCATTCGTGCCCTATTGAAGAGGCTCCAATGGGCGTGACAGATTGCGCACATTATATATATATATATATATATATATATATCGCTATATCGGTATATAAAGAAAGCATCATGAAAACAAAGTAATGTTTATTTTTTTATTAGCATCGGTTTCCATGAGTCGTCGCTCTGTTGAGAATGTTAACAATGAACATACTGGGTTGGCTGAACTTACTCTGGGATGCATTTTTTTGGAACCAGCATACCTCAAGTAAGCAAAGTTTGGGTTAGTCAAATTGTGGATTGATATCATTCAGAATATTTGATCTGTTTATATTTAATTATTTATTTACTCTGGACAGAAGAGGTTTGAACTGGTGCAGCTGGTAAGTAAAACAGGGAATGTTCAGTCTTGCCTTTGACTATTAAGTCATGCAATCAGTGTGAGGTTTCATGGTTCAGAGGTTTTACACAAAAACAAGTTTGTGAACATAGCTTACCATCTTTTAGGGGAAATACTCAAGGGTACTTTGTGTACAGTAAATATGTCTTTTTGATATACTTTAAACGCCAGTAGGTAATAATTCTCAGTAACGTCATTACTGTACTTTCTGGCTTTGTCTATCATAGGCAGAAATATGCTGTCAGCTACACTGTATACCAAGTGGAGCATGTCCTCTTAATTTGCAGTGATTTGCATCTAATACTTTTCATATAATGGCTAATAAAAGATAGCTGCCAATATTAAAAAAAAAAAAAAAAAAAAGTAAAATAGATAATTAAAACAGTAAATACTAGAGTTTCGTTTGGAGATTACATTTGACTGTTATTTTTATTTTTTTTAAAGATTAACAGTATTTGAGAGTTGACAGTGGTAATTGTAAATATGTAAATAAGGGAAGTGAGCACGCACAATTAAATATCTATTATTGATTGATAAAAAGCATAAATCATCAGTATTTTGAAATTAATGATTTTTTTATGTTTTTGAAACTGAAGGGGATTTTTTTTTTTTTTGAAACTGAAGGGGATTTTTTTTTTTTTTTGCAACTGAAGGGGATTTTTTTTTTTTGTTATCCTGCCATGCGCTGAGTGACGTCTGTATTACGTCACGATGTCGGAAGTGAATCCGAACAAATCGAAGGCGCTCAAACTAGAAGATAAAATGAAAACATGATCCCGCAGCTAGCGACCCACCGAGAGAAACTGCGGTTTTCTGTTTCATAGAGGAGCAGGTATTTTGTCAGAACGTCTCGACCCCGTCATGTGTGTGTTTGCAGTGTATCTGAAGCAGTCGATGTGTAAAATGATGCATGGCCCTTCAAGCTGTTGCAGCTTATGCATAACTCTAACATGATAGTTTCAGGGGAACAATGCATGTAATTACATCTTTGTGATAACAGTCTAAACTGAACAATATCCTGGCTTTATCTGGTTCTCATACTCTGCTAATCCAGTGCATTTGAGCACTTTGTGTTATGTAATGAGGTATTACTCGTATGAAAGGTGTTTTACATTTACAAAGGGCAGTCAGAACTCCGAAGCATAATCTGTAATTTTGACAATAAACCATCACATCTGAGTGCTGGACAAGAAAAATGCTTAATGGTAAAGTGATGGTTTGAGAAAGTGAAGATTACATGGTATCAAGGAATTACCATGGTACATATAGTACCATGGTGTATGTAAAAAAAAAAAAAAAAATTAAGTAATTTTAGTTTTTTATTAAAGACTGCTATATAGCCATTTAGTTTAGACTCACTAAAATGGCTATATAGCAGTAGATATTTAACTGCATTTATATGCGTTTTGATTATATGTAGATGTTTCCTGGGGGGTATTCCAGAAAGCAGGTTATGTGACATACCTGGACATATGTTTAAGAGTAAGTAAGCGGGTAACCTCTACTTTCGGTTCCAAAAACAGAGTTAACTTTCAGGGTATGTAAGTAGCCATAGCAACTCACTCTCTGAACGTAACCTGCTCCGGAGCAGCTCATGTTCCACGGTTAGTTTGCTTAAGAGGTATTCAGATGCCTGTTATATAATTAATATACTTATATTAATATAACTAAATGTGTTATATAGTTACAGTTATATAATATATTATATATTAATTCTAAAGCACTGTTATAACAAGGTAATGTTTAAATGTTCGTTAAATTAAAATATATTTATTATTTATTTTATTGTCATCTCACACATGGATCAGGGGGGTATTCCAGAAAGCAATGTTAATTTACCGTCACATATACCTTGAACTTTTGGTTCATTAACCCAAACCTTGCTTATTTGAGGTATGCTGGTTCCAAAAATGTGTCCGTGAGTAAGTTCAGACATACTCACTAGTATGTGTAGTGATGCTAATTAATTGAATGTAGATCCATGTGTGAGATGACAATAAAATAAATAATATATAAATTTGAATTGAATTAACATTTAAACATTACCTTGTTATAATAGTGCTTTAGAATTAATATATATTATTGTATATATCACATTTAGTTATATTAATATACACTCACCTAAAGGATTATTAGGAACACCATACTAATACTGTGTTTGACCCCCTTTCGCCTTCAGAACTGCCTTAATTCTACGTGGCATTGATTCAACAAGGTGCTGAAAGCATTCTTTAGAAATGTTGGCCCATGTTGATAGGATAGCATCTTGCAGTTGATGGAGATTTGTGGGATGCACATCCAGGGCACGAAGCTCCCGTTCCACCACATCCCAAAGATGCTCTATTGGGTTGAGATCTGGTGACTGTGGGGGCCATTTTAGTACAGTGAACTCATTGTCATTTTCAAGAAACCAATTTGAAATGATTCGAGCTTTGTGACATGGTGCATTATCCTGCTGGAAGTAGCCATCAGAGGATGGGTACATGGTGGTCATAAAGGGATGGACATGGTCAGAAACAATGCTCAGGTAGGCCGTGGCATTTAAACGATGCCCAATTGGCACTAAGGGGCCTAAAGTGTGCCAAGAAAACATCCCCCACACCATTACACCACCACCACCAGCCTGCACAGTGGTAACAAGGCATGATGGATCCATGTTCTCATTCTGTTTACGCCAAATTCTGACTCTACCATCTGAATGTCTCAACAGAAATCGAGACTCATCAGACCAGGCAACATTTTTCCAGTCTTCAACTGTCCAATTTTGGTGAGCTCGTGCAAATTGTAGCCTCTTTTTCCTATTTGTAGTGGAGATGAGTGGTACCCGGTGGGGTCTTCTGCTGTTGTAGCCCATCCGCCTCAAGGTTGTGCGTGTTGTGGCTTCACAAATGCTTTGCTGCATACCTCGGTTGTAACGAGTGGTTATTTCAGTCAAAGTTGCTCTTCTATCAGCTTGAATCAGTCGGCCCATTCTCCTCTGACCTCTAGCATCAACAAGGCATTTTCGCCCACAGGACTGCCGCATACTGGATGTTTTTCCCTTTTCACACCATTCTTTGTAAACTCTAGAAATGGTTGTGTGTGAAAATCCCAGTAACTGAGCAGATTGTGAAATACTCAGACAGGCCCGTCTGGCACCAACAACCATGCCACGCTCAAAATTGCTTAAATCCCCTTTCTTTCCCATTCTGACATTCAGTTTGGAGTTTGTCTTGACCAGGACCACACCCCTAAATGCATTGAAGCAACTGCCATGTGATTGGTTGATTAGATAATTGCATTAATGAGAAATTGAACAGGTGTTCCTAATAATCCTTTAGGTGAGTGTAAGTATATTAATTATATAACAGGCATCTGAATACCTCTTAAGCAAACTAACGGTGGAACATGAGCTGCTCTGGAGCAGGTTATGTTCAGAGAGTGAGTTGCTATGGCTTCTTACATACTCTGAGAGTTACCTCTGTTTTTTGGAACCGAAAGTTGAGGTTGTCTGCTTACTTACCCTTAAAGGAACACGCCAACTTTTTGGGACTTTAGCTTATTCACTGTATCCCCCAGAGTTAGATAAGTCCATACCATTTTTATCTCCGTGCGTGCCATAACTCTGTCTGACGCACCCACCGCTAGCCTAGCTTAGCACAAAGACTGGAGGTAAACGGCTCCATCTAGCCTACTGCTCAATAAGTGACAAAATAACGCCAACATTTTCCTATTTACATGTTGTGATGTGTATAGTTACATTGTGTACTAAGAAAATGAAAAGTTGCAATTTCTAGACCGATATGGCTAGGGACTATACTCTCATTCCTGCGTAATAATCCAGGAACTTTGCTGCCGTACCATGGGTGCAGCGGCGCAATGATATTACGCAGCGCCTGAAAATAGTCCCCAGCACGCTCTCTGTGCAAGCAGGTTGTCACGTTGGTTATGTTGATAGAAGTTAGCCTATTTTCAAGCGCTGCGTAATATCATTGCGCCGCTGCACACAGGAATGAGAGTATAGTCCCTAGCCATATCGGTCTAGAAAATTGCAACTTTTAATTTTCCGTCGGTCTTAGTACACAATGTAACTATACACATCACAAAATGTAAATAGGAAAATGTTGCCGTTATTTTGTCACTTATTGAGCAGTAGGCTAGATAGAGCCGTTTACCTCCAGTCTTTGTGCTAAGCTAGGCTAGCGGTGGGTGCGTCAGACAGAGTTATGGCACGCACGGAGATGAGAATGGTATGTATGGACTTATCTAACTCTGGGGGATACAGTAAATAAGCTAAAGTCCCAAAAAGTCGGCGTGTTCCTTTAAACATACCCAGGTATGTCACATAACCTGCTTTCTGGAATACCCCCCTGCATTAAATTAATTAGCATCAAACAAACAAACAATATAATCCTTATTCTCAGTGAATAAAGATTACTTATTAAATGAAACGATTGAAAAAATGATTGCACAACCACCAAATAGGTAATGTACGCTAAGCAGATTATGTAAATCGGCATTAAACAAAAGAAGGAAGTAGAATGGCGCGCTTTTTCCATGGTGAATCATCGATTCGTCGCTCTGTTGAGAATGTCTTGTGTCTTGTGTGTTAACCGGGAATATGAGTTGTCTAAACTTAGTCACAGATGCGTTTTTGGAACCAGCATGCCTCAAGTAAGCCAACTGAGAGTTCAAGGTATATGTGACGGTAAGTTAACCTTGCTTTCTGGAGATAGCCTTGTTAATAATAATCTTTATTTTTATTTTTTTTATTTGAATATAGTCAATTGTGAATAGATATTGTGTATCATTTTAGCAGTTTGTGTATCATTATATGCCAGCATTGTATTATTGACTATCCTTTATTGTTTTGTTTGGAAATCATCTGTAGCCTACGTCTGCAGATATTGGCCATTGAAAGCCCTATATTGGTAGTAACTAATTATAACTAATATGTGTGTTAATCCAGTTGCACACTACAAGACTCAAGCTTCAATGTTTTCAGTTGGCAATTAGATGATTTCAGGGCAGTAGCACCGGTGCCACTAAGTTCCACAGATGGTGGCGCCAGCACCTGATTTGGTGGCGCTGGGGGGATTTTTAATCATAAAATTACTATTGTTTTGCATTAGTAAGTGCAGTTACTAATAATATTACAAAATAATATTACAAATTTTTATAGGGAAAATGTTTATATTCTACTCTTATTAAATGTACCATTGTTGTTCTATAGTATCATACTGAACTGACCGACAGCTTCAGTGATTATAAAAGAAGCACTCTTTACTTGCTTTCTGTGTAATTCAGTCACAAAAAAGAAAATATTTAGTTTTTCATGAGTGGAAAAGCTAAAAAGTCAATAACTGCTCCTCTGCCGCCATCTACTGGTTGTAGTGGTAATTTCATGTCTTTTTTAAAATAAATAAATAAAGCCGTTTGTTTGCCACATAGTGTTAGTTTTCCTAAATCTTTAAACTTGTAGTTTTACAAATCATCACATTAAAAATAACATTACATTGGATAATATTTAAAGCTTTTGAAGTGCTGGAAGAAGTGTAAAGCACTTGAAAGCCCTTAAAAAGTGCTTGAATTTCACTCCCAAAAGGTTGTATGAACCCTGAGATGAATAATGTAAAAACATTAAACTATTTCTCCCACAATAATACCATGGCATTGTTGGCATGTTGCTATTTTGAGGCAACTGAAAATGACTGCGCCATTAACCAACAAAAACCTGGTCTAAAGTCAGTAGCGTAGTATTTTGATTTATTATTTATTTAAAGGGTGTGTTAATATGTGCCTTTAGGTGGGTGCACAACGTGTGTTTACTCTGCTTATTACACACACAGGGACATGCAGCAGCACACAAACATTTTTAAATATTAAAAATAAAAGGATTCCTCTTTGTAGAAGCGTTCAGTCTCTCCATGTAAATAGCGAATCTGCCATGGTGCAAGACCAACTGGCTTTTAAAGGGAATGGGAGATGAGACTCTGATTGGTTTATTGCACGTTACGCCCAAAACACACTCATGACTCATTAAGAGACTAGGAACAACCCTTTTGGACCATGAGCCTGGCGCTGACACTTTTTTTCCGTCTTTAAACTAGCAAAAGTGGATTCGGACTTGCCCTAAGTGCACCTGTGCAATGCGCTTCAGACCATGTGCTCAGATTGTTAAAATAGGGCCCATAGTGTTACTAATGTAACTCACAAACGCTATGGCAGTTTTGAAAGCTTGTCTTCAAGCATGCTCACTGAAGGTGAGCGTGATTTCACCAAGTACAACATGTTCCCATGGATCATCTTTGTTTATCCTGGAACAGCGTTCCAATCAACCAATCAGATTTGAGGAACAAGTTTACAATTTTTCACCTATCATTTCCCTCTGATTTTAGGGATAAATTATGGTTAGGTTTAGGGGTAGGGATAGGGATAGGACAACATTTTTGGACAGGAATGTTGTTTCAGGATCAACAAAATATGTGGATCCAGGAGCATGTCTTACTAGGCACAGTGACCACTCGCTGACCCTATGAGTGAGAGAGCAGTCATAAGCAACAGCCAATTTTAAAACAGAACCTAAAAATAACTATCAGAGAATGTTTTTTTTAAGTTATCTCAGAAAAACCTCCATGCAATGCTCTGGGAACATTATGGTTTGTAAATAATACAACCTAAAAAGTAGATTCTTTGACGACTAATTATTGGGTTCCCAAAAATAACCAAATTGGAATCAAATACTAACATTAGGGGAATATGCTGTGTTTGCGTAGGAATCACTCTGTAGTATTTTTTGTTCTGAACTTTTATTGTTTTTCAGGTTTAGTATCTAGAGTAGCCCAGCTGACCTGACCAACAAAGCAACAAAGGCAGTTCATGTGTTTAAAGTTGATAGTCATAACAAGCTCTCTCAATACATAAAACTCTGCTCTCTTCTACATAACACTGTCCTCTGTTTTTATACTTCAGCATTATCATGCCTTGTCTTTAGCTGTTTGGTCACTATTATGCTGTCTTTGTTATTAAAACCTCTGATCTATTAGAAGAGTATTTACTCTCTAGGGCAGGTTTTGCTGTGCAGACACACCTTGAGTTGCTCTGGTTCACTTATAATGGACATAATGCCAAATATTCTTGGTCGTCAATCATTGCCATGAAAAGGTCATAATGGTACAGTGATTCAAAGGTGGAGATGAACTGTTGTAAAGATGACAGAATTATTGGTATATTTAAAAAGCCATTGTGAAGTACCCACAGACTACAAGTGAAAGCTCAAAAGTTGCAACTGGGTTACTTTTTATCTAAGTTTTGTTTTCTGGGATGCAGGGCACATTCAATGCATGAATTTTGATTAATCTGAAATTCCAAATTTGCCTGAAATATTCTATTAGATTCTTAAATTCTGTAATTTCCACAGAAATTAAATAAATTGACCTCCTCCTTTGTGTCATCATTACATCTGTACAGTGATTTGTAAAGCACAAACATTTTCATTTTTCAGTTTAGGGGCTTTTTACACGACACTGTTTTCAACTAAAAACTAAAACTTTTTATGCGTGTTGTCCTTTACACGACATCAATGTTTTCAAAGTGCACGTTTTTGAAAACAGTACCATTATTGTCTTCTTGTAAACTACAAAAACCGTCAATTTGTGAAAACGGTGACGTCATTCGCATGTCTGTAGGCACGTAGTGTTTCTTTACATCTTGACATCGCCAACTACTGGCCTGGCATGAATAATACAGCGTTTTTAGTTGTTTTCGCTGATCCGTGTGAACGGGGATTGTTTTGACAACGTTGTCGTCTGTACGCGAAAAACGCAAAGGAACATACCCTTACTCACCCTCATTCCAAACCTGTATGATTTTCTTTCTTCTGTGGGACACAAAAGAAGACATTTTGAAAGTCAATGAGGTCAAAACAATATTTGGACCCCATTGACTTTCATTGTATGAGGAAAAAAAACAGTTTCCACACATACATTTACCACAACGTTTTCTTCCTCAAAGGAAAGTTGAACGACATGAGGGTGAATGCTTTTATGATTTTCATTTTTGAACTTTAAGTTTAGCTTGTTTTTATAAGCTGAGGCAGTCAAGATACTTTTCTGTGATAATAGAAAGGATGTTACAGATTAACTCGTATTGGACCCATGACATTCCTTTAAATAAAGGCAGCAGCTATTTACACTAAGTGCAAGTAGTAATAGATTTTATTTACACTAAGTGAAAATAGCAGTATTGTCTTTGCAATAAGTGTAAATAGTATTTAGATGCTATTTATACTTATAAATAGTGGCAGATACAATTTGCACCTCAGTGTTGTTGTACATTAAACGGTAAGCAATAATAACACAGTGTAAATTATTATATTTATTAAAATTAGTAAATGGATGCTGCCTTATTGGGACAACCCTAACCGATAAACACTTTATTATTAAACACACGTTAGACACTTTATATCCACTTTTTGAATATTGTCTTAATTTGTATTAAAAATGCATTCCTTTTCCGATCTGATATGTGATGGGAGAATGGAGTAGAGGGAGTTCGGCAAAAGGCGGATTCAAACTCGGGTCAATTTTTGTCAAAACTTTCTGCCACGCATCTTACTACCCCTACACTATTGCTACTATTGACAATCCAGCATCTTCCATATCCGTAATTTTGTCCGGCCCAACCAGACGTCAGTGGACGGAGTTAGTGTAAATAACCTCTGCCAACAAGGAAGGCTATTTGCACTTAGTGTAAAAATAGACATGCAAACTTTATTTTGAAATTGTCATGGGGTATCAATGAACTAAACACTGTTTCTTATGCACACTTGTTTCATGCACTTGCATTGTACTTTCTGTGCCACCTCAGCTGCAAAGCTTATTCAAATCTCAGTCACATGGGCCAAATGATTACGTGATTATAGCTAGGCTACATGTTATAGTGTGCTGACAGTCCACTTTTCAATGGTAGTTTTGAAACATTTATACTTTATATTAAGATGATACCTGTAACCATACATTACTTGACTGACTGGTGGACCTCACTAATCAGTAATAAACCTGTTGACCATCTTTTCCCATCTCTAGTAGTTAGTAGAAAATCTAAAAACATTCAAACAAAGAGTAACCCTGCCCTTTCACGAGGGTGTGTTTCATGAATAGAAAGTGGCCGGTGATAGCAGAGTGTGCAGAGATGCAGAACTTGAAGGGTTTACTGTACCTGTGTTGAGGTTCGTTTTAGCTCCTCATTAACAGGACAAAACTACCAAAATGTTAGTTATTGAGCAAACACAAAACAGACAGTCAGACTACCATGATGGTGAGTGTTTTGTGTTCATTTTTTCTTTTTATTAATGAATCCTAACCGGTTTTGTGCTTGTTGATAATGCAGAATTTGAATTTGTCTTTTATATTCGCTTCAGCCCTCTCTAATCTGCTTCTCTGGTGCAGAATGTGTTCATTTATTACACCCAAAGCTGAGCGAGTGTGATATTTTAAGCAGCTTTGTAATTCAGTGTGCTGTGGCTCACGATGATGCTGTGGCTAATGATGTCTGTAAATTGAGATTGCGAGCTCCGGTGACTTTATTAATGACTATAGGGCTGTCAGTTTTCATTTTAATGTTATTAATCACATTAATTGCAATTAATTACTTGTATCAAAATTTGCCAAAAAAACAAAAAAACAAATGAAGATAATGTAGTACATTATATAATTGTGGATTGACAAGTAATTCACACTGTCAGCAATTTTAGAGCATCACAACATTTAAAGGGATAGTTCACCCAAAATGTTAACTCATAATTTACATTGAATCATTTAACAGAAGCTTTTATATAAAGCGACTTACAAAAGAGGAGAGCAATAGTGTGGTGCAGCAGGCATGACGTCACTTTGTAGGCCAACCGGCATTTTGCATCGCACCGATTCCCTCGAGGAAAAACCCAATAGGATTTTCCCATAGGCTTTCACGTTTTGTCCATCAAGATAATTATCACAGATGAACACAACTTTTATGATTTTTGATGCCTAAATGCAGTCGAAGTAAAAAGCTAAAGGTAGGCTATAAACGAACTACACCTTCGGTCCCTAGACTTTAACGTCACCATCACTAAAGCTTCAGACAACTCTTTCAGTTTTTATCTCAAAACATTTTCCCAGAACGTTTGAGTTAGACTAGTTTATAAGAGCACAATTATGAGCATAATGAGGCTGTAAAAGCGGACTGAGTTTATCTGTTCGGCGTGATGACGTTTAATCTCCTCAACAGCCTCTGTAGTCCCATTTAGCCACTTATTAGCAAGACACGTCAAGACACGAAACAAAAATCACGAGTGGGGCAATACTGATGTATTTTATTTCGTACAATAAAATGTGAAAGTGTCTTGAGCTTGTGTTCACCACTGACCTTATTTCAGCCATTTAAACAAAATCCCATTCAAAAAACCTATTGACTTCGGGACGAGGGAACCGGAAGTGCTAAAATGCTAACTCGCTTCCACGTTTTGGCCTACAAAGTGATGTCATACCTGCACCACTCTAAGAAGCAATCAAAGCAACAACAGGACGACATTATGCAAGTGCTGTGACTAGTTCCAGTTAGTCCAACACTGTACAAGTAAGGTTTTTTCATTAATAGTGTTGGTGTTAATGGGTCAAGTTTTGCCGAAACAGATGTGTCTTCAGCAGTTTCTTGAAAATGGCTAAATACTCAGCAGCTCAGGTTGAGTCATGCAGGTCATTCCACCAGCAGGGAACAGTCCGGTAAAGGGCCGTCAAAGTGATTTGACGTGAGATGGCACCACAATGCGCCGTTCTGCAGAACACAAGCTTCTGGAGGGCACATAGGTCTGAAGTAATGTGTTTAGGTATAGGCGTGCAGAGCTAGTGGTTGCTCTGTAGGCAAACATCAGTGCCTTGAATTTGTTGCGAGTGGCAATTTGCAGCCAGAGCAAGTTTATGAAGAGAGGTGTGACGTGAGCTCTCTTTGGCTCATTACAGACCACTCTTGCTGCAGCATTCTGGATCACTGGCAGAGGTTTGACAGTGCATGCTGGAAGGCCTGCCAAGAGAGCATTACAGTAGTCCAGTCTGGAATAACAAGAGCTTGGACGAGGAGTTGTGTACCATGCTCCAAAATATAGCAAAATAATATATCTTTCTAATGTTGTATAAGGCAAATCCTTAGGACCGGGTGGTTCTAGCAGTGTGGTCTGTGAGGTTCAACTGATCATCAATCACAACTCCAAGGTTCTTAAACCTGTATGACTTTTCCTCCCTGTGAAACACTAAGAATATAGTAGTGATGTAGGGCTGAACAAGTTGTGTATATATGTATGTATGTATATATGTGTGTATATATATATATATATATATATATATATATATATATATATATATATATATATATATATATATATATATATATATATATATATATATATATATATATATATATACACTCACCTAAAGGATTATTAGGAACACCTGTTCAATTTCTCATTAATGCAATTATCTAATCAACCAATCACATGGCAGTTGCTTCAATGCATTTAGGGGTGTGGTCCTGGTCAAGACAATCTCCTGAACTCCAAACTGAATGTCAGAATGGGAAAGAAAGGTGATTTAAGCAATTTTGAGCGTGGCATGGTTGTTGGTGCCAGACGGGCCGGTCTGAGTATTTCACAATCTGCTCAGTTACTGGGATTTTCACGCACAACCATTTCTAGAGTTTACAAAGAATGGTGTGAAAAGGGAAAAACATCCAGTATGCGGCAGTCCTGTGGGCGAAAATGCCTTGTTGATGCTAGAGGTCAGAGGAGAATGGGCCGACTGATTCAAGCTGATAGAAGAGCAACTTTGACTGAAATAACCACTTGTTACAACCGAGGTATGCAGCAAAGCATTTGTGAAGCCACAACACGCACAACCTTGAGGCGGATGGGCTACAACAGCAGAAGACCCCACCGGGTACCACTCATCTCCACTACAAATAGGAAAAAGAGGCTACAATTTGCACAAGCTCACCAAAATTGGACAGTTGAAGACTGGAAAAATGTTGCCTGGTCTGATGAGTCTCGATTTCTGTTGAGACATTCAGATGGTAGAGTCAGAATTTGGCATAAACAGAATGAGAACATGGATCCATCATGCCTTGTTACCACTGTGCAGGCTGGTGGTGGTGGTGTAATGGTGTGGGGGATGTTTTCTTGGCACACTTTAGGCCCCTTAGTGCCAATTGGGCATCGTTTAAATGCCACGGCCTACCTGAGCATTGTTTCTGACCATGTCCATCCCTTTATGACCACCATGTACCCATCCTCTGATGGCTACTTCCAGCAGGATAATGCACCATGTCACAAAGCTCGAATCATTTCAAATTGGTTTCTTGAACATGACAATGAGTTCACTGTACTAAAATGGCCCCCACAGTCACCAGATCTCAACCCAATAGAGCATCTTTGGGATGTGGTGGAACGGGAGCTTCGTGCCCTGGATGTGCATCCCACAAATCTCCATCAACTGCAAGATGCTATCCTATCAATATGGGCCAACATTTCTAAAGAATGCTTTCAGCACCTTGTTGAATCAATGCCACGTAGAATTAAGGCAGTTCTGAAGGCAAAACGGGGTCAAACACAGTATTAGTATGGTGTTCCTAATAATCCTTTAGGTGAGTGTATAATGTATAATATGTATATACTAACTGCATTTTTAAGCACTTCAGGTTTGCTTTGCTTGTTTTTAGGGATAAGTACTAGTTTCTTGTATTTTCAGATTTGAAGTTGTACCTTCAAACTCACAGTATTACTCTCTTCTGCCTTTGTAAATGTGGAGAAACTAGTTTGTTGAGAGTAAAATCTAAAACTTCTGAATATGGAAGGTGGTCCACCGGAAGCTAGATGTTTTACTTTACAACGTGTTAAATGTGGATTTTTTTTCTTATAAAAACCCATTGATTCGCTTCAGAAGGCCTTGATTAACCCCCCCGGAGCTGTGGGGAGCACTTTTATAATGGATGGATGCACTTTTTTGGGCTTCAAATTTTGGGCTGCCATTCACTGACATTATAAAGCTTGGTTTAGCCAGAATTTTTTTTAATATAACTCTGACTGTATTCGTCTGAAAGAAGAATGTCATATACACCTAGGGATTCCGCCCGTGTTTTCTGCATCATGGAAATCACGGGCCCTAAACAAAGATTGCTAAAGTAAACAGATTTTACTTTGTAAAAATAGAATAAAAATTATATCTTTTTAAAGTCATTTTTTACAATCTGTAATTTGTCTCAAAATCTTTGTCATTTTGACCCCCCCCTACAAAACAGTGAATTATTCAGTAAAAATGCATTCATGACATTTAATTCTTCTTCATTTATGTATTTCTATCACCAGAATTTTTTTAATCAAAGTTTTTAGCCAGGGACCTCTGGTTGAGTTGAGAGAGTTGGTCATAAATCCCGGGAGGACTCTTCTCTTCATCAAATTACACTCGTATGCAACAGCAAGCTTGAGCTTATTTAATCTTTTACTAATGACTCATTGTTGTGATTTACGTTAAAGCAACTAAGGGAGTTGTACCCCTAAAGGAGTTACAAATGCTAAGCATTAAGTCCGTTATTGACCTTCATGATGATAGGCGTGTTGGTCTTTATGTCTCATGTTGCCAGCATGAGTCAGAAAAGCATAAGATCACAGTGACGAATGTCAAACTGAAAAATCGCTTACTTCAAAGCATAACCCTAAATATAATTAACTGAAAAAAAACAATACATATTTATTTTACGGAAACCCATGGTAATTGAGTAAACACTGTTATTGCATTCCTGACAGACCACCAGTCACCTCTCACATAGCAAATATCATAACATTAGTAAATCATAAAAAGCATAACCTGAATTAATGCACTGAATTAAGTAGGCTATGATTACATTACAAGAAGGGGATTGTAAGTACACCTCTTTAAACACTTAAAAGTCAGCATTAAACAGAGGTTACATAATACTACTTTTTTCTGACATTTCCGAGTGAAACAGCTTATCGAAGGAAGAAAAACACACAGGGAAAAACTTGATTTTACCCATGGGTTGTTAATTGAGTTGTGAAAAGTGAGTATTGCATAACAGATCTGAATGCAGCACAGCCTTGCATAATTCATAGACGTCAAGTGATTATATCACTGGATTTTTCTCTCTCTCTTTTTTAAAGAAATGAATACTTTTATTCAGCAATGATGCATTAAATTGCTCAAAAGTGACACAAAACACTTCTACATTGTTGCAGACTTGTAATAAATGCTGTTTTTTTTTTACTTTCTATTCATCAAAGAATCCTAAAAAAATTATCATGGTTTCCTAAAAAATATATAAAGCAGCACAACTGTTTTCAACTTTTACAATAAGAAGAAATGTTAGTTGACCACCAAATTAGAATGATTTCTGAAGGATCATGTAACACTGAAGACTACAGAGTTATCGGGTAAAAAAATTGCATTAATAAATTACATTTTAAAATATATTAAAATAGAATTACATTGTAACAATATATCGAAAAATTACTGGTATAAATAGGATTCATTTTGATTTCGTGTTCACTTAAAGTTCGTATGTGTTGCATTTTATAACACAATATCAAATGGAATAAAACAGAAGTCAACAAAAACAGTATCTAGACACTTTTTGGTTGTATAACATTAGAAAAGTTTGTAACAAAACATTATGGGTCCTATCATACACCCGACGTCATGCACGACACAAGTGTTTTTTGCTAGTTTCAGCCCAACGCAGTTATCATTTTCACGTCCAGCGTCATGTTGTTTAAATGGCAAATGCACTCGCGCCCATCTGTTCACCCATGGGTGTGCTGGTCTGAAAGTGAGGTGTGTTCAGAGGCATTGTTGCTATTTTAAGGAACTGAAAACGACTGCGCCATTGCGCAGTATTTTTTGTGTTCTTTAAAGGCCGCATTAGTAATATGCACCTATAGGCAGGTGCACAACACGCATACACTCTGCTTATTACACACACAGGGACGCGCAGCAGCACACAAACATGCCAAATATTACAAAATAAATGGATTCCTCTTTGTAGAAGCGTTCAGTCTTTCCGCCATGTAAATAGCGAATCCGCCATGGTGCGAGCGCAACTGGCTTTTAAAGGGAATGGGAGATGAGACTCTGATTGGTTTATTGCACGTTACGCCCAAAACACACCCATGACTCATTAAGAGACTAGGTACAACCCTTTTAGACCATGCGCCGGGCACGCCGACCATTTTTCCCGTCGTTAAACTAGCAAAAGTGGATTCAGACACACCCTAAGTGCTCAGATTGTTAAAATAAGGCCTTTACTGTCACTTTTGATCATTTTAATGCATCCTTTTCTTTAAAAAAAAAAACAACACATTCTTACTGACCCCAAACCTTTGAACGCGTGTATAATATTACAAAGCTTTCTGTTTCAGATAAATTCTGTACTTCTGAACTTCCTGTTAATCAAAGAATGCTGAAAAAAATCGTACACAACTGTTTTCAACGGTTATAATAATAATTGTTTCTTGAGCATCATATCAGCATATGTGACACTGAAGACTGGAGGAATGATGCTGAAAATGCAACTTTGCATCACAGGAATAAATTGCATTCTAAAATATATTAAAATGTCAAATCAATTCAGCCTTGATGAGCAGAAGAAACTTCTTTTAAAAACATCCACATTTTTGAATGGTAGTGTATATTATTACTTGGATAACTTTCAACACTGAAATCTTATCATTTATTTATGATTGTCATCCATATTTATTGTTTATTTAGCCTATATTGTCTCCCAAGATGTGACTATTAATGTGTTTTGTTCTAAATATTTTCTGTGTTTAGGAGGTGAGGGTGAGATGACCAAGGAGGATGTGCTGAGGGAGTCTTCAGAGGGAGACTCGGTCCTGGGGCGGTACAGTATTATTTCCCATAACTCTGAGCGACCGGTGATCCATCAGGTGGCATCAGCGCCCATGCCTTCAGACTGTGGTGAGCGTGCGGGTCTGTACACGTCATCGAGTTTCAGATATCCTTTCACTTTCAGTTAAACATTTAGCCTCTGTGAGAATGTTCTCATGCAAGCTTTTAAGTAGGTCATACCAAAAATGCTGACACTCCAGTTATTTTTTATCCAGTTTTCTCATCAAATTCCGCCTGCGACTGTACAGCGATGGATTTTTAAATGTATTTATTTATTTTTTTCTGGTCGTGAGGCTGCCTAGCCAGTAAACAAACAACTTATTTAGCTGTTTTCTGAAGTGTAGCTTTATTTATGGCGTAAATTTTAGACCCTAAATTGCAGACACTGCTTAAGCTGCTGTAAAACTGAAGTATTGACAAGGTCACAGAAATTCTTTTCCAATTTTCTGCCTGTCAGCACTGATACATCATTCTCTCTCTGTACTCGCTTCTCATTCACTCTCACACTTCACTTTAATTCACTTCAAACTGAGCTGTTTAACTGAATTTGAGTGATCGGGGCTCTGGCTCAGCATGAATGAATAGGTTTAAATCATTTATATTGACTCATGCAAATGTTTAGTTTGGGGTTTGATTCCACTGTTCTGTTTTGCAGAGTTCTCGTTCTTTGACCCGAATGACCCTCTGTGCCGGGAGGTTCTGTTGGATCCTCGGACCACTGTGCCTGAGCTCTTCGCTGTTCTCAGGCAGTGGGTTCCCCAAGTTCAGCGGAATATTAGTGTCATTGGCAACGAGGTCAGAATCTCAAAGTCGTGGTCTTTAAAGACAATGTGAAACATAATGTAGGCCCATCACAATAATTACTTTATCGACTTATCGCATGATGTATTCCCCCTGAATACCAGAAAAAAAGGTTTGTGAATTTTGTGGGGTTTTTTTAGCATAAGAAAAAAAAGGATTTTTATGCTATATCCTCTGTAGAGGACACGGTTATTGAGAAAATTGAGACATGAAAACACAAACACCGATCAGGCATAACATTATGACCCTATTCCTAATATTGTGTAACAAACAGCCCTGACCCGTCGAGGCATGGACTCCACTAGACCCCTGAAGGTGTGCTGTGGTATCTGGCACCAAGATGTTAGCAGCAGATCCTTTAAGTCCTGTACGTTGCGAGGTGGTGCCTCCATGGATCGGACTTGCTTGTTCAGCACATCCCACAGATACTCGATTGGATGGAGATCTGGGGAATTTGGAGGCCAATTCAACACCTTAGATTTGTTGTTGTGCTCAGAGGCGTCGCAATAGAGCAAGCAAGGCAGGCAATTGTCTGGGGCCCTGCATTTTGAGGGGCCCACCTAGGGCTGGTCATTTAAACAATCAGAAATGTTTATGTAAACATGCAGTGACATCTCTGCATCTCCCTCTTTGGGCCCCCCTCTCTCGTTATGTCCACCTCGCCTCATCCGCCTTCTTCAAACTGTAGTGTGTTTTGACTACTTTTTGTATGTTGTAAAATTATATCTCTAGATAATGAAGATATATTAACAAAAAATCATTGATTAAATTTGCCTAAGGGCCCCACTCAATGTTGGTTCGCCTCTGGTTGTGCTCCTCAAACCATTCCTGAACCATTTTTGCTTTGTGGCAGGGTGCATTATCCTGCTGAATAAGACCACAGCCACCAGGGAATACCGTTTCCATGAAAGGGTGTGCATGGTCTGCAACAATGCTTAGGTAGGTGGTACGTGTCAAAGTAACATCCACATGGATGGCAGGACACAAGGTTTCCCAGCAGAACATTGCCCAAAGCATCACACTGCCTCTGCCGGCTTGCCTTTGTCCCATAGTGCATCCTGGTGCCATGTGTTCCCCAGGTAAGTGAAGCACACGCACCCGGCCATCCACGTGATGTAAAAGAAAGCGTGATTCATCAGACCAGGCCACCTTCTTCCATTGCTCCGTGGTCCAGTTCTGATGCTCACGTGCCCACTTTTGGCACTTTTGGCACTTTCGGCAGTGGACATGGGTCAGCATGGACATCCTGACTGGTCTGCGGCTATGCAGCTCCATACACAACAAACTGCGATGCATTGTGTATTCTGACACCTTTCTATCAGAACCAGCATTAACTTCTTGAGCAATTTGAGCTACAGTAGCTCGTCTGTTTGATTGGACCACATGGGCCAGCCTTCAGAGCGAAGCCCACGTGCATCAGTGAGCCTTAGCCGTCCATGACCCTGTCACTGGTTCACCACTGTTCCTTCCTTGGATCACTTTTGATAGATACTGACCACTGCAGAACACCCCACAAGAGCTGCAGTTTTGGAGATGCTCTGTCCCAGTTGTCTGGCCATCACAATTTGGCCCTTGTCAAACTCGCTCAAATCCTTACGCTTGCCCATTTTTCCTGCTTCTGACACATCAACTTTGAGGATAAAATGTTTACTTGCTGCCTAATATATCCCGCCCACTAACAGGTGCCGTGATAAAGAGATAATCAGTGTTATTCACTTCACCTGTCAGTAGTCATAATGTTATGCCTGATCGGTGTATATCCTCCTGAGAACCAGGAAAAAAATTACTTTCGGAAAATTATGCTGTGTCCACTGTAGTGGACACCAGGACTCATTTAAAAAAAGACAAATGGACATGTATAGGCAAAAACAATGTTTTTTTTTGTTTTTTTAAATCACAAATACATTTTTAGGTTTCAGGATTTTTTTTATACCAAACTTTGCATAAAGATTATTCTCAATTATGCAGCTGCATCCAAGCCTTACATCACCAAAGCATGCCGCCACTGGACTCTAGAGCAGTGGAGACGTGTTCTCTGGAGTGATGAATCTCACTTCTCTGTCTGGCAATCTGATGGACGAGTCTGGGTTTGGCGGTTGCCAGGAGAACGGTACTTGCCTGACTGCATTGTGCCAAGCGTAAAGTTTGGTGGAGGGGGGATTATGGTGTAGGGGTTGAACGACTTCCGATTTTTTTTAAAGTCGACATTTATGTGATGAAAGTCAAGTTGACGTCGACTAGTCGCTGATGACGTCATTAATAACCAAATAACCCTGAACCTTGAGCTGAGACGCGAACAGGGGTTTTCTTGTGCACAGGACAGCTATGGCATATGACAGTGCTGCCCATAAGGTTATTGCTCCTACATAACAGCTGTTGTATCAGTTCTTTTGTCTTTGGGTTGTTATATTGCTCACAGATTTCTGCTCATTCTGAATCAGATACAGATAAGTAGCACAATAAAGATTACATTATATGAATGCATTAGTGAGAGAGCGATTGCGTGTGAATTCATTCCACCTGCCAGCGTCTCTCTACTAATAGTGAAGCTGTGAGTTTTAGTTACTAAGAAATATATGCTATAACTTCAGTTTCTACGCTATTTTATAGATGAATCACAGAACAGTGTTAACAATACATTTCTGCACTACTGAATGGTTTTGTGTGAGGTGCGTGCGATCTCCGCGTGATATGCGAGCTATGTGTATGCGTTACAATGCAGCGCGCATTAGTTTAGAACGGTGATTAACAATAAGAGTGCATTCTCCCGATCAATTTTAAGCATCCAGTTGGTATAATCAAACATGTCTTGTGGAGAGCTCTCCGAGTATCTATTTATTTGTCATTTTTAACTGTTGGAAACAGCCTGCGTGTCAGGAAATGGCTTATCCTGTTGCACCCTCTATAGGCCAGCGAATAGTCGACATCAAGCTTAAAGCGTCATGGCAGAGCATTAAAGTCGACTAGTCGATTAGTCGACTAGTCAGTGCAACCCCTATTTTGGTGTGGGTTTTTTTTTTCAGGGGTTGGGCTTGGCCCCTTAGTTCCAGTGAAAGGAACTCTTAATGCTTCAGCATACCAAGACATTTTGGACAATTTCATGCTCCCAACTTTGTGGTAACAGTTTGGTGATGGCCCCTTCCTGTTCCAACATGACTGCGCAGCAGTGCACAAAGCATGGTCCATAAAGACATGGATGAGCGAGTTTGGTGTGGAGGAACTTGACTGGCCTGCACAGAGTCCTGACCTCAACCCTATAAAACACCTTTGGGATGAATTAGAGCGGAGACTGTGAGCCAGGCCTTCTCGTCCAACATCAGTGCCTGACCTCACAAAACGTTTGGCAATATAGTGCATATAGAAGCAGAAATGTTTAATAGACAGGGAAGTCAGGGTAATATGACTTCGCCAGCAGCCATATCACCCTGTAGCCCAAGACTGGTTTCCCAATGAAGCTAAGCAGGGCTGAGCCTGGTCAGTACCTAGATGGGAGACCTCCTGGGAAAACTAGGTGGCTGCTGGTAGAGATGTTAGTGAGACCAGCGGGGGGTGCTCACCCTGTGGTCTGTGTGGGTCCTAACACCCCAGTATAGTGATGGGGATACTATACTGTAATAAACACCGTCCTTCGGATGAGATGTTAAACCGAGGTCCTGACTCTCTGTGGTCATTCAAAATCCCAGGATGTCCTTCGGAAAAAGAGTAGGGGTGTGGTGGGCATTTAGGTGCAATATGGCTGCCGTTGCATCATCCAGGTGGATACTGCACATTGGTGGTGGTTGAGGAGATTCCCCCCTTCCATGTAAAGCGCTTTGAGTACCCAGAAAAGCGCTATATAAATGTAACAAATTATTATTATTATTATTATTATTATTATTATTATTATTATTATTATATAATAGGATTTCTTTTCCCTAAAATTATGCCTACAGTATATAGGCGCCTCACTAGGTTTTGGAGAGAACAAAAGACTTTACATAACATGTAAAAATCTAATTGGTATATTTATTTTTCCTGAAAATGTGTCAGAGGGAAGGAATGTAATTAGATTTCAATGAAAGACTGTGAAAACATTGATGAATTGTGCGTAACAAGGCCAGGGACGTTTATTCAAATAAACAGGGTCACTTTTAATTTCACGTTTTCTTGCAGCTGTCATAAAACACCCACACACTCCCCCACTCTGCATTTAGTGTCAGGCTCTGTGAACTCCAATATTATCTTCTAGACTGTGTGTGTCTGTCAGCATGAAATGTCCTTGTGCTGTATCCATTCAAGTGAGATTTGCTTTGTTCTATAGGTTCTGAAGAGAGGCTGTGGTGTCAATGACAGAGATGGTCTTACTGACATGACTTTGCTTCACTACTGCTGCAAGGCAGGAGCTCCTGGAATAGGTGAGCGTGTATTCATATGCTCACAATTGAAATTAAATCTCTTTAAATAACATTTCCTTGTGATAGTATGTTTCATTAGAAATCTCAAGGACAGATCATTGCTAGAGCACTTGTGATAACTGGGAAAAGAACCAAAATGAGAATCACATTTGATTGCAGGTGACGCTGAGAGTGCGGCCGGTTTCGCCCTTCAGCTGTTGTCTCTGGGAGCCGAGCCGTCCTTACGCAGCCGCTGGACGAACATGAACGCTCTCCACTACGCCGCGTATTTCGACGTCCCTCCTCTCATCCGAGTGGTTCTGCAGGCTTCACAGCCGGGAGGTGAGGAGGGATAATGGAAAAACAGTGGGAATCAAAATCTCCCATTTGAATCTCTTGGCAAACACGTGTGTGTGTGTGTGTGTGTGTGTGTGTGTGTGTGTGACAATGTCCATATGTGGTCTGTTGGGTTTCAGAGGTGGATGCGACCTGCAGTGATTTTGACTTTGGCACTGCGCTGCACATCGCTGCCTCGAACCTGTGTACCTCTGCAGTGAAGTGTCTGCTGGAGCTGGGAGCCAACCCCGCTTTTAGGGTTTGTGATTTTCGGTTACAGCTACTAACAAAGCAAACTGCGTTCTTTGTTAGTTTTTCAAGAATTTATTGTTTTTGTAGTACACATGCTCACTATGCAGGAGAGTCATGTCTGCAACGGTAGTCTGTGTCCAAACTGGTCATGCCCAGTTCCCCTTAACTTTACCTCCCCATTACTATCTACTCTCTACTTAACTGTAACCATAAATAATAAAATATTTAAAAGTGATTGTATATTTTCTGATAACAGTGATTGTAGTTGATACTATTTTTTTTATTATTTTTAATATTAATAATAACAGGAGCAGTAGTAGTAGTGGTTTTCAAAATGTGCATCACATTTTTTTTTATAATAATAAATATAGCTGCGAGCAGCAATTATCAGGGTTCTAGCACTTTAAGACATGGTTTTAAATGTGCATCATCATAGTGTGGGAAGTAGATATCATTTTTAGAATAATAATGTATTTTTAGAATAACCAATATATGTTTTTATAAAATATAGTATTTTTCTAAATATGGTATCTACTTCCTCGCATTATGATGCACAATTTAAAAACAATAATAATATTAATAATACTAATAATATTATTATTATTTACTACGTTATTTAAAAGTGATTGTGGGTTTTCTGTTAACAATGTTTATATTTAATAATAAAAATAATAATAGTAGTAGTAGTGTATCACATTTTTAATAATAATAAATAACTACAAATGGTATTTACTTCCTCGCACTATGATGCACATTTTAAAACCATTAATAATAATAATAATAAGAAGAAGAATTTTAAATTACTTCATATTTAATAATGTTATACAAGTTTATATTATATTTATATATAATATTTAATATATAATATTTATATATAAATAAATTTATATATATTTATATAATTCTAAGTAATTATTATAAAAAGTAATAAAAAGGAATTATTAGTATTATAAAAAGTTTTCTTCTTCTTCTTCACCACCTTCTTCTTCTTTTTCACCACCTTCTTCTTCTTCTTCACCACCTTCTTCTTCTTCTTCTTCACCACCTTCTTCTTCTTCTTCACCACCTTCTTCTTCACCACCTTCTTCTTCTTCTTCACCACCTTCTTCTTCACCACCTTCTTCTTCTTCTTCACCACCTTCTTCACCACACATGTTGTTTGTCATTTTGTTTTATAATTAAAAAAATGTCTAAGTTACAAATTTGACTGACAGACAGGTAGATAAAGTAGACACACAAGATGAGGCTGACACATTTACTCACACATTCACAGCCAGCTTTATCATTTCCCTTTCAGTTGGTCCCATCAGCACAGCAGTAAATTAGCCATGCTCATTTCTCTCCCTGAACTCATTTTACACTCACAGAGCGTCACTGCCAGAGGTCATTCTCCTCACAAACAGCAGATGTCACTGAATTATTGATATTATTTAAACTTTTGTAAAATGCATGCATTTCAGTTCAGCGGGCCTTTTAGTAGGGCGTTAGTCAGAGAGGCTTGTTTGCATGTAAAGGGTTTATCAGCTCTGTTGCCAGAACATAAAATAGCAACTGGGCGAGTTGCTCGACTTTTGCTGTGTTTTTTCTCTGTTTTGTGAGGCAGCCAGAGTGTTCCATCCTTCATTTTTTTTTTACCCCGTGTTATCTCTGCCAGTAGTGCTGCTTGTTTGTTGCCAGTGCTTTTCTCTGGGCATCTGTCCATTGCTCGTCAGTCAGGAGATGTTTTTTTTAGCTCAGTTATTGTTTCTCACCCGACACCCTAATAGAGATATCGCCAGTGTGTGAAACAAACATCAAATCATCTGATAACGTTGTAACAACAGGCTTGGCAGACTTTCGTGTCAGTGGAGAATGTTCTGGAGTAGCTGAGGTTTAGCAATAAAAATATGCCTTGTTGCCAAGCAACAACACTGACAATAGAAAACAAAGCTAGAATATGTCACTTTCACTGCTCCCTTAATAGTGCGAAATAGCATACTATTGTTGCTCATTGTCTTTAGACACACTGTCACTCAATTACACCTGTTTTGTTTTGCAAACACTGGCCAGAAATGTTTTATATTGCACTGTGATCCTTTTGACAATTTCAAATAGTGTTTGGATTTAGTTTTTTCATCCCTTGTCTCTTATGTTATTATTTCATACCCCTGCTGGTGGAGTTATATTACTGTCTCAGTGAGTCATCCTTCATCTGACAGACATGAAGCCGTTCATCGTTATGATTCTGAGAGTATATGATCTTTCAGCAGACGCTTTCATTAACCACTAGGGTGCAGTCTTATGCAGTGGAAATGAGGTTCACTATTAAGGGAGCACTGAAATGGACTGAACCTTTTTTTAAGGTGCAGTGTCAGCTTCAGTTTCAGAAAATATAATTTAGTTATTTGCTCTCTGATACCAGAGGAGCATAATCAAATATCACCTTTGAATAATTGTGGAAATTCCTTCATTACATAAGCAGTGATTGAGGCAATGAGCCGTTTTACACTAATTCTGTTGGGGAAAAAAATAAATAAATAATAATAATAATAAAGCGGCTGTAATTTCCAGCTTGCTGTGGGCATGTCAACACTGAACTGAACTTTATCTTCTGAGCATCATTTCATCATTAGCAAACTCCTCAGGCCTTCCGAACAGAAGATCCTTTCATTTGGTGACATGAAATGATGACTCAGCACAAAGTGTGCATGTTTGTACATTTATACGCTTATACTTTGTATTTATTCATGATTCACTGTACAGGCATATGAATTAGAAGATGAGTAATCCATATAAACCATATTTTAAGGACATAGCAATCGACATTTCTCCAAAGGAGTTTTCCAAACTACACCCATGCTGAGTATCAGAGTCGTGCTAACAAACTCCTGTCACAGCCTCACATTTTATGCAGCACCATTTTGGATGTAGTTTAACACTAACTTTAGCTGACGAGGATATAACCTGAGCACAGGTTTGAAGGGTACCACTTGTCAGGACATTCAGACCTACAGTCAGCATATCTCTCATCACTGTTCACTTGCACCATCCATCTCTTGGTTATTTTTTTACTTTTTTTTTTTGGATTGATGAACAGTTTTCTGTGATTCAGCCAAAAAAAAGATCAAAGGAAAGGTTCGGGATGTGTGTGTTTTGTGAGTGCACAAGCACGATTTGCTGACTTGTGTAAAGAGAATCACCTGTGGAAAAGTACTCAGAACCTTCCAAAACCTGCCGCCTTACTGTCTAATTGCTTTGTACTTGAGTTTTGACATCAAAAATGCTAGTGTATACGTACAGCTGAACACATAGCCTTTCAAAGTATACTTCCTTTAATAGCGTGCACGAACACAGGGAGTTGATGCATGCACATTAGCAAGTTTTATCCTTTTTCTCCAGAAGTTATGAACGATAAATATTAAGTTGTGGGTATTTCTTAACCCTCTTACATAAGCACTTACCGTCGGCTTTTGTTGCGGTCTAGAGTAGTTTGTAAATCTAATAGCGATTTATTTATATATTTTTTTCTAGATTAAAATGCGTTTTTTTTTTTTTTTTTTTTACCAAATGGAAAAACTAAAAACTAAAACTAAAAAAAAAAAATATATATATATATATATATATATATATATATATATATATATATATATATATATACACACTCACCTAAAGGATTATTAGGAACACCATACTAATACTGTGTTTGACCCCCTTTCGCCTTCAGAACTGCCTTAATTCTACGTGGCATTGATTCAACAAGGTGCTGAAAGCATTCTTTAGAAATGTTGGCCCATATTGATAGGATAGCATCTTGCAGTTGATGGAGATTTGTGGGATGCACATCCAGGGCACGAAGCTCCCGTTCCACCACATCCCAAAGATGCTCTATTGGGTTGAGATCTGGTGACTGTGGGGGCCATTTTAGTACAGTGAACTCATTGTCATGTTCAAGAAACCAATTTGAAATGATTGGAGCTTTGTGACATGGTGCATTATCCTGCTGGAAGTAGCCATCAGAGGATGGGTACATGGTGGTCATAAAGGGATGGACATGGTCAGAAACAATGCTCAGGTAGGCCGTGGCATTTAAACGATGCCCAATTGGCACTAAGGGGCCTAAAGTGTGCCAAGAAAACATCCCCCACACCATTAAACCACCACCACCAGCCTGCACAGTGGTAACAAGGCATGATGGATCCATGTTCTCATTCTGTTTACGCCAAATTCTGACTCTACCATCTGAATGTCTCAACAGAAATCGAGACTCATCAGTCTTCAACTGTCCGATTTTGGTGAGCTCGTGCAAATTGTAGCCTCTTTTTCCTATTTGTAGTGGAGATGAGTGGTACCCGGTGGGGTCTTCTGCTGTTGTAGCCCATCCGCCTCAAGGTTGTGCGTGTTGTGGTTTCACAAATGCTTTGCTGCATACCTCGGTGTAACGAGTGGTTATTTCAGTCAAAGTTGCTCTTCTATCAGCTTGAATCAGTCGGTCCATTCTCCTCTGACCTCTAGCATCAACAAGGCATTTTCGCCCACAGGACTGCCGCATACTGGATGTTTTTCCCTTTTCACACCATTCTTTGTAAACTCTAAAAATGGTTGTGCGTGAAAATCCCAGTAACTGAGCAGATTGTGATTTTTTTATAAATATATATATATTGTGCTCATACAATAATTAGACTAATAATTATTATTATTATTGCTAAATAAAAATATTAAACAAAATAAGAAATATTACAATTGTAATAACACTTTCATTATTAAAAAGAAAAAAAATTATAACAAATAAATATACAACAATATAATAATAAGAAAACAATAATTTTATTTTGTTTTACAGAAAGAAATATTTAATGAAAAACTGCAGGATTACCTGTTGACATGCTGGCAGCCTATGACTATAAATCATTACAAAGGTCCAAGGATTTATTATAACATATTATATTATAATGATAAAAATCTGTGACAGGATAAATCTTTTTGTCAGGAGGTATGCAAAATCAAAAATGGAGTCCTTGTCTTTTATATGAAATATAAGCCTCTTGTGCATCCACTGTGGGAAAAAAAAACCCTGCACACTTCTGTACACTTAGACTAGTGCGCTTGCACATTTAGAGTGCACGCTTTTATCTGCGTGATTTAGTCTATTAAAATGCATAAAGAATGCCCTCAATATTCAAAAAATACCTCCGTATGTATTTTATATTTATATTTATTATAGTTAATCAAGATCCCATTAAGAGTGCCATTTTATTTTCTCCAAATATCAGTATGATTACATATTTGATATTGATTTAATACAACAGTTCAATAAACAAGAAGTTAATATTAAGTTACTTACATTTTAGACACAATATTGCCTGTTTTTGCTCTATTTCGCCAACAAAAATAGTTCCAAACAAACCCACGGGACTGTTTTGCATCTCTGAGCAACACACTGCGGTGAATGAACGAATCTTTTGAATGAATGATTCAATTAAGAATCAAATGACTCATTAAGATAGTCAAATGCTTCATTCCTGAATGAATCAGCCATTTGAATTAATTGTTGAAACTCAATGACTCACTCATTAACAGTTACTGCCACCTACTGGCTACAAGGTACCAACACAATATACTCACTCAGCAAAATATCGTCTGATTATCGTTATCTGTAAAATCCCAGAAAATATAGAGATATCAGTATTGCACATCCCTACTCATTGATTCTTGCGTGTCAGGCAAGCATACTTGAGCTTCTGTTTACCAAATTTGAGTGCTCTATGTAAATTTGCTGATCAATGTTTACATGCGAATAAAAGCCTAAATTAAATCTGTTCATCATATAAAGCGATCAGGGCCCGTATTCATGAAAAATCTTAATGCAAAGAGTAGCTCCTAGCGACAAAATTCTTAGAAAGGGGGCATTTCCTCTTAAAATTAAAGAAAAAATCCTAGTAAAGAAAAAAGTAATTCAGAAAGCGTCTTAACCCTTAAAAGAGGTCTTAAGGTCCAAAATTGTTAGGAGTACAGACGAGGAAGTTAAGAGGTTTAAGAGTTTCTTTAGCAGTGGAGAAAATGGACGAAACTCGAAGAGGGAGAATAAAAGTCTTGCACACAATGCATGAGTGAATTAATAAGACACTACACATTAGATTGTGCAGGGATCATGTTAGACACCAGAAGACACCATTAGACACTTATTAGCGCCAGAAATGGAAGTAATAACATGTTTGGCAACTGGAAAAATGCAACTATGCAGCAGTGATGATTTGGGTCTGTCACAACCTTCTATAAGCAAAGTGATCATACAATTTCAGAATCTTATTGTGTTGCTGTTCATTTCCTATCAAATACATTAAGTACAACATTAACAGCATGGTAAATAAAAAATAAAGAATATATATATACTCATATATTTATATATATTATGTGTGAGAGAGAGAGAGTATGGTAAAACAGGAAAAATGATGCCTGTAATTTCAAAGTGAAGGTTTATATACGGCATTTCAGAATGTTTGTAAACAATAGGCACCAAGATACTTCTGGGTGGCAGAACGCGAGCGGCTTCTACTGACCAACTGAAGAGATTCAGCCGGCTACTGTAAAGTTACATAGTTAAAAACATTGTTGATCAAAGTTGAAACTATGACGAAGACGTGTTGTGTTTGGGGTTGCGCCGCCAGATATACAGCAAAATGAGTAGGGTTTTATCGAATTCCTTCAGAAAAAAGTAAATGTATCCAGCGGAACCTGTGGGTGAGGAGGTTAAGCGAGTGGACGTCGTCAAAACTGTCCATCTACAAAATCATAGCAGAGCATAATTATCTTCAGCTGGGGAAATTCGAGACTAATATTTTTAAACTTAAGGTCTCTTTTGAAGATCAAACTCATTGCCAGTCACTGCCTGAAGTAAAAGTATTATACAAGGAAGACACAGAACTTCTAGTGTCATGTAGGCTACTGATCAAATGTCAATGGAAGAAATAGGAAAAGCAAAACATAGTTGTAGGCTACTGCTGATGGATGATTTGATGCGTGTACCACATTGGTTTCATCATCACCGCGAGTTTAGTTTGAGTGAATGCCTAACTTTTAGCTGAGTAACGTTAGCGCTAGTCTACAGCGCGCTATCCTTTTCACTGTCAAAAGCTCACGTCTGTGCCATCTGATCCGAGCAACAGAAAACGATCATAGCCTTTTTAGTTAGATAACAGGGAAATAGACCATCTACCATAGCCTAACATATTGTAAGTCAAACAGCAACAGTCACTAAAATAACTACTCAATGGTAGGCTGAGGCTCATTTAAAAATTATGGTAGTAGACTAGCGCTACATCTACTAGACCAAGGTTAGGCATTTCATGTATTGCTATCTCCTGAATTAGTTAATCATTCCCTTAATGATCATGTTAACTATGTCTGAATTTCCACCACGTCTGTTTTTGAATCAACTGTTGAAATGTAGATTAGGCTACTGCCGAGTGCCGACGGTGGGTCTCCCTTCCAAGCAATTTACTAGCGTTGCCATAGGAACGCTTCGGCTTTTGCCACCCGGAAGAACGGTTATTATTGTTGTGACGTCATGGTGACGTATAGACTCCATACTTAAAAGCGCTCTTTTTTCTTTTTTTTTTTTTTTTTTTCCCTTCTTGGACAACCAACCAATACGTCATACGTAGCAACGGGGTCAGCCCCGCCTCCTCACTAAGATAAAAGTTTTTGTATTTTCCTCGCTCAGAGTTGCTCTCAGATCGGCCCTGAATAGCTAAGACTCCTACGTAGAAGTTTTTAAGTTAAATTAGGAGCTTTCTGAGAGGATTCTTAGAAGCTTTAAGAATACGGGCCCAGGTCTTTTTTAGAAGACTTGGATTAAACCGGTGGTTTTCATATGGATTTATTTTACATTGTCTTTATGAACGTTTTAAAGCATCAGAGTTTTATGTGAATATACATTCAATGGAGGTACAGAAATATCTCATATTTAATTTAAAATATCTTCATTTGTATTCCAAAGATGAATGAAAGTCTTATGGTTTTGGAACGACATAAGGGTGAGTAATTTTCATTTTTGGGTGAACTAACCCTTTAATATGCTTTCTAGGAAGGTAGCTCCCTAGCGCTATTGCCTCACACTCTGATAGTAAAAGACTCAGTTGATGTATGGAGCTGCATGATGAGGCACAACATCACCCAGCGGTGTTGTTTATCTATGATCCCATTATGAATTGAGAGCCCTATGCTTTCCAGTTGTCTGGAGCTGTACATTTATATGTGTCTAAAGATGGAAAACAACCCTGCTGTCTAAACCCTTTCAGCTTTTCTTGATGTGAAGAGAGGCTCTCAAAATGGATGTCCCAACCATGGACACCCCCGCCCACATATTAATGAGCATGGTGAAATGGGCAAGCACATTAAGTCTAAAGCCTGCAGAGAGCCAATGGGCTGAGGAAAAACAAAACAGTCACAGTTAGTGCTCACTAGCCAAGCCATGTCAAGGATGACGCATTTGTTTTGGCCGTCTTCCGTGTTTGGTTACAGCTCGGTGGCTGCCACAACACATTGTTGGATAAAACAGAAGGACACAAGAAATCCACTACTCAGGCAGTCGGCTGTGTAATACATTTAAAAATGGCGTTAGGCCGTGCTGCAGCAAGCTTTTCGCTGTTTGGCTGGAGGGGGCTGATGTGACATACTGATGAACATATTCTCATCTAATGTGCAACTTGCCCTGGCATATCCTGCATTCAATGATTCAGTTTAACTTGCACACGTATTACGGTGCGACTACAGGATTTTTCCAGAAAATAAGTCGGGTCATATTGCATTGTAAAAAAAGACTATAACAATGTATTTGAGCTCCCCTCACTCCACAACAAATCCTTTCAATTTAACGAAATTCAGAACAGGAATAAAAAATATAAGTAAACCACTAAGCTAATTTAATACTGGCGTGTGGTAAATGCGTTATACGAATAAACTTGAGCTCACCTACCTCTCTCATTTGCACAAATCCAAATGTGTGCACTTAAAGTTGCACAAAGGTGCTATATGTAACTTTTTTTTTTGCGGGGGGCTGTACTAAAACATAAAAATGCCATAGATTTAGGAAACGTGCGTTCAGATTGGGGATGCATGATATATCGGCCACCATATCGGCATCGGCCGATATATGTTAATTTTTTATGTTATTGTTAAGAGAATTTGGCTGATATATTAAAGCTGATAAATAATAGATTATTTCCTTCAGCTGAGATGAATCAGCTGTTTTAAATTGCTTAAAATATATGATTGGAATCACTTCTAAAAAGGAGAATACAGTTAAGTGCATGTGCAGCACAAGTCTGTCATAAAGGCTACATACAATTATGAGAACATTATAATTGTGTGCTTGGGACATGGCTTTTAATGGTGAGACTTTTGTTTTTGTTATCAGGCTCTCAAAAATGAAAAATTTGGTTTTAGATTTATCGGCCAATATATCGGTTATCGACTTTCAAATATAAAGAATTATTGGTTATTGGTATATTTAGTCATGGAAGACAGCAATCGAACTGGCATCCATCTAAAGAGCTCTATGACCAGAGGTATATTTTATAAATATTGGAGATGTGTGACAGCTTGCAGGGGTCATGAACTGGCTTTTTTATATACTGTTTTCTGAGGTCAACTTATGACGTTCGCGTGGTTTTTACATTCAAAAACATCATAATGAGTAAGTAATAGGCTATTTTCTACCCTGGTTTTGAGCCTAGCTCTTGAAACGCTCTGTTTTTATGGCCGTGCCGCATTGAATCATCTGAAGCGATTTCTTGGTCAGTAACAACAAATAGAGAACAAATAGCACTGTTTTCACTAGTTTACTACGCAGCATGGCCCACATGAACGCACGCTTAAAGGAGTTGCATTTACTTCCAGGCAAGGACACCATTATTAAACAGCGTTGTGTTATCCAGTGGGAATCGTTTCAATTTTATATATAACATATAAATTGCTATTATCATTTGACAGTGGTAGTAAGTAGTCATGCATGGTTTTTCCTGTGGTTACCAAGTCTCACTGTCAGAATATTTTCATTTAAGCCTATAATAATTATAAATAAAATAATTCTTACCAATAGCTGTATGAGCTTGTATAATTCATACATTTGTTCCAAGGAAAATAGTTGTACACAGCTGTAAATTATCAAGTTTTTATTTATTATAGTCTTATATCTTCATACTATTAGGTACCACATTTCAAGTAAATACAATACTACCTTTTTTTTTTTTTTTAGGTTTACTTTAGCATATTTATTGAAACTGTTATGCCCAACCCCCAGCCCACCTCAACTTTTGAATTTGATAATCCGGCCCTTGAATTAAGCTAATTGAATAGCCCTGTAGCTTTTCCAATAAAAGGCTTTTATCTTCAAAGTTAGAGGTGTAGCATGACAAAACGCTACATTGCTGGCTTTTTATGTCATGTTGTGTAGCCCATGAGAAATCTGAGATGATAATCAAACACTCTCTTCTAGAAAACCCTCTTTGTTCCAGGTAGCATTGGGAAGTCCCATTCATTTAGGGAATTGGCTTGTTCAAATTATTTTTTTAGGAACTTTATTTATTTGCATAATTTGTTTAGCATTAACTGCTACCCACCTACCCATATATTGCCAAAAGTATTGGGACACCCCTCTAAATCATTGAATTTGGGTGTGTCAATCACGTCGATGGCCAAAAGTGTATAAAATCAAGCACCTAGGCATGCAGACGCTTCTACAAACATTTGTGAAAGAATGGGTCTCTCTCAGGAGCTCAGTGAATTCAAGCATGGTACAGTGATAGGTTACCACCTGTGCAATAAGTCCATTCGTGAAATTGCCTCACTACTAAATATTCCACGGTCAACTGTTAGTGGTATTATAACAAAGTGGAAGCAATTGGGAACAACAGCAACTCAGCCATTAAGTGGTAGGCCACGTAAAATCACAGAGTGGGGTCAGCGCATGCTGAGGCACACAGTGCGCAGAAGTCACCAACTTTCTGCAGAGTCAATAGCTACAGACCTCCAAACTTCGTGTGGCCTTCAGATTAGCTCAAGAACAGTGTGTAGAGAGCTTCATGGAATGGGTTTCCATGGCCGAGCAGCTGCATCCAAGCCTTACATCATCAAGTGCAATGCAAAGTGTTGGATGCAGTGGTGTAAAGCACGCCGCCACTGGACTCTAGAGCAGTGGAGACGTGTTCTCTGGAGTGACCAATCACACTTCTCTGTCTGGCAATTTGATGGACGAGTCTGGGTTTGGCGGTTGCCAGGAGAACGGCACTTGCCTGACTGCATGGTGCCAAGTGTAAAGTTTGGTGGAGGGGGGATTATGGTGTGGGGTTGTTTTTCAGGGGTTGGGCTTGGCCCCTTCGTTCCAGTGAAAGGAACTCCTAATACTTCAGCATACCAAGACATTTTGGACAATTTCATGCTCCCAACTTTGTGGGAACAGTTTGGGGATGGCCCCTTCCTGTTCCAACATGACTGCGCACCAGTGCACAAAGCAAGGTCCATAAAGACATGGATGAGCGAGTTTGGTGTGGAGGAACTTGACTGGCCTGACCTCAACCCGATAGAACACCTTTGGGATAAATTAGAGCGAGCCAGGCCTTCTCGTCCAACATCAGTGCCTGACCTCACAAATGTGCTTCTAGAAGAATGGTCAAAAATTCCCATAAACACACTCCTAAACCTTGTTGAAAGCCTTCCCAGAAGAGTTGAAGCTGTTATAGCTGCAAAGGGTTGGCCAACTCCATATTAAACCCTATGGATTAAGAATGGGATGTCATTAAAGGCCATGCAAAGGCAGATGTCCCAAAACTTTTGCCTATATATATATATATATATATGTATGTATATGTATTTTCCCCCTTCTTTTTTTCACTCTAGTTATATATTTATTGCTTTTCTGCTTTGTTTATTGGGATTTATGTGTTTGAGTTTAAGGCAGCCCTCCTAATTGAGATCCTAATTAAGATCGTCATGAAAATACAATCAGTTGTATAATTAAGAAGATGTTCTCCTTAAATAGCTTCAATCTAGTTAGACACTTTATGTTAGTAGCTGGTAGTGAATCAAACAGCTTTTTTAAAGAGTTGCTTGACACTGCAGCTTAAATACTTTGCATTATGAGTAGTTTGTTAGCTGTGGTTACAAAGCAGTTTTCCTAAAGATAATTTCCTTGGTGTTTGTGGTATATACAAATGGGTGACAAATTAAAGGAAAATTCATCCTGCAAATCAATACAAAGTTGTTTTGAGACATTGCTTTTATTCTTTGATTCTATGATGCTCCTCTGGTCGCCCAACACCTTTCTAAGATGCATTATGTTGGTTTTGTCCATTTATTTGTCACTATTTAATTTAGGATGTTGTATGCTTTTACAAAAATGTTTTTAAACCTTTTAAAGAGTGTGTTACTTGTCTCGCCCCTTTAGAATGATAAGGGCCAGTGTCCAGCTGATGTTGTTCCAGAGCCTCTAGATATGCCTCTGGAAATCGCTGATGCCGCAGTCCAGGTTAAAGAGCTGCGCACACTGCTGCAGGAGGTCCTCCCCAGACCCGACACTCCTCTCCCTCTCCTGCCTGCCAGACCTCCAGGTCTCCTCTCGGATAAAGCTCGTGCCCAGCTTTCAAGTATGGGCCTTCACCTTGGAGACAAAGTTGTCATCGCTGGTCAAAAGGTGCTGCATAAGTTCGTCATGTCTTTGACCGTGTAATAAGCACAGCAGTGTTTCTTGCACTGCTGTTCAGGAGCAAACATATTTATTTATATTTTTATGGCACATACAATGACCTCAAAAATTATTTGGACACTTCTGGCCATTAGTTCACTTTAAAATGAAAATTATATATATTGCTTCAGTGTATATACATACTGTATATATTATATTATATTATATATTATACACACACGCCTTACGAATTCCCTACGTAATTCCCCCCCCCCCCCCCCATACTAAATTATGTTTTTTTGAAAATGTTAAAATGCTAAATGTTTTCTCTGATGGTTGTGTTAGGGTTAGGGGACAGAATATACAGTTTTTCCAGTATAAAAAGCATTATGTCTATGGAAAGTCCACATAAAACATGGAAACCCAACTTGTGTGTGTGTTCTTGAATATATGGTTTTTGAGGACACAAATGTGCATAATGAATGACATGGGTATTACAATGTAAACATGGTTTATGAGGTTACTTCCTGTGTCCTTGTAAACCAAGCATCTTTCTTTGAAATTGAAAAAATGCCAAAAGTTTTCTGTGAGTGGTAGGGGTAGGGTTAGTGTAAGGGGATATACAGTTTGTACAGTATACAAACCATTACGCCTATAGAGAGTCCACTTAAACCACATTTATAAGTGTGTGTGCGTAAAAACTGTACATGTTGTGCTTGCTGGTCCTCACATCAAATGTAAGGACAGGGGTTATGGATGTAGTGTTCGAACATAACAGGTTTGCTGTGATTGATATTGATTGAAGCCGTTGAGAAATCAGATTTAATAGAAACAGGCGCACCCCCACACAATGGTCCGCAAAATGAGAGTTGTCAGAAAGAAATTACTTCATGCACTGCTCCTAGCAAAGAACTAAAATGTCAGTGAACGGTATCCTAAAGCTGCCACGCAATCTAATCTGACCTACATGCCAATTGTGACATCATCAGTAATGGACAGGGAATCGGCTGGGGCTCTCAAACCCATTTGCATAATAGCGGGTCAGAAATCGGAAAAAAGTTAAGTGACCAGAGTGCATGCTCATCTGCTTTCTCCTTGAAGAAATAATTCCTTTACCTTTTTTTTTACCTGCTCTCACACTCGCATACCTACACACCAAATTACCCATTAATGAAATCCTCCGCCACATTGGGACTAAAGTGAGAAGAGTGCTGGGAACCTGCAGATTGGCTAATCAAAACCCCATTATCTTCAGGGATCCTTGGCACCGCTGGCTTTCTTTGATCCCCATTTTTCTTTTAACGTTATTTTTATCCAAGCTTATTTGCCTGTTTATGAATGTCGGCGCATAAGAAAACAAGGTCGGCTGTCTGGCGACCGGTCGAACGAGCCTAAATATGTGCCGCTCTGTGCGAATGTGCTTGTTTGTTTTTGGAATAAAGTAGTAATCACTTTTCATTGCCCTCCGGAGTACAGAGCAAGATAAAGAGAGCATGAAACGGGTCTATTGAACATGTATTATCACCTCGCCAGCCCACGCGGCCAGAAAACTATTTCTCACGCTGTCCCCACAGAGCCTCCCCTCTGTTTGCTAGTGTTTCTGCAGGATGCTCTTGTGGTCCCGTGATTGAATGCTTTAAGGAAATGTGTAAATCCTAGTTTACTCTACCCTCTGGTTTGTTTTCTAAGGTCGGGACTCTGCGGTTTTGTGGCAGCACCGAGTTTGCTGGTGGTCTTTGGGCTGGGGTGGAGCTTCACCAACCAGTGGGCAAGAATGATGGATCGGTAGCTGGCGTCCAGTACTTCACCTGCCTGATTAAACATGGTAAGAGTTTAAATGTACATGGTTTTCTCTTATTATAGTTACTTGCAAAGAGTAATGTTAAATAATTAGCTAACTAGTGAGTGTAATATTTAGTAACTAGTTAAACAGTGGTAACACAGTGCCAAGTAATCATGACTCTTCTGTGTTGCTCTTTGTTTTTGTATTTACCAACCACAAATATGATGTGATATGACCATATATAAGCATAAGTAGTTAAGCATAAGTATAACTAACTAGTTAGCTAAATTTTCACTAGCTAGCTTACCAAGCACAAAAAAGTCATGCCATGTCACTTCACTAACCAGCTACAACTTTGACAAGTGTGTTCAACAATATTTGAGTATAGCAAGTCTATTGTTTACTAAGTAGTTAACCGGAGGCAACACGTTAGAGCACCAATGAATCGTGTCTTTTTTTTTTTGATCAGCCACAACAGTTATATAAGCATAACTAGCTAACTAGTGTGCGTAATTTTACTAACCAGCTAATCAGGCACAATAAAGTCTTTGTCCCAAACAAGTGCGTTACTACGATATTTGAACATAACTAGTGAAGGGTTATGTTTACTTAGTAGGTAACCAGATAAAACTTGATAAAGCATCATGCAATCACTTTTAAATGTTAATTTTAGTATTTGTCTAACTATGACAACCATTATAGGATGACATTTTATTGGTCGCATGCTTGATACAATCATATACATTGATCGGGCATAACATTATGACATTGCTGGACCCAAGTTTTTACCAGCAGAACATTGTCCAAATCACACTTGCCTCTGCCGGCTACACGTGATGTAAAAGAAAACGTGATTCATCAGACCAGGCCATCTTCTTCCATTGCTCTGTGGTCCAATTTTGATGCTCACGTGCCCATTGTTGGTGCTTTCGGCAGCGGTGCTTTCAGCATGGGCACCCTGACTGGTCTGCGGCTATGCAGCACCATACGCAACAAACTGCAATGCACTGTGTATTCTGACACGTGACACTCCTTTCACGTGAATCAATGAGCCTTGGCCGCCCATGACCCTGTCGCCGGTTCACCACTGTTCCTTCCTTGGACCACTTTTCATAGATACTGACCACTGCAGACCGGGAAAACCCCACAAGAGCTGCAGTTTTGGAGATGCTCTGACCCAGTCGTCTAGCCATCACAATTTGGCCCTTGTTAAACTCGCTCAAATCCTTACGCTTGCCCATTATTCCTGCTTCTAACACATCAACTTGGAGGACAAAATGTTCACTTGCTGCCTAATATATCCCACCCACTAACAGGTGCCGTGATGAAGAGATAATCAGTGTTATTCACTTCACCTGTCAGTGGTCATAATGTTATATCAGATCGGTGTATTGCTATATATATATATATATATATATATATATATAATGAAAGGTTATCTCAAAGTGTTACATTGATACTTAAATCCTTACATTGTTTTTTTGTTTGTTGTTTTGTTTATTTGTGGTGCACTTCCACACAAAGATTTGCTACATATTTGCCACAATTATGATATTGACACACATTGCATTATATGGAATCTTCACATATGTATCATAATTAACACAATGTGTATCATATCATGAGGTAGTTGGCGATACTTCATTTTTTTGTTTTGTATTAGTTGGCCCTGTCATTCAAGCATTGGCGGCTTTCATGTTTTTCAATTCTTTCTCAGCTTAGAATTTGGGTCTTGTTTTCTTGTCTGTTCTCAATTGCTGACAAAATGATTTCTCTCTGACCCTCTCCAGGAATCTTTGCCCCCCTTTCTAAAGTCAGCAAACTATCGGAACGACGGAAAAACATTCCCTGCCAGCCCTCTGCTCCTGTCCCCCACCCTAGACGAATTGACTTGGCCCGGGTCACGTCCAAGGTCAACACAGGTACATTTCTCACTGACCCAGTTGCTTAATGATCCTCTTTACAGCACACAAACCTAATATCAGGAGGAACCCAGCGGCCACCACAGACTCGAAGCTAATTACCTTCCCAGAGGATCTGCTTGATAAATAAACTTACACAAGTGTGAACAGCGATAGTGGTGATAAAGCAGTTGCCGTTACCACTTTATTCTGTCCCCTTCGGGTTTGTAGAGACAGTAAAAATCCATGTGAGCACTGAAGAAATTGAGCAATCATTGTGGGAGCTAACGTCACTTGTGTGCCATTACAGCGTTCACCCCAGGGGCCGTTTAGACAGATGTGACACCCACCGATGTGTGGAGTAAATCACTCTAACATGCATAACCTCTGTTTTTGTCACATATGCACAAGAAAGAGGACAAATGACTCATTTAACTCATCCATGACAGAAAAGCCTGAAAGGGATTTTATACAAGGGAAGTTGACATTTTGAAAATTGTACATTCTGTTGTGAAATGCTATACTTACTCTAAAACTATTTTAGCATTAGAACTTTGCTAGTTCCTTTATGATAATTGTTTGTGCAGCTTTTGTGACCATGTATTAATTCAATAACTACATGGTATATTTATGCTTTAAAAAAAACAGGGCTGTGACAGATTCTGCAGGAGAAACAAGCAGATCATTGAATTATTCTCTCAACCGATTTGTTCAAAAACATTTATTCATCCAGTTACTAAGTACCACTACTGTGTGTTGCTCAGAGATATGCAATGTTTGGAACTTTTTTTGTTGGCAGAACAAAAATAGACTAATTGACAATAATGTCTAAAATGTAGATGACAATATTTTATTGTGTTTTAAAAATCAAACTTGCAGTAATGCTTGGCTGTGATAATCTGCGGGCGAATCAAAGTCGTGCTGATTTTCAGAATAGCATCTCTTGCTGATATGACACTACTTAAATATTCATCATGAATATGACATTTTCATATTATCATAGTATGGCCTACACTACAGGACCATTTGACATTAACTAGTGACTTATAAAAGTTAATATATATTGTGAAAAAACACATTTAATCATGACCAGTTGCAGGACCTATATCGGAGTATAAAATTGTGATGTTGATGAGGAGTAAAAGGATACATTGCGTCAATTACTGACAAACATATCTCCCACACACAGTGATAAGGGCATCGGTTTTAAGTACAGTGTATATATAACACTATTATACCCTAAACATTCTGTAACCTGCCGAGACCGTCGTTTCTCATAATATATGTCTGCCGAGAGAGATGGTGTTCCCACACAGGCTTCCATTAGCGCACACCTCTGTTACTCTAGAGACTTGCCCTTGCTCTGTCTGTGTGGCCTGCTGAGTGTTGGGTGGTCTTTACTCCAGATTGGTGTAAATTTGTTGATCTGTTTTCCTCGACAAGCATTTCCACTGTGTCTTCCTCCAGGGCTCAGGTATTGTCCACTCAGACAGCTAAATCCAGACATATGGATCTCAATAGCTTTGTGTGGCAAAAGCACTTTTATGAAAAGCCCTCAAGGCATTGTAATACGAAAAATGCTTCTTTTTTTTTTCTTCCCTTTTGGTTTTTATTATCTGTCTTTAGAGGCTCATGAGAATTTAGTGGCAACATTTACTAAATACTAATGAAAATGTCAAAAATCAAATCTTAATGTCATAATAATAATAATAATAATTATTATTATTATTAAAATTATAATGTTGTATTTAGTTAGTCAGTCAATCAGCAGTGTTATTTTAGTATCATTGAGATACTATTTTAGCTTTTTAATATTAGTATTTATTTTTTATTTTATTACTGTATGTTTTTGTCATATGTATTACATATGTTTTATTGCAATTAACAAAATAGTTTTTGTGGTTTAGTTTAGTTAATGCTGCAGTCCGTAACTTTTTTGGGTATCCAAAATACATTTTTGAGCAAGTACATAACCAGCCAGTGTTCAAAACTATCTCCTTACCTTAGCTCGATTTACAACGGTAAGCTTGTAATAATGTTTTTAATTCCAGTGGTACTGGTGGATTTCCGCGGGAAATTCAAGCATATCTTTGTGTCATTACGTCACATCTGTACACATAAAGAAGGAGTCCTGGCTAGTAGGCTTTATTGCGTGTGAGGATGTTGGAGGTGGAGATTTATAGCCTTTTCTCACAGCAACTTATCAATTTGATGGTGGATCCAGAAAGGTTCAAACGACAATCACCAGTGACAACTGGAGATTCACCCGTTGTAAAATACATAAGAGTTCGTACTTCAGAGTGGCTACAGAAAAAAAGAGCCTGCAACCAGGCCCATGCGAAAACAAGGATAAAAAGGGCTTTTGAAAGGTGCCGTGAACTTGCGGGTTTAAAACGGATGCAGAGACGGCCTTTTTCTTTTTTGCTGGACAGGCAAGACATTTCAATGGTTCAATTATGTAATAGTAGCACACTTGTTCGCTTAATTCATTCAGTTACAGAGTTTTCTTTGTTGTGCCTTTCTCGTTTATGGTAAATATTAATTATTTTGTGCTAGCTGAGAGGGAGCAATTCACCCCTAATGTTACTCCACATTAATTTGTTGGTATGACAATTAGAAATTAGACTGCACAGAAATGGAAACTGAACTACAGGTAGCCCTTATTCACATTAAATGTAGTCACGCAATGCTGATGGTGTTAACATTAACAATTTGAAAACAAAGTATAATTTGCACGGTTTGACGTGATATGATAAGCGATCGTTAGATTTAATCATTGCGATTTATTGCAATGCTTTTTTTCCCTTAGTTGGTCAGAGCAAAAGTGGATGTTAGCTACTTGTTCAGATGACATTTTCTGGTGAAAATTCTTCTGTTGGTCATACTTTCAAAAAGTAGAATCTGTGATTCCGAATGACAGTATCCACACATTCTCCTCAAAACATTGCATTCATCCGCGCTGTGCCGTGCCAAGGCACAATTCACGTAAAGTTGATAATTCCGTGATGGTGTGAGGACCCTATTGGAATTGCTCAGCCTATTATTATGGCCTAAACATGCTCGAAAACTCACAAAACTTTGCACACGTGTCAAAAGTGGTGAAAATTTACGTCTGATATGAGTTTCAGAATTAGGCGTGGCAAAATGGCTCGATAGCGCCACCTACAACATTTCAACAAAGTGCCCCTCCTGCTACGTTTCACATACAGGTATGAAATTCGGTAAACGCGTAACAGCCCAATACCTACAAAAAAGTATCCTGGTACAAAATCTGAAACCCAACAGAAAGTCCGATATTTTAAATGTTCTTTGCAAAATTGTTGCAAATTTTGCCATTTCCAGACGTTGTACTTTAACGAACTCCTCCTAGAGATTTAATCAGATCAACATCATATTTGCACAGTCTAAACTAAAGGCCTTTGCGACGTTAAATTGCGAAGATCTTGAGTTTTCCCTGAAGGCCGTGTCCGTGGCGGCCTCACAAAGTTCAATGTTTCGCCATAAAACAGGAAGTTGTTGTAACTCGGGCATACAATGTACAATCTGCCCCAAACTTCACATGTATTATTAGGGTCCTGGCCTGAAGAAATCTACACGCCAATATTCAGTTACAGTCATAGCGCCACCTACTGGCAACAGGAAATGGCATGTTTTACACTGTGATTAACTCCTCATTGAGATTTAACCAGATCATCATCATATTTGGTCAGTCTAATCTAAAGGCCTTTGCAACGTTAAATTGTGAAGATCTTGAGTTTTCCCCAAAGGCCGTGGCCGTGGTGGCCTGACAAATTTTGATGTTTCGCCATGAAACAGGAAGTTGTTGTAACTCGGACATACAATTTCCGATCTGCCCCAAACTTCACATGTTTTATTAGAGTCCTGGCCTGAAGACATCTACATGCCAATATTCAGTTACAGTCATAGCGCCACCTGTGGGCAACAGGAAATGCTATGTTTTACACTGTGATGAGTATCCTCATTGAGATTTAACCAGAACAACATCATGTTTGGTCAGTCTAATCTTAAGGCCTTTGTGATGTTAAATTGTGAAGCCATGACACAGGAAGCTGTTGTAAGTCAGGCATACAATGTCCGATATGCCCCAAACTTCACATGTTTGATAATAGTCCTGGCCTGAAGACATCTACATGCCAATATTAGTTAGTCATAGCGCCACCTGCTGGCAACAGGAAATGGCATGCTTTACACTGTAATTCCCTCCCAGAAACACATTTAAATATGCCATCAAGTCCCAAATGTACTAGAAACACATTAAATCAAGCAAAACATGGCTAAGTGCTAATGTATGCGTTTTACGCCACGAAACAGGAAGTTGTTGTAATGTCCTATCTGCCCCAAACTTCATATGTTTGATGATAGTCCTGGCCTGAAGACATCTACATGCCAATATTCAGTTATAGTCAAAGTGCCACCTGCTGGCAGAAGGAAGTGTGGCACATTGAAGTGACTGTGATCAAAAAGTTGATTTATTTCACTAATTCCATTCAAAAAGTGAAACTTGTATATTATATTCATTCATTACACACAGACTGATATATTTCAAATGTTTATTTCTTTTAATTTTGATGATTATAACTGACAATTAAGGAAAATCCCAAATTCAGTATCACAGAAAATTAGAATATTACTTAAGACCAATACAAAAAAAGGATTTTTAGAAATCTTGGCCAACTGAAAAGTATAAACATGAAAAGTATGAGCATGTACAGCACTCAATACTTAGTTGGGGCTCCTTTTGCCTGAATTACTGCAGCAATGCGGCGTGGCATGGAGTCGATCAGTCTGTGGCACTGCTCGGGTGTTATGAGAGCCATGGTCCTTAAACCAGGTACTGGTTGCTTTGGCACTGTGTGCAGGTGCCAAGTCATGTTGGAAAATGAAATCTGCATCCCCATAAAGTTGGTCAGCAGCAGGAAGCATGAAGTGCTCTAAAACTTCCTGGTATACGGCTGCGTTGACCATGAACCTCAGAAAACACAGTGGACCAACACCAGCAGATGACATGGCACCCCAAACCAATTTGGGATTTTCCTTAGTTGTCAGTTATAATCATCAAAATTAAAAGAAATAAACATTTGAAATATATCAGTCTGTGTGTAATGAATGAATATACAAGTTTCACTTTTTGAATGGAATTAGTGAAATAAATCAACTTTTTCATGATATTCTAATTATATGACCAGCACCTGTATATTTACCCACTTAAATGCATGTCGCCCACTATTCGCTGTTTTCCTGAGGCCACCGGGTGGCGGTGCTCCCGGGTGCGAGGGCCCTTTCATCGCTGCTTGCAGCTTTAATTAGTAATATTTTTTGCTAGTATTATTATTACTTTTGTAGGGAGAGAACCATTCACACATTTCATGCAATTCACATCAAACAGGTACTATTATTTACATATTTGTGAATATTTAATCACTCTTTGTAATTTAATTTATGAACTTAAAGGATTAGTTCACTTTAAAATAAAAATTACCCCATGATTTACTCACCCTCAAGCCATCCTAGGTGTATATGACTGTCTTCTTTCAGACGAACACAATCTGAGTTATGTTAATAAATATCCTGACGCTTCCAAGCTTTATAATGGCAGTGACGGGGTCCATTGAGTTTGAAGCTCAAAGACGTGCATCCATCCATTGTAAACATACTCCACACTGCTTAATAAAGGGGATTAATAAAGGCCTTCTGAAGCGAATCGATGGGTTTTTGTAAGAAAAATATCCATATTTAAAACTTTATAAAGTAAAATATCTAGCCTCCGCCAGACCATCTTCCGTATTCAATTTACGAAGAAAGTGTAACGCCTCTCGCAGTTCAAAACGCTTATGCTACATCTGACCTCATACACCAGTTAGGCTTTTTCCGAGTAAATCCTGGAATAATTTTCATTTTAAAGTGAACTTATCCTTTAATTTCTGGCATAGAGTTGTAAGACCGGAAAGAATTATCACATCTTTTCAAAAAGGCACAATGATATTTAATAAGCAGCCTGGTTATGCCCACCCACTGTTTGTTCTTAAACCCTTTTTTTATGTTCTTTTCTATTTCTCTGCACCTTTTTTTCCATTCTTCATTTTAATTTTGGTTTGGAGGACTCAGGGTTGAGTCACGCAGTCTGCATTAAGACTAATACGCACAGGAAGGAGACAGAAACCATGCTCTCTAGGGCACTTATGAGTCACTTGTGGGCCGATTTCAACTATGACGCACATTCAAACTCACAGTTACCAAAATGCATCCACGTGCACCTCCAACGTGCTCACAATAACCATATCCAAGCAACACATTGTCTTTTTTTATAATGACGCTTTAATGATGTCACTGTCCTCTCAGCCACCACAGAAGAAACGGCAGCTCCATGTTGTCCTCTAATCAGTGCCGTTTCAAGGTGTTTCTTTTTCCTCTCTCCTATTACCGAGGTGATTTGAATAGTGGACCGTGTTGGATTTGTGTTCCCTGTTGATTGATTGTCCAATGAAGCCAAGCTTAATGAGCAGTTCTCATATGGGTCTAAACTGGCAGTAATTTGTCATGAAAAAGATTGAGGGGATAGAAGCGGTTTGTTTGTTACCGCTTTAACCCTTTTGTAGTAAACCTTAATATTTTATCTGGTTGTACAACCATCTCAATTTCCTTCTGAAGTAAACTTTTGATATTCGGCGGATAATCGTTAGAGGGTACATAACACACACAGTTTCTGCCAGTCTCATGTTAATCTTGAGTACCTATAGAGTGGTATTGCATCCTTAATTTCTCAGAGTCTTTAGTTTTATCATATTTATAAAAGACAGATACGCTGTACCGATTCCTTCCGAAAACAGCCAAACTCGTGGAAGCATGCAGTGGGTGGAGCTAAAGAGTCACATGCACACACACACCTATGACACACACACACTCAATACATCATGGCATTATCTGGATCACTTTTGATTCACTATACATTCGTGTTGTTGACATTATATATGCACTTACGTGCCGATTGCCAACAAAACGCAGACATTTGATGCAGTTTCGACTCGTGACTGGGAATAAACAAACACTTGCAGAACTGTTATCTTTCCCTCACAACCAAAAACACACTTCTTTAGTGACATTGTTGATTCCGTAGTCTAAAAACAAAATGACAGGGCTGCCGACGGCTGTAACCCGAACGAAGCTCTAGATCAGTGGTCTTCGCTATTAGCGAAGGACAAAATCTGATAGGACAAAATCAATAGGAGAGCCACTTTTACCGCAAAGTATCAAAAGTTACATCCAGTCATAAATAGCATGTCTGCTTATCAATCTGTCATCCCTGAACATACAATATGCAATGCAATAAATACAAAAGGTAAATAGATAGTGGTATGCATATTTTTAATGTAAACTTTCTTTTAGTGCTGTCAATCAATTAAAAATATTAACTAGATTATTCACACATTTTTCTGTTTAAAGTATAATTTGCACAGTTTGACGTGATATGATAAGCGATCGTTAGATTTAATCATCGCGATTTATTGCAATGCTTTTTTTCCCTTAGTTGGTCAGAACAAAAGTGGATGTTAGCTACTTGTTTAGATGACATTTTCTGGTGAAAATTCTTCTGTTGGTCATACTTTCAAAAAGTAGAATCTTTGATTCCGAATGACAGTATCCACACTGGCGCGGTGACTGACAGCCGCACATTCTCCTCAAAACATTGGATTCATCCGCGCCGTGCCGTGCCGAGGCACAATTCACGTAAAGATGATAATTCCACGAATAACTGCAATTGCAGATTTCGAACAGAGATGGCGACAAAGAGGAAAAACTACGGACTGCAGCTTTAACTCTAGTAGTCAGTCAGTCAGTTAGTTAGTTAATTATTAGTAATATTTTTTGCTAGTATTATTATTACTTTTGTAGGGAGAGAACCATTCACACATTTCATGCAATTCACATCAAACAGGTACTATTATTTACATATTTGTGAATATTTAATCACTCTTTGTAATTTAATTTATAAACTTGAAGGATTAGTTCACTTTAAAATAAAAATTACCCCATGATTTACTCACCCTCAAGCCATTCTAGGTGTATTGTATTATGAGGTGTGAACTTATGAATTAATATAGATTAATCCTTATTAAAGCTACAATTTTCTCTGTTAACTTTGTTCTTTGATGAACATTAATGACAGACATCATTAGTGGCTGCTGTCGCTTTAAGATCTGCCGCTGCTGAAAATGACGCGGCTCTGTGCATCTCATTTTCTCACATTTCTTTAAGTTAATTTAAGACGTTATTTAACTCATTTAAAACTGTTCTTCTGAGGATACTCGACAAAACTGACATTTAGGCATAATTCTGTGTTAGTTTGTTCAAGCGCGAAAGAGGACTCGATTCTGCCGTGTAACCCACACCACTAATCCTAGTTGACAATGCGTATCATATGCACGTAAAAAGTCATTTTGTTGTATAAACCACATGATAAATACAATTCTTGTTATAGATACGATCTATAAGAGCACATTCGGCGTAAAAAACTGGAAAGACAGCCAAAACTGGCAACTCCGCAGTGAGTAAGGGACGTAAGGACAGAGCAAGTTTAAATATCCATTTCCATCTTGTAATGAAATATATGTATTGACTGTACGATCATTTCACCGTATTATTTACTGCCATGCCAGCCGCAAATTGAGCTGGGTGAGCCGCATGAGGCTCGTGAGCCGCACAATGAGTAGCACTGCTGTAGTTGGACATGCTCTTGCTCTCGCTCTGGTTGATGTGCGCATGCGCTCATCCGGGAGAATTGCCCATACAAGGAATTCCGCCCTTTATGACGTCATACAGTAGCCTGACGTCGTCATACTCGATTCTAGTCAGAATATGAGTCTGATACTGCTCCATTGGTCTGTGATTATTGGGGAGTGTTTCAGCCGAACCAGATAAGACCTCAATTGGATAGACCTACAACCAATCAGAGCAACGGAGTAAATGACGTATGTTGAGCGACGCATAGTAGTGAGAAGTTCGGATCATTTTACGGACTCGAATCTCGACAACAAATCTTTTTTCAAGTCATTTCGTTCATTTCAGCAGAATATAATTAAAATGTCACATGTTAAATTCCCCAACACATCTAGTTCTTATGCAAACGTTGATCACATTTGGAATAAAAAATAAATTATAAGCTAATGCAGCCAAGCCAAACTTTAAGAAATGATTCATTAATTGCTTCAGGCTATGCAGTCTGTTAGTTAACCTCACCTCTGAATCCGAATCGTTCTTTCTTTTGTCACTTCACATTTAATCACGTCTGTTTGCTGGAAAGATTAGTTCACCTCTCCTGTCTTCGGGTTTGAGTCGTTAGTTCCGTCATCAGTGTCTGATCTGGGCCATGACAGCCCCATATGCAATGCATGCAGTCCCGAAAACAGAATTGATTAGTTCACCTCTCGAGTCTTCGGGTTCGAGTCATGTGTTCACCAACTCACAGCCCCATAGGCTGAATGCAGAAGATCCTGTACAGAACCGATGGCATGTAGCGCATGCACGGTGACCACACAATGAACAAACCGCTCTCTGAGACAACTCGGTGTTCCCGAGTCATATTTAAGATTAGTTCAAAAAGAACGAATCGTTCATGAACGACACATCACTAACGCATAGTTGTCAACAGATCTCAACTGCACGCACGCTGGAAGAAGAAGATGAGTGTAAACGATCTTTGCTGATGTTGTAAAAAATAATTTAAGCATATTTACTAACACAATCATCATTTTTGAGAGAAATAGTAAAGGTGAATGCATACGAACAAATTCTCCGTTTAGGATTAGAATGAATTCAACCCAAGCGCTCTTTGGTGACGTGGATGATTACGTTGCGTTATCTGTCAATCATCGTATAAAGCCCGCCCTGACAATTTGATTGGTCCGAACAGCTTCTGTTTGGGCATAGTTACTCCACAACGGATCAAGTCCAGGCCGAATTGCCCGACCTCAAATGTTGTGGGCGGGGCTAAATTCGGCTGGCATCCAGGCTAGTCATACAGGGCCATACTCGAAAAAAACTTTCCGAAACTTGTTCGAATCATGAAGGAGTGTATTTGGCACAAAAAAAAACTGTCATACGCCCAACTCGTTTTTTTTATTTTTTATATTGGCCATGTTTAGCATGAGAATCCAACTCTTTTACAGTGTAAATAAGTCAGAATGCATGAAATAGCATTAGACATCACCTTTAATGGGGGTTGAAAACATGATTTGAAAAGGGAAAAAAAAAGTGTTTCATTTTAGAACCTAGTTCACATTAAAGTCTCTCTAAAAGTCCAGCTACATAATTTGCAAACTGAAAAAACTTTTTTATATTTGATTGAAATGATGTTTTGTTGATTTCAGTATGATAAAAGGCTATTTCTTTGAGCAATGCGATCCATAACGACAGATGATGAGTCTATAACGCGGGTTTAATGGTTTTGCTTTAGGGTGGGCCATAAATGGTTTGGGTGGGCTGCATAAGAATGACTTTCATAAGATGTGCTGTGAATGTTTTACTCTCATTTTGATCTCATCTTTAAAACACTCCACGTACCACATTTAAATGGACTGAACTAGATTTCATAGACTCTTTTATAATTAATTTGCATTTTGCTACTTGTGGTTCTTTTAGTGTTTATTTTGTTTAGCACATCACAATGCGCAATTTATGCAAGCTTTGTTTTAATGGTGCTGAAATAGTTTGTCCTTAAGATTCAGCTTGACAAAGTTAATTAGGACTTTTCAAAGGGAAAGTCAGTTTTATTGACACATGCATGTATTTGTTCTAAATTTATTCCTGCGAGTCTGAGAACGTATGGGAAACTAAAAGTGTTTGATTGTCTACATGATTAATGTTCCCAAACAAATCTCAGTTATACTTTATTCTTTTTACATTCACCTGTAGTGTCTCAGTTTTCTCAGATGAGCTGATTTTAAATCAGTCTTAAAATAGCTTTTCTGTCCCCTATGATGATTTGAAATATTTTATTTTATTTTGTTTTATTTATTTATTTATTTTTAATATTTTTTTAAATGTTTATTGCTTAAATATTAATTGGTGGAGGAATTGTTTATTCTGATTATTGTAATTGTTATCTTTAACAGGTAGTTCTTGTAATTCATTAAACATTTATATGCCTTTTTGCAAGTCACAAAAGGCTGCGTTTCAGAGATTTTACTACACTTTGTGTAAGAACAGTCCTTAACCGTGGTAAAAACACTGTAAAATACAATCTCTTTAATATCTTACCTTTAGACCGCCAGTAAGACTTCTAGTGTAATCAAGTACAGATTCAACATGATCTACAGTGTTTCCTCTGCTTTAGTAATATCTGTCTGTTTATGGAATATTATTCCAGCGTTAATATTGAACTGTTTTGTCTTAATAATGTTTGTAAAGGTCAGGGATGACACCATCTTGGTTGTTTTGGTGTGCTCACTGTGCATATATTAGCATTTTAAGGGGTCCTCTGGGACTGTGTGTCGTAACACTCCAGTGGATGCTGCTGCTTTGAGTGGGCCTTGTGTACGGTACTAATGATTCTGATGCTTTTGTTTTTGTGGTGTCGAACATGATGTACATTCTCTGTTTTACAAGCATCATACAATTCTGAACAACTGAGGCCTTAAAACTAAGTATTTGTATATACTGACTATTTCAAGTAGCATCTGCAAACAGACATTTTTCTCAAAGCTAACATTCCTTTTTTGCCCTATTTTTAACCATTTGTGCCCATGGTCAATTTTGTAAAACGTAGAAAGTCAGTCTTGCAAGAGCACAGTAGAGTACAATGGTGCACACCTTAAGGAAAATTAACTTTTTACTGCTCCCATAGTGTATGATTGCAGAAAAATAAGTTGTTTTGAACATTGATGGAGCAACACATTTAGTGGGAAAATAAATCATAAAAGTGGCGAGGAGGACCTTTTCACCCCAAGAGCCAACATTTCCGTTGTACCCTATCTATAGGTGAAGTTCATGACATTAAAGGTGCAGTAAGTGATTTCTGAGAAACACTGTTGATATTTGAAATCAAGCCAAACAAACACGCCCCTCCCTTCAAAATGCATGAGAACACAGTGCAGTAGATGTCTCTTTATCATAACTGAATCAAAGCAAAACAATGCTTTGCAAAAAATAAAGCGAAGGTGACGAACGGAAAAGGAAGAACAAAAAATGAACATGCAGTTCACAAGAGTATATCCAAGCAAGAGTTGGTTGTTAGTCGCCAGCAGCACCAGCTCCAGACAAACAATGGCACTCAAAACTGTGCTGTTATTATAACATTACAACAACAGCATATCTTGCTTCTATGAAACAGCAAAACCAATGTTACTCAAGTATGGAGGAGAAACAACTCAACCTCAGTGTCTGATTTCAGGTCTTCCCGCTTCGGTCTCTCCAGTGCTGGAAAGCTTTTCTAATATTAACTCCTAAAGCCTGATCATAACCCTTCTTTTTCCAGTGATATTCCTCTGACCTTTTCTCTTTTGTAATGCCTCTCAGCCATATTTCTTTCTACAGTCTTTTTTCAAATCTCCCTCTCTCTCCTCCCCCATCATGAGTGGACACGCCCCCTACTGCTGATTGGCTGTCTATGCTTTTCATACTCTCTACCTCCAAGAACAGTAAAAAGATGATGTCCTTGAATTTGAATTCTTTCTACATTCCTCCAACACCACTGCCATCGCCTAAATGAGGGTGGTCCAGCACTTTGGGTTTAGATAACATTTTTGGACTTTTAACACCATACTGTGTCTAATCCAAAAGTCTTGGCTCTTTTGCTTATCAATTAGCCTCTAAACTTGTTTCATTAATGAACTCTTTAGCCCATGAAGGTCTGTGAATATGAAAGGCTTATGAGAGGCTTCATTCCAAACTGCTTTCCAAGAGCTAGAAGGTTAAAGCTGCTTCTCTCATGTGGCCTATTTCTTGGATCCTTTAAGTGCAGTAGATAAAGTTTTAGGTCTTGTTAGATGTCTGTGGTGCCGTGCCAAGGCTTGGGCACTTTTCCATGGTTCCACAAGATTAACATTTGGCTGGAACTCAGACAGGCTTCAAAGGGCTGGAATGCTAAAATAATTAAATAAAGTGACTTTGATAAATGCCAGTTTCTGGCATATTATTGGTAATTTTGTGTTTTATTAGTATTTACTCTAAGTGCAACAAATATGAACAACTTACCCTACAGTACGTATTAAACTTTGGCATGAATCTCGTCCTGCACCGTTTGAGCCATGGACATGAATTATAACTCAAATCAAATTACGCTGAGTGTTGAGATATTATTTTTCAAAGCCACCAGGCTCATGATTTTCTTTTGTCAGACAATAAAATAGAAGCCAAATCCTGTATGTATGCATTGGAAAAGAGATTTTGAGCCATACCTAGAGATACCATAGCAGCAGCTACCTTTGAATGATTATTAATATTATTATTATTATAATACACTGCTTGGCCACAAAAAATGCTGTTTGGATTTGAATAGGCAAATGCTTAAGAGTCAATGATTGGATCATTATTGCAGTGATTATTATGTTTCTAACATATTTTACGTTTGGCAACAGTTCTTCTAACCCTAACTGATGTAGTGAATGCTTGACATTGCATTGTCAATACAAGATCTAGACCAAAAATTGATGCACCTGTTGATGGAAATAAATGTTGTGATGTTATTTCCATCAAGAGGTGCATCAATTATTGGTCAAGATCTTGTATTGCCAATGCAAGAGTCCAGCACTCTGTAAAGTCTCCTCCAGCACATCCCAAAGACTTTCAATCAATTTAAGGCCTGGACTCCGATGTGCCAAATCATGTGTGAAAATGATTCTTCATGCTCCCTCCCAACCATTCTTTCACATTTTGAGCCATGATATGGCCATGATGTGTCTTCCTACATGCTTGTTTAAGAATTGAAAAGCTACACACTCCATCAGTTAGGGTTAGAAGAACTGTTACCAAACATATAACATGCTAGATATAACATATAACATCATAATCACTGCAGTAATGATCCAATCATTGACTCTTAAGCATTTGCCTATTTAAATCCAAAGTGACTTTTTGGCCGGGCAGTGTCCAACACATCTGTAGACCAACAACGAAGTGATGATTTTGCCAAAAATTCTGTGACTGAACATAGTGTTAATATGGACACTCTTCCTATAATGTTATGAATAGAAATTGAAATATTATTTTCTGCTATTTTTCCAGGACCTTTTGAAGTTTTGTCATTCAGCCAAAATAAATCGTTTTATAAAATAAACCCAGTCAACTGGGAAGCACGTTGTTTAGCAGCATTCTCAAAACATGTCATGTGACCTTTAGGTGTCGGCAGGCCTCAATTTCTGTCAGATACTTGTCAGCCTGTTCAGTTTTTATATTCATTTTCATGTTGGACATGCTTTACTCACCTGTTTTATCATGCTAATTATTTAGTATTATAATCACTGGTTATGAATTATTTAATTGGTTTGACCATTTACAATGGCATTTATAAAGCTTAGTTGGATTAAATCTAGTGCTAATTCATGTGATGCTTCTCCTGCAATTATGAATTACAGCGTACTGAACTTTTAACATTTGTCTCAAGGGACATTCACATTGACAGCAATTTGCAGTGTCAAACGGGACCAAAAGTCAGTTACTTTGAGCTTACAACATTAGGTGACACAAGTGACAGCGACCGTTGGCAGTACATTGTGGGTGTGTTTAAGTTTAACTTTATGTAAATGAGAAGTAACACCACGTTGCGAATACCAATGGGGTGGAGCACACATGATCTGCCTCGAGTGAGTTACTGTTGACTAGGCAATGAGTCGCTAATGGTATCTGGGAGCAATTTTCTTGTTCTATATGATTTGATTCTGTGTGATGCGTGACAAAAAGGAAGTGTGGAAAAACATCAGAAATTGTCTGCATGATATCATGAACATCAAACTCAAAATCAGACTCCCTTTGAATGCATTTTCCTGCAATTGCTGTGCACTTTCCTCTGCAGAATCAGTGGCACCTCCAATAAATGTTTAGTTCTGAGAGACTAGAGTATGCAACTATATTGCTGCATATTGATTGAGGAAATCCCAATCACCAGGAACATCCTTCACTAGGTAGCGTGACAGTATGGATTAGTAATCAGCTTATAATACGAGTATGGATTGGAATCAAAATGTCCCTCGGAATTCTTGCTATATGCCTTCGAAACAAATGGTCTTAAAGTCCCCATGAAATCAAAATGTATTTTTGGGCTTTTAGTATGAATATGTTAGACTTACTGTTATCTACACTATATTGCCAAAGGTTTTGGGACACCTACCTTTTAATGAAATCCCATTCTTAATCTTTAGGGTTTAATAAGGCCCACCTTTTGCAGCTATAACAGCTTCAACTCTTCTGGGAAGGCTTTCCACAAGGTTTAGGAGTGTGTTTATGGGAATTTTTGACCATTCTTCTAGAAGCACATTTGTACAGGGAGTGCAGAATTATTAGGCAAGTTGTATTTTTGAGGATTAATTTTATTATTGAACAACAACCATGTTCTCAATGAACACAAAAAACTCATTAATATCAAAGCTGAATATTTTTGTATCAATATTTTAAGTAGTTTTTAGTTTTAGCTATTTTAGGGGGATATCTGTGTGTGCAGGTGACTATTACTGTGCATAATTATTAGGCAACTTAACAAAAAACAAATTTATACCCATTTCAATTATTTATTTTTACCAGTGAAACCAATATAACATCTCAACATTCACAAATATACATTTCTGACATTCAAAAACCAAACAAAAACAAATCAGTGACCAATATAGCCACCTTTCTTTGCAAGGACACTCAAAAGCCTGCCATCCATGGATTCTGTCAGTGTTTTGATCTGTTCACCATCAACATTGCGTGCAGCAGCAACCACAGCCTCCCAGACACTGTTCAGAGAGGTGTACTGTTTTCCCTCCTTGTAAATCGCACATTTGATGATGGACCACAGGTTCTCAATGGGGTTCAGATCAGGTGAACAAGGAGGCCATATCATTAGATTTTCTTCTTTTATACCCTTTCTTGCCAGCCACGCTGTGGAGTACTTGGACGCGTGTGATGGAGCATTGTCCTGCATGAAAATCATGTTTTTCTTGAAGGATGCAGACTTCTTCCTGTACCACTGCCTGAAGAAGGTGTCTTCCAGAAACTGGCAGTAGGACTGGGAGTTGAGCTTGACTCCATCCTCAACCCGAAAAGGCCCCACAAGCTCATCTTTGATGATACCAGCCCAAACCAGTACTCCACCTCCACCTTGCTGGCGTCTGAGTCGGACTGGAGCTCTCTGCCCTTTACCAATCCAGCCACGGGCCCATCCATCTGGCCCATCAAGACTCACTCTCATTTCATCAGTCCATAAAACCTTAGAAAAATCAGTCTTGAGATATTTCTTGGCCCAGTCTTGACGTTTCAGCTTGTGTGTCTTGTTCAGTGGTGGTCGACTTTCTGCCTTTCTTACCTTGGCCATGTCTCTGAGTATTGCACACCTTGTGCTTTTGGGCACTCCAGTGATGTTGCAGCTCTGAAATATGGCCAAACTGGTGGCAAGTGGCATCTTGGCAGCTGCACGCTTGACTTTTCTCAGTTCTCAGTTTTTCCACACGCTTCTTGCGACCCTGTTGACTATTTTGAATGAAACGCTTGATTGTTCGATGATCACGCTTCAGAAGCTTGGCTATTTTAAGACTGCTGCATCCCTCTGCAATATATCTCACTATTTTTGACTTTTCTGAGCCTGTCAAGTCCTTCTTTTGACCCATTTTGCCAAAGGAAAGGAAGTTGCCTAATAATTATGCACACCTGATATAGGATGTTGATGTCATTAGACCACACCCCTTCTCATTACAGAGATGCACATCACCTAATATGCTTAATTGGTAGTAGGCTTTCCAGCCTATACAGCTTGGAGTAAGACAACATGCATAACGAGGATGATGTGGTCAAAATACTAATTTGCCTAATAATTCTGCACTCCCTGTAAGGTCAGGCACTGATGTTGGAGGAGAAGGTTTGGTTCGCAGTCTCCACTCTAATTCATCCCAAAGGTGTTCTATCGGGTTGAGGTCAGGACTGTGTGCAGGACAGTCAAGTTCCTCCACACCAAACTCACTCATCCATGTCTTTATGGACAGACGCTTTGTGCACTGGTGCGCAGTCATGTTGGAACAGGAAGGGGCCATCCCCAAACTGTTCCCACAAAGTTGGGAGCATGAAATTGTCCAAAATGTCTTGGTATTCTGAAGCATTAAGAGTAGGGCTGCAACTAACGATTATTTTGATAATCGATTAGTTGGCCGATTATTTTCTTCCGATTAATCGGATAAAAGGCCATTTTTTATTTTATTGACAAAACACACTATTCCACATCCTGCCCAATGCTGTCCTTCAAACAAATGTGTCAGCTGAGTGCTATGAAAACATCCATAGTGAATATATCTACCCTTACAAAAATTAACCATGGTTTTACATTGACTAAAACAAACAAAAATAATATTAATTAATAAATAACAGGGTTATTGTAGTTATTCAATGGTAACCACAAATTAACCATAGTTTTGCTTCAAATCCATAGTTTAACTATATGGTATTTGTGTGGTTATACAAATGGTAATCAATATGGCAAAAACATGGTTTTACTATCTAATAGAACATGGTTAACATGGTTAATTTTCGTAAGGGTATGTTTGTGCTATACATTATATGCAAAAAAAAAAGTTACTAAGCAAAGTGAGTTTAAAGCCCTACATTAAAATGATATTAAAGAAAAACAAAAACACAAACTCCAGATCTGTTACCAGATAAGAGGAATGTTCTGCAGGAACACCCCCCCCCCCCCCCCTTGACTTTTAAAACAAAATTTAGCGTCCAACAGCAGATATTTCAGCTAAATGAATGTTTTTGGCAGGGTATGTTAAACGCTAATGCATTCGCTTGAAGCTTAAAATAAACAGTTCTCATGTTTTGGGCACTTGGATCATGTACCTTTCCTGCATCAGCTCACTCTGTTTCCACTCCACTATTTCTAGATGCACATTTTGTCCATAAAATGCGTTATTCAGTGCTATAATTTGGCGCATCTGGTGGAAGCTTTGCGTACAGAGAGCAGACCCGACTAATCGATAATGAGAATCGACAAAGTTGCAGCCCTAATTAAGAGTTCCTTTTACTGGAACTAAGGGGCCAAGCCCAACCCCTGAAAAACAACCCCACACCCCCCTCCACCAAACTTTACACTTGGCACAATGCAGTCAGACAAGTGCCGTTCTCCTGGCAACCACCAAACCCAGACTCGTCCATCAGACAGAGAAGCGTGATTGGTCACTCCAGAGAACACGTCTCCACTGCTCCAGAGTCCAGTGGCGACGTGCTTTACACCACTGCATCTGATGCTATCCATTGCACTTGGTGATGTAAGGCTTGGATGAGCTGCTCGGCCATGGAAACCCATTCCATGAAGCTCTCTACACACTGTTCTTGAGCTAATCTGAAGGCCACACGAAGTTTGGAGGTCTGTAGCTATTGACTGCAGAAAGTTGGCGACTTCTGCGCACTGTGTGCCTCAGCATGTGCTGACCCCACTCTGTGATGGCTGAGTTGCTGCTGTTCCCAATTGCTTTTACTTTGTTATAAAACCACTAACAGTTGACCGTGGAATATTTAGTAGTGAGGAAATTTCACGAATGGACTTATTGCACAGGTGGTAACCTATCACGGTACCACGCTTGAATTCACTGTGCTCCTGAGAGAGACCCATTCTTTCACAAATGTTTGTAGAAGCGTCTGCGTGCATAGGTGCTTGATTTTATACATCTGTCGCCATGGAAGTGATTGGAACACCTGAATTCAATGATTTGGAGGGGTGTCCCAATACTTTTGGCAATATAGTGTATAAGCTAGTGTGCTCTTATACAATGACAAAATTAGCATTTAGAATATATAAGCATTCAAAACGTACTTACTGTCTCATTTCCGCCAATATGGATCAATGATTTTGATGACATCACTCTTCTCATCAGATTTTATGTCCAATCAATGCTCTCTAGAATCTGAAGCATCCTGCCCCCTACACTATAAATAGACGCTAGAAATCTGTAATTTACTATTTTCTATATTGTGAATGGCACATATATAGGGGTTAGGGGATGATTCAGACAGTGTAAATATGATTTCCTTTGGAGCGAATGAAGTCTGGTTTCATGTTAGTGCCACGTGAACCGTCACAGCACGCACACAGCCTGCTCCGGTCCAGAGACTATAGCACAGAGCGGATCATATGCGCGAGTCGGCACAGACCACAAAACATATCAGACCCATTTCAATTCTGTACAGAATGCTATATTTTAAAACTGGTGGATATTAGGAGGAGAAGTGCTTAGACAGACCGTACTGACGAGTAGAAGAGGTAACGCCGGTGCCATGCACCAACATAAATTACACACTTTTCAAATGACACATCCTCAGCATGATAATGTTCACTGTTTTGCCTTAGTAACAGTTTCATATTAAATCTAAAAGAGGAATCTATTAGACTGCGGCTGTCATAAGCTGTCAAATGTGACTTTACCGAGCTCAACGGCTCTGGTCGAGCTGTGATGTAAACTAAACGCTATTGGCTATTTTTTTAAAAAGGGGAGGAGCTGTGTTATGTGAACACATTGAATGATGATGGTGTTTCAAGGCACTTCAGTTGGCCTTTGAGGTGTGCCCTAATTTCCTTTGTTCTGCGAATTTGTTTTGTCATTTTAACAGGAATCCACACGATTTTACAGCTGTTCCAAGCTGTTCATGTGAATGTTGACCAACAAAAAAGCTCATTGGTTTGAAAGTGACTTCTGTGTGAGCTGTGCTTAATGCATCACTACACTATTTACAATAGACATGTGACCATACCTATATGCATTTTCCTTTCCAGTTAGTTTTTATTTTATGTTTTATTTATTTATTCATTTTTTTAGCTGTGTGGAATGAACTGATTTTTTTCTATATTCATCCAAACAAAGTCCAAGCAAAACTAAACTTAGACATCAGGATATTCTTAGGGATAATCTAATATACACTAAGAAAAATCATAATTTTGTTTGATCAGTTCAGTTTGATCAAATTTGTCATGCATTTTTTATTTTACTTTTTCAATAGTGTGCACCTGTAATCCATCTTAAAGCGGCAATTGTGGTAATCTGCTCCATTTTTAAAATCTGCTTGGATCCCATTGCGGCTTGCTTTGTTAAAGTTCCACTCAGTCCTTTCTCATCTCTGATCTGTCTTTTCTGTCTGCACAGGTCTTCTTTCACGCAGTTGTTCCACCTCCTCTTCTTCTTTGGACTCCAGACAAGCTTCCAGACGACCTCCAAGGCCACCACCACGACAAAGACCGCCGCTGCGCCCATGGCAGGAACGGACTCCTCCGAGCACCAGATCTACTCCTCCCCCCTCCCGTTCCCTCACCGCCACCCCACACTCTGGTACTTTACGGTTACAAACTCTACTTTTGACCATCTACAATTAGCCTTGAATACGTATTTGTAAATAGTAATATGCACCACAAAATTAACTCTGAGGGAGCAGGTTCCAAACACAGTCTTACTTCACTGACAAGGGCAAAGACTAATCCCACTGCAAATAAATGAACATAAATGTAAAATAAAAATTCTTAATGCCTTTGCCTTAGTCTTATTTTGCTGTACATTATTTGCATCATATATCAATAAATTAGCCATGAGAAGGTTTAATGATGTTTAAAATTGCTTCCTCCTTGCACTTTCCCCAAACAATTTGTTTTCTTTTCTTTTTTGTTCTTTTTCTTTTAAACTGCCATGTAGAAAGTATTTAGCATAACAATGCTTATAACTTTTCTATCTATCTGTAACCTTTCTGTAGCTTTTCTAAGTATCTGGTCACATGACACATGGACATGATATGATACGTTAACGACTGATGCAACTCACCCTACTCTCTACTATGTTTTGAATGTAATATGTGTGATGTTTTTAGATGGATATTAATAGTGCATTTAGAATAAGAGATCATGAGATGTTTCGAGATATTAAAGGGGACCTATTATGCAAAATTAACTTAAGGTGTTTGAACACAGATGTGTATCCACATTTCTCCCTACTCTTACGTAAGTGAACCCCGCCCATGAAAGGTGACGATCTGGCCTATTAGCATAGATTCTGCCCTGAGTGAGCCACAGTCCGCCATTTCTGTTTTCTCGCTGTAGCAGCTGGAGATATACTATGTCTGCAGCAAAAAAATATTACAAATGTTTTTATTGGATATACCAATGAACAGACATTACTTTCATTTATGAAGGAAATGTGCCGAAGAAAGTTGTTAAAGATTTATATCATTTTACGCCAGACTGCTTCACAAACGAGATTTCTAGAAGATTTTTAGATTAACATGACGGCACATGCTAGTCGATGAGCTGAATCAACTTAACTCTAAAGCAACTACATAAATGTATCCACTAACCATTCAGAAATGTCCAGTTGCATTCTAAAAATTGTAACTTTCTGAGCCTCTCCATCAGTTCAACTCCGGTTCGAACATATAAGGCTGAACACCAGTTTTGTTGTTGCTGGAGTATCCAAAGAGCTGTGAAGGCTCTGCCCTTTTCTGGAAAAGGGGCAGGGAGCAGCAGCTCATTTGCATTTAAAGGGACACACACAAAAACTGGGTTTTGGCTCACACCCAAATTTGACAAGCTTTAATAAATGATCTGGGGGGTATTTTGAGCTGGAACATCACATACACATTCTGGGGACACCAGAGAATTATATTACATCTTATGAAAAGAGGCATTATAGGTCCCCTTTAAGATACTTTTTTCCCCCATCAGGAATTGCTCGCAGCAGGACCCCTTCAGCCAGCAGCACAGCATATGAGAGCTCAGAGGTGCATTTAGGGGAGCGTGTATTGGTGGTGGGACAAAGGACAGGGATTGTCCGGTTTTACGGGAAGACCAGTTTTGCTCCAGGTATGACACTATTGCCTTTCTAACAACCTTCTGCAGTGTACGATAACTCAGGGAAGTGCGCTACGGGTCGGGGTTAATTGCACATTTAGAGATATTCAATGGCTACTCCTTTGCCAATGTACTTGGATCCCTCTCCTTTATGTAACCTTTGGATGAATTAAAGCCTGTTTAAAATTAAAGATGAAATTAAAGATGTCTAATATCACACAATGGAGAGAGAAATATTTTATAAATGAGTAAAAGCCCAGCCACTCAAATTCACTTATCGTCATTCTGCTGGGACTTTATGTCTGCTACTCTGCTAGGTCTTTAAGTTGAATGCAGCAGTTTGTAAACTGTGTTTAAATAGTCAGAGCAGATAAAGGTTATCCGCTTAATGGAACTGGTTTTCAGGTGCAGTTCTTCAGCACTGTGAAGTTAGTCACTGTATTTACTGTAGTACACTGGATATTTAGCAGAATTTGAAGGCCACTTGTTGTGTTCCAAGAATCTTCAGCTACTTCCTTTTAGGGCTCAGATTATACACATGAATACTTGTGTGTGTGTGTGTGTGTGTGTGTGTGTGTGTGTGTGTGTGTGTGTGTGTGTGTGTGTGTGTGTGTGTGTGTGTGTGTGTGTGTGTGTGTGTGTGTGTGTGTGTGTGTGTGTGTGGTGCCAAACAAAAGTAATGATTGGATTGTAGCATTTTTATTGTAAATGGCGTGTTAAAATGATAAACAAAAAGTAAATACATGTTGTTAATTAAGACAACATTTAATTACACTTTAACAAGTGCACCCTTAAAATAAAGTGTAACCTTCTTTATAAAGTCAGGAGTTTTAAATTCAGAGTGTCTGAAGTCTGAATGGTGAAGAGATTCATAAAGATGAACTGAGAGCAAAGTTTATTGGATTGATTGTTGAATGCTGACTCAGGTTCAGTGGTTTCTCAATGGTACGTTATAACTTTACGAGCACTGTGGGCTATGAACAAATTGAGACACATGGGTTTAATACTTGAAGCAGGGAGAACCACTCAATACTGTTCATTCATTGAAGGATAGATTTTCATCATTGATTTTGTATTTTATTCAATGAGCCAATGTGCCATTGTGCACATGAGCTGACATATCGCTGTATTAACTGTTGTGGCTTGTGTTTTTATTTTTGTCTAAAGATTTTATTAAATACATTTTATTTGATATAATGTGATTGAATATTTGTGCCCCAATGCTACTAGCTCATGGTTTGAAAAACAAGAGTAGCTAAACTATTGCCATAAAAAGCCTAAAAACACTCGCTCTAGTCCGCTAATTAATGACCACTGAGTGCTGCTGAACTCAGCTCTGACTGAGTTTTTTGCGAAGAGCACTTTCGTGTAGCGGGCAGCACAGTAAATTCATCAAAATCAATTGAAAAGCAAAAAAAAATAAATTTGGAGAGAAGTCTGGGATAGCTTACGACAACACATATTATATTGTCTAATGTTCAATTATATGCACAGAAGGGACAGCATATAATAAAATACATTATGCAGTCCTGGTCAAAATTATTAGCACCCTTGGTAAATATTAACAAATAAGCCTGTGAAAATAAGGTCCTGTTTACACCTGGTATTAAGATGCGTTTTGGTTGATCGGATCACATGTAGACGAGGGAGACACATTCCCATTTACACCTGGTGTTTTAATCCGTCTCTTGTCCACTTTCAAACATTTCTGTCCTGATTTCTTCGAGGGGAGGGTCTGTGGACGGGTAAATGTATGGGCTTTTCAGATCTTTCGATCTAATGGACAAAATAAGCTTGCACAATTTACATATGAACGTGACCGGAGACGACGGAAAAACATCATCAGCTTTCATTTCTGCTCGGACAGCCACAAGACCACGACAAACGCTGAGTGCGCATGTTAAAAATTATGAATTGTAAAAGAAAATTGTGCTTTACATTTTTTTGTCTTCAATAATGGCCACAATTAATGGCACCCTTTTATTCAATACTTTTTGCAACCTCCTTTTGCCAAGATAACAGCTCTGACAGTCTAACAGTCCGCTCCTATAATGCCTGATGAGTTTGGAGAACACTTGGTAAGAGATCAGCGAACACTCCTCCATACAGGATCTCTCCAGAGCATTCAGATTCACAGGTCAGGGGACTGGGATGGTCATGGCAGAAGCTTCATTTACACATCATGTGCTCAGTGACATATTTTATTTGTTTTGGATCATTATCCTGATGGAAGAGCCAACCACAGCCCATTATAAGATTTCTAGAAAAGTGGGTAAGGTTTATATATTTTATAGTTTATATATATATATATACACACTCACCTAAAGGATTATTAGGAACACCATACTAATACTGTGTTTGACCCCCTTTCGCCTTCAGAACTGCCTTAATTCTACGTGGCATTGATTCAACAAGGTGCTGAAAACATTCTTTAGAAATGTTGGCCCATATTGATAGGATAGCATCTTGCAGTTGATGGAGATTTGTGGGATGCACATCCAGGGCACGAAGCTCCCGTTCCACCACATCCCAAAGATGCTCTATTGGGTTGAGATCTGGTGGCTGTGGGGGCCATTTTAGTACAGTGAACTCATTGTCATGTTCAAGAAACCAATTTGAAATGATTCGAGCTTTGTGACATGGTGCATTATCCTGCTGGAAGTAGCCATCAGAGGATGGGTACATGGTGGTCATAAAGGGATGGACATGGTCAGAAACAATTTATTATTGTTATTTCAGTCAAAGATGCTCTTCTATCGGCTTGAATCAGTCGGCCCATTCTCCTCTGACCTCTAGCATCAACAAGGCATTTTCGCCCACAGGACTGCCGCATACTGGATGTTTTTCCCTTTTCACACCATTCTTTGTAAACTCTAGAAATGGTTGTGCGTGAAAATCCCAGTAACTGAGCAGATTGTGAAATACTCAGACCGGCCTGTCTGGCACCAACAACCATGCCACGCTCAATTGCTTAAATCACCTTTCTTTCCCATTCTGACATTCAGTTTGGAGTTCAGGAGATTGTCTTGACCAGGACCACACCCCTAAATGCATTAAAGCAACTGCCATGTGATTGGTTGATTAGATAATTGCATTAATGAGAAATTGAACGGGTGTTCCTAATAATCCTTTAGGTGAGTGTGTGTATATATATATATATATATTTTTTTTTTCTCTTGGTATTTGCTCAAATCCATGATGCCATGTAACTGAACAAGATGTCCAGGACCTCCAGCAAAAACATAGGCCCACAACATTAAAGATCCAGCTGTATTTTTAACCGTGGGCATGGGGTACTTTTTTTTCTCCCTGTTTGCACCAAACCCATCTGGTGGATTTGCTACCAAAAAGCTCTTTTTTTTGTTTGTTTCATCTGACCACAGAATTCAGTCCTGTTTGAAGTTTCAGTGTCTGACGACTGAATGAACTGGATTTTTTTCGAGCATCTGTGGGATGTGCTGAACAAACAAGTCCAATCCATGATAGTCCCCACCTCGCAACTTACAGGACTAAAGGACTTAAAGACTTACAGGACTGCTGCTAACATCTTGGTGCCAGATACCACAGCACACCTTCAGGGGTCTAGTGGAGTCCATGCCTCAATGGGTCAGGGCTGTTTTGGCAGCAAAAGGGGTACCAACAAATTGTTGAGTAAAGAAAACTGGTTCTTTCTTTATTACAAACAAGCAGAGACATTCCAAACTGCATATGGCACTTAATTCAGGTTAGAGGCAGGTGGAGTTCTGAGGTTTGACTGACAGTTTGAGGATCCAATGGAGTTATGAGCTTCGGTCACAAGCTCTTTTTTTAATACTTTTCATTGGTTAGATATTTTCAAAACCCACTGAAAGATGTAAAGAGTGGCCAATATTAATGATTAATGAAAAAAATGGTACAAGTTCTCAGCCCGACAGCGACAATTTACTTATTTTACCCGAGAGAACAGAAAATGTATGTTTGTTTGTTTTTTTCTGGGGACCATATTTGAATTTTTTGGAGGCTATGTAAGACTTGGAAGTGCCCAGCATTAAACTGTAAAATGAATATCTTCTTACCAAATTATATTATCACAAGTCAACTATATTTCAGACAGAATGAGACATATTGCTCTGTAAGAACTTCCAACTCCTACTAAGTTTGTTACACTTCTATAATGAAACGCATGAAGCTTGACAACTTTTTCAAACAAACACATGCCAGGAGTCGATAGTCGCTTATGAAGCCTTTGGACTTGTTGAATGATGTCTAAAGCCTCTTGAACATTGGATTTGCTAATGTATTCTAAGCAAGCAGCTGTCTTAAATTTTGCTGCTGAAAAAGAACTGAACTTAAGTGCCCTCACTTCAACAAGACTGTAATGACTTTCTATTCATGTTTTGTTTTTTTCAAAGAACCTGGGCCTTATCCTTTCTATTTTATTGATGGAGTACCCTAAGGTGAAATCCATCTTCCTCTCAATGTGCCCTTTTCATCTGCTATTCATACATTCATAGAATAACGCTCACCCTGTGCTTTATGCTTTGTTTACTGAAAAGCAACTGTTTGTTTGTCCTTGCATTACAAAGCATTACAAAGCTTTTGGAAGGAATAACTGGATTTACTGAAATCGCAGGATTTGGTATTCTTTTTTTTAGGCTTGAGCTGTACTGAGAGATGACAGATTGAAGATTGTTTACCAAGCTCAGGTCGGCGAGAGAATCGCTACATTTCTCAAAATGTGTGTGCTTATACAGTGTGTGTGTGTGTGTGTGTGTGTTTGTGTCCCTGACAGGATTTTGGTTGGGGATTGAGTTGGACAAGCCGAGCGGAAAGAATGACGGATCAGTTGGAGGAGTACGATACTTCAGCTGTCCTCCTAAACACGGAGTCTTCGCCCCACCCTCACGAGTTCAGAGGCAAGTGTACCGTAGAGAATTTGCAGCTATAACCACATCTTAACTGAGTCTTATTTCTGGTGTCTTCTGGTGACTTTTAGCGTGATTATTTCTAGCCGACTGTGTCTTTGATTGTTGGGCAGGGATTTCGACCTTTCTGTACAGAAGCATTAATAAGATTGTGCATCGACATTTGTAAGTCATTTCTGCATGAGGGAGGTAACGGCCCCCACAGAAAATAACCGCCCTGCCCTTGTCCTCAAAAGACATTTACCAGACTGGTATCAAATTACTGGATATTTTTGGCATACTTTTTGGCAATTAGACTTTTATGGCAGACAATACAATTTGTGAAAAATTCAATAGTATTTGAAGGAGGGGTCAGAAGCTTTAGCAATTGCATAGAAATGCCCTGGCATCCACCCAACCTAGCATTGGGGTGGCAAGTTCTGCATGCAAAAGCAAGAGTCACATTTCTTCATAAAATGTAGTTAATATTTGACCTTTACTTCATTAAGTAATCATTGATAATAAGTTGCGTTTCGATACTCATGTTGAAGCAGTATGCAAAAAGGCCAGCAATGCTCACACTGTCTTCGGAAGCTCTCTACTTTTCAATAGGACTATTCTACTCTTATGGCCCGGGCTTGACATTAACACCCGCCAACCTGCCAAATGCGGGTGTATTTCAGCAGTGGTGTGCTGGTGTTACAGGGCTTGAATTTCAGCGTGGGATTGCGCAAATTACGTATAATTTTAATCATTTTGTGCTCACACCCAAAATGCGTGCACATAAAGCCAAGTGTATTGGCTATATAAAACAGTATAATGGGTCCATGCATCAGGTCTTAAAGTGACAGCAGCCTAATATACCTCCTGCCAAATTATGAGATAATATTAAACATTTCTACATGGCAGTTTTTCTCCATGATATCAATGTCGAAATTGTGGCCAGTGAAAATGCTGAGTGTCTAGTAACGCAAAAAAGTTTGTCATATCATGTACTATAAATCTTATATTGAATCTGCACTTTGCTTTTCTATAAGCTGTTGGTATGGTAATATAAATGTTAAACATTGAAACTCATAAAATGGCATTGTTAACCAAGGTAGTAAGAGTATTGCCATTAAGCAGCCTGGTTTATCAAATGGCTTTGAATGATTTGTCTTACAGAAAGCTAGAGCTATTCTTGCAGATTGTACTCATCCATTGTTCCATGAATGTAAAATGCTTCCTTCTGGTGGTCGTTATAGTATGCCATTTTGGTCAGAATGTTGTGTTTGCTGTTCGTGTCTCTTGTATGATTTGGTTACAAATTTTTTATTATAATCCCTTTGGGGTTATAATAAACTTTGAACTTGAACTTGAACTAATTTGGCAGGCTGATAGTGGGAAAGGAACAACTTCCTTCCTACTTTGCTTTGATTAAATATCCAGTATTTTTTTCTTTGTATTTGATTTACTTTTCTTCAGTCAGTCTTCCATTATGACTCTAATCCTTTCCATTAACAGCTGTCTGCCCTCCATTTGTCCCTCTCTACCTTTTACGGCTTTTATTCACCTGCTGGTTTTTCAGCAAATGATCACTGTTCATATCTTCTTCATCTGTCATGAATCATATATTCTTAATTCAGAACCATTCACCTATGCCATATTCCTCTCTTTCTTTCTCATTGTATTTCTGTAAAGTGTCTGAGTGACTGATAAGCATATTGTTCTAGAAGCTTTCTTTCGTTCTGTCTTCTTAATTAACCCTCGGGGCAGCCACAGACACGCCGGCAGAGAGAACCCAATCGCTTCCTTTCATTTTGTCAGAGGCTTTTCAAATTGAAATAGCCATTATGTATTTCTTAATGCGTTTTCCTCATCTTAAAATTATTCTTCACCCACAAATGAAAATTCTGTCGTCATTTACTCACCATCATGCCGTCATCCCAGATGACTTACTTACTTCTGTGGAACACAAAGAAAGATTGTTTAGAAAAACAATTCATCTCTGTGAGTCCATATAATGCAAGTGGATGGAATCCTCAAAGTTGACTCGTCAAAAACCACGCAAAATGAACACGACAGAAACCCACGTCTTCTGAAGAGAAACAATAGGTGTGTGTGAGAAAAAAATACTGATATTTTAAACGTTTTAAACTATAAACCATCATTTTTTGCCAACTTATAATGCACACATTCATACGTTTGCGCTTGACGAAAATGTCACGTGATGCAAGCGTGTTGTGAAGTTTGCTGGAGATTCATCACTTCCTGCACAAGCTTCAGAACATGCTTACATCACGCTTCATAACGTGCTGATGTACTGCTTCACAACGCTCACATGAACGTGTATGACTGTTGGCAGGAAGGGATGGTTTTATAATCTAACTATATTTTATTTTTGCTTGAGACATTGATTCATCCACTTATGATTTATATATGTCATATGGATTACTGTCGTGTTTGTTTAATGTGGTTTTTGAAGCTTCAACTTTGAGGGTTCCATCTACTTGCAATATATGGACTCACAGAGATGGATTATTTCTCTAAAAAATTTATTTGTGTTCCTCATGGCATGAGGGGTTTAGTAATACAGGGTTCAGACTACATGATATCAGCCCGATTTTGGCGCGATCCGCCCGACGTAGGGTGATTTGTAAACAACAATGGCCGTCAGAACGCAAGAATCGTTTGTTTCATCTTGTGTAGTTTGTCATAGTGAGCGACAACCAATACTGCGTCTGTGATGCTTTACCATGTCTGGACAGAAAGACTAGCGTGTATCCGTCACATCTGTGAAACAATAGAGAGATTTTGGTATTGGTGCTACTAGGTGGAGTTACGCAATGGAGGAAAGGTTTGTGGAGCTATGGCAAAAATATTTCTTTTTTATTGTTTCCTCGAGGGCATACCACAACAGATTAAAAAAAGATAAATGCTGACAAACGATAGCGGAGGCACTGGAATTAGCATTAAGTTAACACAATCATTGTTTGTTTACGCTCTTGTTTCCGGAAGTCAGTCGCTAGTTCTGCCTTCTCGATGACATCATGCACGTCATTGAAGATGGCAAGCAATGATTGGTCGGGAAGCAACTGACATGTTTCTTGTATACGACAAGAATTTAGGAGTCAAAATCGTCCCCAGCGCACAACAATAAACAGCTTACTGTTTATTATAAGCACATGCTGTATTTTTGTCATCTGCCACTTTAAATGCTTGCACTCTTTAAATTCTGGTGGATTCTGATTAGCTGTCATGTTTTTTTTTATTGTTCATCAGATGGGGGAAAAAATCATTCTGAAAGTGATTCCAACAATATTGCTTCTTTGTATTATTATCGCAAAAGTGGGTATTTTTTTATTCTCAAAGAATTAGAATGATTGAATGAAAACTTTATCGTTATAGTTATCATCCTTGGTGTGAACAGGCCGTTAATGTGCATAATTCATTTGTGCATGTTATTCCAAAGTAAAATCTTTGTCAATGGAGAAGAGAATATAATGTTAACCTGTAGTCAAATAGTTATTGTAGTTTTAGGCCATTGTTTTTGTTGTCAATGCAGCATTTCTAATGCTGTGTCAGTGTTAATGTAGGTTAACAAATATTACAGGAATGCTAGCAAATAAAGGTACATTTAAAAAGAACCATAACTATTCAGATATGCCGAGATGATTTGAAGTCTTAATAAACACTTTATTTATAGTAATTGTACTGTAACTGTATGGTCCATAATACATTTTATTACTTTTTTGAAGCTCTTCAAACATTTGTTGGGACTTTTATAATGGCACTTTAAATGTTAAAGTTTAATTTTAAGAAATTTAAATTAAGTTCTGGAGTAGTTATCTATGCTGAACTTTACCTTCAGCATCCACAAGAGGTTGTTGGCAGTAAAGTCAGTGTGTTTCAGGAGAGGATTTGTCTTCAACAATTTTCTGCAAACTCATATTTTCTGAGTCTCCATTCTGGTATGAAACGATGCACTTCATAATCCAGTCAGACTATGTCCATCTGAAATGCATGAAATTATGGAAGTAAAATGAGTTTCGAGTACCATTCGAGTATCATGTTGACTTCAAAGATATTCATTTCAAATAGTTTCTACCTGTCCATTGGAGAATCACCCTCCCCCCCACCCCCGTCCTAACGTGTAAAGGTTTGTGATTTTGTTCCTGCTACATATTTACATGTCAAATTGTTTGTGACAATTTTGACAAGCATTTGTCAAAATAAACCCATGTGACTGTCACTACTTTGAAGTGATAAATTTGTTGTTTGACAGCTAACAGAGTATACGCAAGGGTAAAATAATGTATCTTGACAGTTTTCTGGCAGAGCATCAGTTGTAAAAGTGCAGTGGAAGAAGTAATACTGAACATTCACTTTGTTTTAACTAGCAGGATTCATGGCTCAGTGGACTGTCTGTCAGAGCTGTCCTCGTCTCGGATGAACTATTCCTTCACAGGTGAGCCATTCTGCTTGTCTGCTGTCTTGATTCTTTCTCCTCTGTCAAATCTTAAGACTGAAGACAGTTTAAACATTCCTTTTTTCATATAAAACTGTCGTTAAAACTGTCAGATATTTGGTAATTTTTCAGTGGATGTTTGTGTTTGTTTTAATAAGGAATCCGACGCACTCTCAGCAGTTCATCAGCCATTGCCGCGCAGAGAGAACCAAGTCGCAAAGGTCAAGCAAGCAGGTGGGAATAATGTGAATACGACTGTACCTTTTTCAAGTAAAGAGTTTTTCTCCAGGAGTTGTGGCTCGGTGGTTAGTGCATGTGTTCTGCATACATTGAAACTTAGTGCTCATGATGGAAAAATGTTGGTTCGAGTTATCATATCATTTTCTGTCCTCATTTCCATGAAAATTTTTTGTTACTTGACAACAACAGCTGCGGACAGTCGTGTCTTATTAGACCAAAATCTCAAAGATTCCTTTAGTTTCAAAACAGGCACTTTTTGGTAGAAACTTGTGTAATTCAGAAATGTTTGTATTGATTAGAATTAATTAGGGCTGTCAAATTTTGTGTTTATATAATATATGCATGTATGTATGTGTATGTGTGTATGTGTAAGTATTTAGTCAGCCACCAATTGTGCAAGTTCTCCCACTTAAAAAGATGAGAGAGGCCTGTAATTTTCATCATAGGTACACTTCAACTATGAGAGACAGAATGAGAAAAAAAATCCACAAAATCACATTGTCTGATTTTTAAAGAATTTATTTGCAAAATAAGGAGGAAAATAAGTATTTGGTCACCTACAAAAAAGCAAGATTTCTGGCTCTCACAGACCTGTAACTTCTTCTTTAAGAGGCTCCTCTGTCCTCCACTCGTTACCTGTATTAATGGCACCTGTTTGAACTCGTTATCAGTATAAAAGACACCTGTCCACAACCTCAAACAGTCAGACTCCAAACTCCACTATGGCCAAGACCAAAGAGCTGTCAAAGGACACCAGAAACAAAATTGTAGACCTGCACCAGGCTGGGAAGACTGAATCTGTAATGGGTAAGCAGCTTGGTGTGAAGAAATCAACTGTGGGAGCAATTATTAGAAAATGGAAGATTTTCCAAGTCCACTGATAATCTCCCTCGATCTGGGGCTCCACGCAAGATCTCACCCCGTGGGGTCAAAATGATCACAAGAACAGTGAGCAAAAATCCCAGAACCACACGGGGGGACCTAGTGAATGACCTGCAGAGAGCTGGGACCAAAGTAACAAAGGCTACCGTCAGTAACACACTACGCCGCCAGGGACTCAAATCCTGCAGTGCCAGACGTGTTCCCCCTGCTTAAGCCAGTACATGTCCGGGCCCGTCTGAAGTTTGCTAGAGAGCATTTGGATGATCCAGAAGAGGATTAGGAGAATGTCATATGGTCAGATGAAACCAAAATAGAACTTTTTGGTAAAAACTCAACTTGTCGTGTTTGGAGGAAAAAGAATGCTGAGTTGCATCCAAAGAACACCATACCTACCGTGAAGCATGGGGGTGGAAACATCATGCTTTGGGGCTGTTTTTCTGCAAAGGGACCAGGACGACTGATCCGTGTAAAGGAAAGAATGAATGGGGCCATGTATCGTGAGATTTTGAGTAAAAACCTCCTTCCATCAGCAAGGGCAATGAAGATGAAATGTGGCTGGGTCTTTCAGCATGACAATGATCCCAAACACACCTCCCGGGCAACGAAGGAGTGCCTTCGTAAGAAGCATTTCAAGGTCCTGGAGTGGCCTAGCCAGTCTCCAGATCTCAACCCCATAGAAAATGTTTGGAGGGAGTTGAAAATCCGTGTTGCCCAGCGACAGCCCCAAAACATCACTGCTCTAGAGGAGATCTGCATGGAGGAATGGGCCAAACTACCAGCAACAGTGTGTAAAAACCTTGTGGAGACTTACAGAAAACGTTTGAGCTCTGTCATTGCCAACAAAGGGTATATAACAAAGTATTGAGATGAACTTTTGTTATTGACCAAATACTTATTTTCCACCATAATTTGAAAATAAATTCTTTGTGATTTTGTGTCATAGTTGAAGTGTACCTATGATGAAAATTACAGGCCTCTCTCATCTTTTTAAGTGGGAGAACTTGCACAACTGGTGGCGGACTAAATACTTTTTTGCCCCCACTGTATATATATATATGTGTATGTGTGTGTATAGATAGTTGCAAGAAAACCGCTTACAGAATCTGTGAAAATGAATAATTTCAACAAAATAAAAGAGATCATACAGAATGCATTATTTTTTTTATTTAGTGCTGTCCTGAATAAGATATTTTACCTAAAATGTTTACATATAGTCCACAAGAAAGAAAAGTTGCTTAATTTATTAAAATTACCCATTCAAAAGTTTATGAACCCTTGATTCTCAATACTATGTCGTTCCCTGGATGATCCATGGCTGTTTTTTTTTGTTTTGTGATGGTTGTTCATGAGTCCCTTGTTTGTCTTGAGCAGTTAAACTGCCCAATGTTCTTCAGAAAAATCCTCCAGGTCCTGAACATTCTTTTTTTTTTTTCTGCATCTTTTGCGTATTTGAACCCTCTCCAGCAGTGACTATGATTTTGAGATCCATCTTTTCACACTGAGGACAATTGAGGGACTCAAACACAACTATTAAAAAAGGTTCAAACATTCACTGATGTTCCAGGAGGAAACACAATGCATTAAGAGTGGGGGGGGGGATGAAAACTTTTGAACAGGATGAAGACAATTTTTCTTATTTTGTTTAAATATCAATTTTTTTTTATTTAGTACTGGCCTTCAGAAGCAACAGAAGATACTTGCATGTTTCCCGGAAGACAAATTAAGTCCAATTTACTTTGATCTTCAAATTCAATAAGTTTTCACCCCCGGCTCTTAATGCGTCGTGTTTCCTTCTGGAGCATCAGTGAATGTTTCAACCTTTTTTAATAGTTGTGTTTGAGTGTCTCAATCATCCTCAGTGTGAAAAGATGGATCTCAAAATCATACAGTCACTGCTGGAGAGGGTTCAAATATGCAAAAGATTCTGGAAAACTGAAGAATGTGCAGGACCTGGAGGATTTTTCTAAAGAACATTGGGCAGTTTAACTGCTCGGGGCATACAAGAGACTCGAGAACAACCATCACAAAACAAAAAAACAGCCGTGGATCATCCAGGGAACGACACACAGTATTGAGAATCAAGGGTTCATAAACTTTTGAACAGGGTCATTTTAATAAATTCAGCTATTGTTTTGTCTTGTGGACTATATGTAAACATTTTTATGTAAAATATCTTATTCAAGACAGCACTAAATAAAAAATAACATGCATCTCTCTTAGTTAAAATTATTCACATTTTCACAGATTCTGCAAGCAGTTCACATACTTTTTCTTGCAACTGTATATACAGTTGCAAGAAAAAGTATGTGAACTGCTACACACACACACACACACACACACACACACACACACACACACACACACTACATGCATACATACATATATACTATTAATCGCAATTGATTGATTTGACAGCACTAGCATTAATCTTTTATTTACTGAAACTGAAAATAGTTAAATAATTACATTTACTTATTAATCAACACTAAAAATAACAATTGTATATAAGGCCGTTTTGATGATGTATGTATGTCTCTATTCCAATTCGTTGATGAAATCAAAAAATTTAAACGGTGACTATAACTTGTTTTAATGACAGATTTATTCAAACATAAATAATGAAGACAATAGGTTACGTTAAAATGTAACGCCTTTGTAATACAGTGAATATATTTAGCTAAATGAAAGTCATTTTATTTCTAGCTGACTAAAGAGTCATGTACATTGAATGGTTTTCCTGAGGTAAATGTAATGTTACTTGACATTGTTCACAAGCTGTTTTATTGACTTCTTTCTGCGGTTGAAACATTGATTAAGGGATTACATGAGACATGATGCATTTCAGTAAGTTGTAATGTATCTTTCATCATACCTTTTGATGTTCATTCATGTTTATTTTGTGCTATAACTAATAGTAAAGAGGAAGAGATGATTGGTTCATGTGCGCTCTACGCTACCGCTTGAACTGTGGCGGCTACAGTGATCTGTCACACCACATTAGAGCGCCAAAACCACATTTATAGTTTGAATTTCGTTACAAAATTAACAGAATTTTAAAGATCAAAATAAGTTTCAAAAGATGGAACTGGATGGTATGTTTAATGAAGTTTTGTTCACACATCAGCTGAAAACAACACAGACTAAAAGATCTCGGTTCATTAAAATTAAGATATTTTGTCAACCTAGCCTTAGCGTCCACACAGCTGACTTATACGTATTCTTAGTGTAGCTTTTCAATGTTGTGTGCATAAAATAGATACTGACATTCAAAATGCGGCAAGCGATAATTAAATGTCACTGTTGCAGTTAGAGGTCGACCGATTGATCAGTTTTGCTGATTAATCGGCACCGATAACCAATTGCTAGAACAAATCAGTTCACGGCAGAAATCCATCATTGTAGTTTTTCTGTTGCTGAGTGCCTGAGAAGGGACTGCTGTCATTTATACAGTATGAGAGCGACCTCTAGAGGCTAAATAGTCTATCACTGACACCTTGTGGTGTTCGTCTTGACTTGTGAGACTGCACGCCGCACAGAGTTTGACACTTCAGATGCGGATTTAAAACATTGACGGTATGTATACAGTACACTACCGTACGAGTTTTCAGATCATTATGAAGTAATTAATTTGTTGACTAGATGCTGCATTATTGGAGAATAGCTGTGTATTTGTCGTCCAGGTTGAGAGGACGCTAACATTAGTAGTATATCTTGTGGTTAAAACAAAAACGCACGCAAGCCCGACCCAAATGTTTAATGTCACGATTGTTACCATCTATTTGCATTGGTTTATATCCAGCTGGTCGCTTTTATGCATTTGTTATGCAGTGAAGTTGCATATTTAAAGCTAGTGACATGAGAAAGCGATCTGTATCGCCATGCAGAAGAGGCTTTTAGTTCATTTATATTGTCACCGTACCACATATTTTGTAATTTTGTTTAGATAATCATCAAGTGTTCTAAAATAGAAATAAATAAAGTGTGAGAGTAAAATATGTCTAATTTCAGTGCTCTGGCCTTGATGGCCATCTTTAAGCATGACTATTTGGATTTATATGAAATAGTAACACTTTACAGTAAGATTCCACTTCTAACATTAACTAAGGTTAATAAATGTATTGTTCATTGTTAATTTCAACATTTACTAATACATTTTTACATTTTAAAGTTGTATCTCTTAACATTAGTTAATGCACCATGAACTAACATAAATGATCAATGTATAATTAATAATATTTTTATATTTATAAAGTAAAATACATTTTCATAGTTCAGTACTGTTTTTCAATTTTTGTGAAAAGTTCAGCACTTTTTATGTGTTATGTTTGATCGGTTGATTTATCGGTTATCGGCCACTGTGGATCAACCTAGTTATCGTTATCAGTAAATCCACTATTGGTCGACCACTAGTTGCAGTCAATGATTTCGGCCCTCCAAAAGTGTTTCAACCGAAACCAAAAATACTTCTTTGCCTGAATGGTTTAATTTGCAGAAATTTCATTGTAGCATTAATTAGTCCCTTGTATCCCATTCTCAAATGCTCTTTGTCGTTTCTCAGGAACCGTTCCAGGCGTTGGAGCTCAGTCAGCGCTGGCAGGGGTACATCAAGGGCAAACAGCAGCGCTGGCCCAGGGCCTAACCGAGTGGGTGGTACCACCAGTTCCTCTGGCTCAGATGGCGCTGTCAAACTCCACCTGGGCATGCAGGTCTTGCTAATTAGTGCCAATGAGATGGGCACCATCCGCTACATTGGCACAGCTGACTTTGCCCCTGGCCTCTGGCTCGGCCTCGAGCTGCGAAGCCCGAAAGGAAAAAACGATGGTTCTGTGGGCAAACAACGCTACTTCAGCTGCCGACCTGGCCATGGGGTTCTGGTGCGACCCAGCAGGGTCACGTATCGTGGTATCAACGGAGCCAAGCTGGTGGATGCAAGCAGCTGAGACCGTCACACACTGAAACGTGGGCCTCTCATCTCTACACCCATCTGGCTTTCGGTTTCCATGGATTTGTCTTGACATTTCAGCCAACCTGAAGAGACATTTTCTTTCTAACTGCACTAAGACTCAGACATTCACTGCTGATAAACTGTTTACTCCATTTTGTGAACTAACTAAATATTATGTTTGGGAGAAAATATTACATTTGAATTCTTCTGAGGTTTTAATTTTAACTGGAGGTTTGAATTCAGATGCGTCGGATAAAGTAAACAGTAGCAATATTGGAGCACTTTAATAGAAGTCTGTGGGCGAAGACAATGACTTAGCAGGATTTAAGAAGTTCAGACAATTTAATAACTTCAGTAATTGTGAGAATATCAGCTCCTCAAATCCCCTCAGAAGTTAACTCAGACTGAAGCATAGCTTAGTTTGTCTACTCTAGTCCCTTCAGAACATGGCACTTGCACATTCAGAAACTCGTAATCTTTCATCTTGATGCGAGAGCAGTTACGATGAAATAAGCACTTTAATATATTATCATAATCCAAGATCTAATCAGCTCAGAGAATCAAAACTTGATTGTACTTGATTATTCCACAGATGATGCAGCAGTTGTTGCAGCTGACAGGCTTCATCAGGTTTTTGTTTTGCCTGAAATGAAGAAGTACTCTTGACGGAGAGATCCCTAATAGAAACTTAAGTCAGTTTTGTGAAGTTAGTCAACGATGATAAACAGACCAAACAATGACGACTAAATCAAGCTGCCACTAGTAGTTTAAACCCAAATCAGAAGCAGTTTTATGGATACGTTTTTGTTTGCGATGTTTTAAAGGGTTAGTTCACCCAAAAATGAAAATTCTGTCATTAATTACTCAACCTCATGTTGTTCAGGAAAAAAACGTAAGACTTTCGTTCATCTTTGTAACACAATTGAAGATCTTTTTTAATGAAATCTCTCCTTCCATTAACAGCTACGCAACTACCATGCTTCAAAAAGTTCATTAAGAGATCGTAAAACTAATCCATATGAATTGAGTTTGATCGCTTTATATGATGAATGAATTACATTTTTAATTTAGGCTTTTATTCACATTTAAACATTGATCAACTGCGTAACAGTAGAATGAACCTCATTGGTTCTTGAAGCTCAAACGTGCTGCGTAACACGAGAATTAACCTCACTGGTTCTTGATGAAGCTCAAACGTGCTGCGTAACACAAGAATGAACCTCATTGGCTCTTGAGAAAGCTCAAACGTGCTGTGTAACACGAGAATGAACCTCATTGGTTCTTGAGAAAGCTCAAACGTGCTGTATAACACGAGAATGAACCTCATTGGTTCTTGCTGAAGCTCAAACGTGCTGCTTAACACGAGAATGAACCTCATTGGTTCTTGCTGAAGCTCAAACGTGCTGCGTAACACGAGAATGAACCTCATTGGTTCTTTCTGAAGCTTAAACGTGCTGCGTAACACGAGAATGAACCTCATTGGTTCTTGCTGAAGCTTAAACGTGCTGCGTAACACGAGAATGAACCTCATTGGTTCTTGCTGAAGCTCAAACGTGCTGCGTAACACGAGAATGAACCTCATTGGTTCTTTCTGAAGCTCAAACGTGCTGCGTAACACAAGAATGAACCTCATTGGTTCTTGCAGAAGCTTAAACGTGCTGCGTAACACGAGAATGAACCTCATTGGTTCTTGAGGAAGCTCAAACGTGCTGCGTAACACGAGAATGAACCTCATTGGTTCTTGCTGAAGCTCAAACGTGCTGCGTAACACAAGAATGAACCTCATTGGTTCTTGCAGAAGCTCAAACGTGCTGCGTAACACGAGAATGAACCTCATTGGCTCTTGAGAAAGCTCAAACGTGCTGCGTAACACCAGAATGAACCTCATTGGTTCTCGTCAAGCGAACATGCTTAAGCTTCCGTTTACCACAACTGATGTTGTGAGTTGATGAATGTTTTTATGTATCTGTTCATCATATAAAGCGACCGTGTCTCTTCAGAAATTTGGAATAAACCGCTCAATTAATATGGATTCGTTTTACGATCTTGTTATGAACTTTCTGAAGCGTCAAAGTGGTATTTGTGTAGCGGTCAATGAAAGGGCAGAAAACGCTCAGATTTCATTAAAAACATCGTAATTTGTGTTCCGAAGATGAATGAAAGTCTTACAGGTTTGAAAGGACATGAGGGTGAGTAATGGATGACAGAGTTTTCTTTTTTTGGGTTCTATTTAGATAATAAAATGCTTAATGAGAAGAGGCTGACAATAACTGAGAATAATTTAGATAAAATTGTTGTTTGTCATCATTTTTTAAAGGCAATGTTTGAATTGAATTGTTTTGAATTGTTTGAAAAGTATTTAATTGGTTTAAGTTATTTATTTGCTTATATTCCATTCTAAATTCTTAATTAAATAAGTCTAGGATGAGTTTACAGTCAGCATAAATGCAAGAATTAAAAATGAATGATTCTTAAAGAACCACATCATTTTGCACTAATGAGGAAATTAATGAAAAGATGTTGTTTATGATATCAGAAAATCCTGAAAAGAAATACATGAGGGTAAAAATGGCAACATAGTCAAACAAAAAAAACAATAAATGATAAGGGTTATAAAATTTCCAATGGAAGTTAAGGTCTAATTGCACATTCAGCCTGTATCCACAGGGATGTTTTGTACTGTCTGTACATTATCTGCTTAGCTGTGTGTTGGGTGTATATTGTGTGAATTTAAATGTAGTAAATCTGATTTAGTAAATGTAATGTACAAAGAATGTCAAAATTGTCAGCTGGTAACAATAAAAAGTTCTAATATTTTAAAATCTGTTTTTTTCTCCCTATAGTAGACTAACACAAGAGTATGTCCAGATTTAATTCATACTATACACATTCATACATACTTTTTAGAGTGTACATTTTTACAGTTGCAAAGTTCATTCCTCGTTAAATGTAAAACCCACTCAGTATGCAATTTTGGATGCAATAAATGTGAGTTTTAGTAGATCCCCAGTAGTTCCCATCAAGTGCAATACATTATTCTTCTGATCTAAGTTGGAAGTATTCTAAAACATACAAAGAATGTAACAAATAAAAAACAAAAAAAAGATGCTTGAAGCATTTGGATCTGAGCTGAGAAAAATTATCCCACCGGTTCAAGCAGTGTGTTGGCTACATACTTGTGAGTCAGCGTCTTCTATATATAATTTGTTGATTAAAGATTCTCTTTGTGCACTTACATAACCCAAATTCTTTTGCAGCAACTTGTTTAAATTCATATTGCCAGTTAAAGACCATTTTATCACGTAAAAGGTCACCTCTCACCCTTTTTTCTCCTTGGTCCACTTTACATCTTATTTGTCAAGAATCCTGCACTACCCCAGCATGATGTGATGTTTAAAGCTACAAGCTGTTTACACTGAAAGTGAAAATTGGATCAATGAGATTTCATGATTGGCGGGGCTTCCCACTGTGACGCTGGAGAAATAAAACTAAGCTTTCAACATGATATCTAATTGCTTGTCGTGGTTGATTAGGACATTATAGGAATTGGTCAGGATATACCACATTGTGACCATGGGCAGCCATCTGCTCCATGTTAACTCGATACCATAAATTCAGGGGATCGCTCAGTGAATTGGACTGCCATTGGACTCATATTTATGGAAACAGCTTGAGATGATTTGTGACATGCTGAATTGGTATCCATTTGAAAATGGGTGGACCGTGGCCATGAAAGGACTCGTGTGGTCAGCGTGAAAGCTTTGCTATGCCATGACATTCACACTAGCTCAAATGTTTTTAATTGGCCTAATTTACGAGAGGAACACATTCCCGAGACATTAGACAGGATAGATCAATAGATTCCTGCTGTTTATGTCAGATTGTGATCCTGCCATCTGCATGTCAAAGCAAAAATGAAGATTCATCAGACCATTTGTCAGTGTTCAATTATTCAGTGTGGTGGTTCTGTCCTCTGTGACCTTGATTGATAGGAGAGAAGAACTCTATCACAATTGTCCTGCTGCTCAAGCCCATCAGCGTTGAAGGTTTGACATACTGCACAGTGAGAGATGACCTTTACCTCAGTGTTGCAATTTTGTTTATTTGTGGTCTTTTTTTTTTACTGTATCAGGTGGAACAGATCAGGTAATTCTCATCACAAATGTTATAGTCCAACAAAAATGCCACTCATTGTATTTTTTGTACAATTCTTTGCAAGCTCTAGTGTATGTACAGAGTACATACCAGAGTACAGACCAGCAGCCATATCACCCTGTACCCCAAGACGGGTTTCCCACTGAAGCTAAGCAGGGCTGAGCCTGGTCAGTACCTGGATGGGAGACCATCAGGGAAAACTAGGTAGCTGCTAGTAGAGGTATTAGTGAGGCCAGCTCACCCTGTGGTCTGTGTGGGTCCTAATGCCCCAGTATAGTGATGGGGACACTATACTGTAATAAACATCGTCCTTCGGATGAGAAGTTAAACCGAGGTCCTGACTCTCTGTGGTCATTAAAAATCCCATGGCACTTCTCGTAAAGAGTAGGGGTATAAACCCCGATGTCCTGGCCAAATTCCCTCCATTGGCCCTTACCAATCATGGCCTCCTAATAATCCCCATCCATTGAATTGGCTCTATCACCCACTCTCCTCTCCACCTATCGCTGGTTTGTGGTGAGCGCACTGGCGCCCTTGTACTGTGGCTGCCGTCGCATCATCCAAGTGGATGCTGCACACTGGTGGTGGATGAGGAGAGACCCCTGACATGAGTGTAAAACGTTTTGGGAGTACAGTATACAAGTACATATGAAAGCGCTATATAAATGCCTCATTCATTCATTCATACATGAGAAAAGATATCATACAAAGGTTGAGGGTGTGATGGTAAATTTGACATACACTATATTGCCAAAAGTGTCGGGACACCCCACCAAATCATTGAATTCAGATGTTCCAATCACTTCCATGGCCACAAGTATATAAAATCAAGCACCATGCAGACGCTTCTACAAACATTTGTGAAAGAATGGGTCTCTCTCAGGAGCTCAGTGAATTCAAGCGTGGTACCGTGATAGGTTACCACCTGTGCAATAAGTCCATTTGTGAAATTTCCTCACTACTAAATATTCCACGGTCAACTGTTAGCGGTTTTATAACAAAGTGGAAGCAATTGGGAACAACAGCCACTCAGCCATGAAGTGGTAGACCACGTAAAATCACCAAGTCGCCAACTTTCTGCAGAGTCAATAGCTACAGACCTCCAAACTTCGTGTGGCCTTCAGATTAGCTCAAGAACAGTGTGTAGAGAGCGTCATGGAATGGGTTTCCATGGCCAAGCAGCTGCATCCAAGCCTTACATCACCACGTGCAATGCAAAGCGTTGGATGCAGTGGTGTAAAGCATGCCGCCACTGGACTCTAGAGCAGTGGAGATGTGTTCTCTGGAGTGACCAATCACGCTTCTCTGTCTGATGGACGAGTCTGGGTTTGGTGGTTGCCAGGAGAACGGTACTTGCCTGACTGCATTGTGCCAAGTGTAAAGTTTGGTGGAGGGGGGATTATGGTGTGGGGTTGTTTTTCAGGGGTTGGGCTTGGCCCCTTAGTTCCAGTGAAAGGAACTCTTAATGCTTCAGCATACCAAGACATTTTGGACATTTTAATGCTCCCAACTTTGTGGGAATCATTTGGGGATGGCCCTTCCTGTTCCAACATGACTGCGCACCAGTGCACAAAGCAAGGTCCATAAAGACATGGATGAGCGAGTTTGGTGTGGAGGAACTTGACTGGCCTGCACAGAGTCCTGACCTCAACCCAATAGAACACCTTTGGGATGAATTAGAGCGGAGACTGCGAGCCAGGCCTTCTCGTCCAACATCAGTGCCTGACCTCACAAATGTGCTTTTAGAAGAATGGTCAAAATTCCCATAAACACACTCCTAAACCTTGTGGAAAGCCTTTCCCGTTATAGCTGCAAAGGGTGGGCCAACTCCATATTAAACCATACGGATTAAGAATGGGATGTCATTAAAGTTCATGTGCATGTAAAGGCAGACATCCCAAAACTTTTGGCAATATATATGTATCTCTCTTATGACTTCCGTTTTAACACTGGTGCTGCGTTCCACTCCACTTTCAGACACGCACTTGCGGTGCGTCACAATCGTGATATTCGGTGACGTCACAATCGTGTTGCATTGTGGTATATGAAGCTGCCCGAAGTGTACATATTAAGTCGCGGTTACCTCCAGTCTTTGTGCTAAGCTAGGCTAGCGGTGGGTGCGTCAGACAGAGTTATGGCACGCACGGAGATCAAAATGGTATGTATAGACTTATCTAACTCTGGGGGATACGGTGAATAAGCTAAAGTCCCAAAAAGTTGGTGTGTTCCTTTAAGAGGTATTCAGATGTGTTTTATATAATTAATATAGTTAAAGTAATATTTCTAAATGTGTTATATAGTTACAGTTATAATATACAACATTATATGTTGCACTATTACAAGGTAATGTTTAAATGTTAATTCAATTAAAATATATTTATTATTTATTTTATTGTCATCTCACACATGGATGTGCATTCAATTAATTAGCATCAAACAAACAATATAATCCTTATTCTCAGTGAATAAAGATTACTTATTAAACGAATTGCATAACCACCAAATAGGTGGCGATGTGCACTAAGTAGGTTATGTAACTCGCCATTAAACAAAAGAAGAAGAGGAAGTAGAACGGCGCGCTTTTTCTTAGCGTCTGTTTCCATTCGTCTCTCTGTTGAGAATGTCTTGTGTGTTAACCGGGAACATACTCTGAGTTGTCTGAACTTACTCCCGGACGCGTTTTTGGAACCAGCATACCTCGAGTAAGCCAGGTTTGGGTTAATCTACCGAGAGTTCAAGGTATATGTGACGGAAAGTTAACCTTGCTTTCTGGAATACCCCCCTGCTGTGTGAAATGTGTTCTGACTGAAAATAACATCGGAGATGACCTACAGCCAATGAGAGAGCAAGATACAGGGCAGCGGGAGGTCCAGGGAGGAGTTATAGACCAGAATATCATTATTTTAATAGATATATTTACAATCATATCAAACAGAAACAAAGCACAAACATTTGCTTGACCAGCCGCAACAGCAGCACATTGATCACCGGTGATCAGCGCGAGATGCATGCCGGTTAGAAATGTGTCCGAGGGCGGTCCGCCTTTCTCTGATGTCATGCTGACGTACTGTCAAAAAACTCTCGCGAGCGAAAGGCGAATGTGTCGGATTCTGCAGTCGAGCGCAGTTGCTCTCCACTAACTGCGCTGAGCAAAAGCATGATGGGAAACGACACAGCTTAATGCTCATTGGTTGCGAATGTCAGCTGATATTTCCCCCCCCTTAATTCTAAGAAGTCCATTACCTATAGCCTAATACTATTTACTTTTTCTATAGTACTTTATTAGTAACTAGGACATGTGCTTTATTTACCCTTTTATTTTTATTTTCTAGGTTTGAACTGAAGTCCTGTTTGTTTTAATTTTCTCTTTATTGAGATGTGTATTCTCTTTATACATTGACATTTTTGTACAACATTATTCCATTAAATAAATTAGCCAATCCATCATTACATGCATACATCTAATGTGACTGTTTTACAATTAGGCCTCATGTTTGTGTTTTTATCTGAGATCTTTATTTGGATATGTCTGATTCCAGGAGTGCAGTAAACAAAACCCACACATGCATGCTCATTTCTTAATTTAGAATGTGTTTTTGTTTCATATTATTTTTTAATCATAATTTGCAGCACACACTTTTCCTAATCATTAAACACGAATTCAAACTTACATTAAGATGACAAACAATTGTGTAATATATTTATAATGTAAAAAAGGGATAGTTCACCCAAAGATTTTTTTGTCAGCATTAATTTCTTTTTTTACACGACATTAATTTCATTAGATGTAAGTTGCAATATACCACTCTAGATCAGATAGATTTATATCCCTACTATTTACTGAATAAGCCATTTTAAGTAATGAGCACTGTTCACCTTCGGTGATTCTCCTCATCATAACCCCATCTTCGTGTAAAAACAGTGGTATTTCAACTGCATCCACTTCGTCTGCGATAAAGAACGTGAACGCGATCTCTTCCATTGCTGACGTTTGCAAGAGAGATTCAGAAAGTGTCCGGCTTGCCTGCACTTTTTTCACTCCTCCCCTCACTGCAGCCGCCTACTCTCGCCTATATTTCATGCGAGGCAAGGTGCATCTCAAACAAGCCTGTTGTTTACTTGTCTCGCGTGTGTTTGGTTGTGAAACGTAGTTTGCGCACCGGAGAGAGTTGTCGGTTACTCTTCCTATTGTGAAGTCATGCAGTGTGAAACCCCCTGTCGCCGACCCATCGTGCAGTGTGAACACAGCAGTGACTGAATGCTACCCCAGATAGTCATGCAGTGTGAAAAGAGCAGTGATCCGACGAATTTGAAAATCGTACAGTCTGAACTCGGCATAAGTCGAGGATTTTTGGTTAAAAAGTACACTCACCTAAAGGATTATTAGGAACACCTGTTCAATTTCTCATTAATGCAATTATCTAATCAACCAATCACATGGCAGTTGCTTCAATGCATTTAGGGGTGTGGTCCTGGTCAAGACAATCTCCTGAACTCCAAACTGAATGTCAGAATGGGAAAGAAAGGTGATTTAAGCAATTTTGAGCGTGGCATGGTTGTTGGTGCCAAACGGGCCGGTCTGAGTATTTCACAATCTGCTCAGTTACTGGGATTTTCACGCACAACCATTTCTAGAGTTTACAAAGAATGGTGTGAAAAGGGAAAAACATCCAGTATGCGGCAGTCCTGTGGGCGAAAATGCCTTGTTGAAGACTGGAAAAATGCCTGGTCTGATGAGTCTCGATTTCTGTTGAGACATTCAGATGGTAGAGTCAGAATTTGGCGTAAACAGAATGAGAACATGGATCCATCATGCCTTGTTACCACTGTGCAGGCTGGTGGTGGTGGTGTAATGGTGTGGGGGATGTTTTCTTGGCACACTTTAGGCCCCTTAGTGCCAATTGTCCATCCCTTTATGACCACCATGTACCCATCCTCTGTTGGCTACTTCCAGCAGGATAATGCACCATGTCACAAAGCTCGAATCATTTCAAATTGGTTTCTTGAACATGACAATGAGTTCACTGTACTAAAATGGCCCCCACAGTCACCAGATCTCAACCCAATAGAGCATCTTTGGGATGTGGTGGAACGGGAGCTTCGTGCCCTGGATGTGCATCCCACAAATCTCCATCAACTGCAAGATGCTATCCTATCAATATGGGCCAACATTTCTAAAGAATGCTTTCAGCACCTTGTTGAATCAATGCCACGTAGAATTAAGGCAGTTCTGAAGGCGAAAGTGGGTCAAACACATTATTAGTATGGTGTTCCTAATAATCCTTTAGGTGAGTGTATATACACTTTTATTTTATTTGTTTAAATGGCCGATCGTTTCGCTAGATAAGACCCTATTCTTTGACTGAGATTATCAGGAAATTTTCATTTTGAAGTGAACTAGACTCTTAATTTGAAGAAAAAAAATGTAGCACCTACGATTCCTCACTAGAGGGCGTTTCTCAGTGACGAGGGTAATAATAGAGAAAGAAGGAAGCGGCCATTTTACAAATGAGAGAGAGCGGAGAATAAGTGTTGATTCAGAGCCTAACTCTTTAAAAGAGTAAAAGGGAGTGGGAAACAAGAGTTTTAAGTTCTTTTCCATTGAAATCCGTGGGAAGAAACATCTTTCATACTTTTATTTCGAGTGAATCCGGTGAGTGTTTTATTTCTCCGTTGTTGCTCTGTAATCGCTCATTTGTGTTCAATTAATGATTTATGGTAAGACATGATTGTTAACTAACAGATGATGATTAAATATTGAAATAAAAGATTTGGTTTTGTCATAAAAACCAATCGGGAGGGTAATTCAAATGTGTGATCAACTGTCACAAGCCAATTAATGTGCATCAGCCATTTTGTGATGGTTTGATGTTATTAATCAACTCTAGGGATACTGTTAAAACATATTCTAGTTAATGTATGTCAAGTTATTGCAGTTGAAAAAAGAAGAGTAACTTATGCAGGTTTTTTTGTTGTTGTTCCTGTTGATGCACTTCTTGAGTCGACCTTGGACGAGTGTACCAGGAGCCAACCGTGTGTAACTGATGTCGCAACGATTCTGGAGCTAATTCAGTATCAATCCCTGGATACAGATAAGACAATACAACACACCTTACACTTCGGATACCTTGAGCGAAACTGAGTTTAAGCATGTTTTTAGCAAACCGTACCATAAAATGAGATCGAACCGTACCCAGACCACATCCCAAGATGGTCTCGGTTCGCTTTAAAGGGGTCTGAGATCGTTTGAAAAAGGACTAAGTGTGAAAACACCCTAAAACTACCCGGGTAGTAAATCTTTCTTCTGTCACGTGACTACTTCTACTTTTTTTTCTATTTTTCTTCTACTCTATTTTTGTTTTTTTCAATTCCGAAAGGATCATACTTTATAAAAAGGACAAACAAGAACATAAGGAAAAGAATTACTGAACTGTGTTTGGGGAAACATTTCCAAACAGGCCTGATTGTATTTACTCTTAGTTCTATGACTATGTTTGCAACCGTGGAACTCATTTCAATTGACAGTACCAATACAATACATTTTCTTCCTTCACAAGTTGTAGTGAAATTGCAGTCTCAAATCCTCCTTACGAATTTAGACGTTCAGTATAGTGTCATGCTACTGTGCCCATTCAACCTGGGCTGCGTTTCCCAAAAGCATCATAAGTTGATCGTAGAGACCATTGGTGGCAATTGTTCTGCGATCAACTTAAACTTATGATGCTTTTGGGAAACGCAGCCCTGATTTGTTCACTTAGAGCCCAACACTACTAGAGTGTTATCACAGGTTACACCGGGCATGCAAAATTCAACCCTTAACCAGAAAACTTTTCAGACAAACATAATCTTTCTTTGCCCAAAATGGCAAACTGCAGGAACATAACACTTATTGCTTAACATTGTAAATTTTGTTTATATAGCCCAATATCTCTGACTGCAGTCCAAACAACATCCATTTACAATTCAACCTCACAACAACATTAAACTTAGTCTAATTCAATTTAAAGAATTTCTCATTTTCATGCATGGAGATAGGATTGGAGCCAGGCATAGTGGACAGTTTCTGCCACCTGTTGATAAACAAGCACTTTTAAAATGAAAATGGCATGAACTTACCATTATAACCAGTAGATGGCTGCAGAGGACCATTCATTAGCTTATTTGCCATCATTTTCAGATTATTAAATTAATTATTAATATCAATAATGTAATAAATTGTTTGAATAACGAAGTGAATAGCTTATTGTAAAAACAATACTTGTATAGTTTTTTATTTTATTTTTATTTTTTTAACAGTAGAAGCTGCTGAACGTATTCAGCGAATACAGACTAGTTTTTGTGCACTGAGCTATTTTGACATAGACTTGTCAGATGTTTTGTCCAGTCCGTTGCAATGGTTATCACTGTCAATCATAGACATTTCAGGAAGGACTCTCTGAAGAATTTAGCACTTTTTAATTAACACTTTCAAGGTCCAGAAAGGTAGTAAAAACATTGTTAAAGTAGTCTCAGTGACTCCAGTGGTTCAACCTTAATTTTATGAAGCGACGATAATACTTTTTGTGTGCAAAAAACAAACAAAGATAACAACTTTATTCAACAATTTCATTCTAGCCTGTGTCAGACTCCAACGTAAACTGTGTAGGAGACTGACACAGGCTAGAACAAAATGGTTGATTAAAGTTATTTTTGTTTGTTTTTGCGCACAAAAAGTATTAAAGAAAGTGAGAAAAGAGTGCCCGTTTATAGCGCGCCTGAGCTCACGCAAAACTTTAAACTACACACCGCACAATGAATCTCATTTACATCATACCTAAGCTTTGATTTTATGATGAGCGGATTTGCCGGTGTGTAGGTCTCAGCCAACTTGCACTAAACAAATACTCCTGTTTTTGAAGGATAATGAGCAACTGAAAATGAGCAGGGGGCGCATGCGGCTAACACAGCCACTTGTAACAAGTGGCTGTGTTTTACACACATGGAAAACTTTATCGCACGCATGCTACTGCATGCTATTTATCCCAAAGAACGATTTTTCCGTAGCATGTGCAACATATATAGGGTTGGGTATTGTTTTTTTTTTTTACAATACTGGTGCCAAATCGATGCTTTTAAAATAGTACCGGTACCTAAATGGTGCCTGAACTAGGGCTGCAACTAACAATTATTTTGATAATCGATTAGTTGGCTGATTATTTTTTCGATTAGTCGATTGATCGGATAAAACAAAACACTTCCCCATCCTGCCCAATGATGTCCTTCAAACAAATGTCAGCTGAGTGCTATATAAAAACATACATAGTGAATATACCTTATAAAAAATGTTAGTAAATATTAATTGTCTCCCTTTACTGCTTTATGTCTGTTTGACGAGCGTGCGCCCGCTGCACTGGTGCTCGTCCATTGAATTTTGAAGCTTAATGTCAGAGAGACGTGCTTTCATGCTAAATGGAAATACTTGCGTGAATTAGTAACATTTACAGATAAGGATATAACCACTGTTCTCTATATAGATCAGTGGATATAACCTGTAAAATGAATGTGTTGCGCTGAGGACACGCATCTGTCAAAGCGCTTGGCAGGGTATGTTAAGCACTAATGCATTTGCTTGATGCTTAAAATGAAGAATTCTCATGTTTTGGGCGCTTGGATCATATACCTTTCCAGCAGCAGCTCACTCTGTTTCCACTCCACTATTTTTAGATTCATTTTGTCCATAGAAATGCATTATTCAGTGCTGTAATTTAGCGCGACTGGTGGAAATTGGTGGCAGACCCGACTAATCGATGGTGGGTGACATTTAGAGAGTGGCTTTTTATAGCATTTTTTTTATTTAAATTGAACAATTTATTAAAAGTTCAAAGTATACTTAAATATATAAATATAAATAAATTCAAAACACAACAAATTTACATACCCATTACATACCCATTTACAAACCTATATTGGCACCGGGTTTCAGTACCCCACCCTAAACATGTATGTCTGCACTTTTCTCATGTCTCCTGCTTTGTTGGGGGGTTAGTTCATGTATGTTACATGTGCAACAGCAGGGCATGTCTTACAGAGCAACATGTATGTACATGCTTGTATTTTTGAGAGAATAACGTTTATGTGTGTTTTTTGAAAAAACTTTAAAACTTTAAACTTTAAAAATGTAAGTCAATGAATTAAGGCCACAAAACACACAATAGACAAGTGTCCACAAGACTTTTCACTAACGGGTGTTGTTGCCTAGAGTTTTTGCTTCAAGCTGATGTGAGAATCATTGAGCCTGCTCATTCACATAAAACAATATATTGATTTAAATTTTGTAAGACACTTTTTCTTTACAAAGCCCATATGCGAAGAGGCGTGAACGATCATGAATAATGCTGTGATTTACACCTGAGAGGACAAAATAACGCATAATGAGCTGCATAATGAATGAGCCTTTGAGTCAGGTAGGCTATGTGAGAGGAAGCTAAGAAACAGGGCCAGTATCATGTCACTGTGATTCTCAAATCTGTGAGATAAAAGAAAAAAAAAACATCTGTGAGGATACTGATAACAGGATCAACTATTGTATTAACGTTAATATAATGTCCACTCTTAATAGAAAACATGATTTCTGATATTGCACACATGTGAACAAAATGTTGTATATATACACTCACCTAAAGGATTATTAGGAACACCATACTAATACTGTGTTTGACCCCCTTTCGCCTTCAGAACTGCCTTAATTCTACGTGGCATTGATTCAACAAGGTGCTGAAAGCATTCTTTAGAAATGTTGGCCCATATTGATAGGATAGCATCTTGCAGTTGATGGAGATTTGTGGGATGCACATCCAGGGCACGAAGCTCCCGTTCCACCACATCCCAAAGATGCTCTATTGGGTTGAGATCTGGTGACTGTGGGGGCCATTTTAGTACAGTGAACTCATTGTCATGTTCAAGAAACCAATTTGAAATGATTCGAGCTTTGTGACATGGTGCATTATCCTGCTGGAAGTAGCCATCAGAGGATTGGTACATGGTGGTCATAAAGGGATGGACATGGTCAGAAACAATGCTCAGGTAGGCCGTGGCATTTAAACGATGCCCAATTGGCACAAAGGGGCCTAAAGTGTGCCAAGAAAACATCCCCCACACCATTACACCACCACCACCAGCCTGCACAGTGGTAACAAGGCATGATGGATCCATGTTCTCATTCTGTTTATGCCAAATTCTGACTCTACCATCTGAATGTCTCAACAGAAATCGAGACTCATCAGACCAGGCAACATTTTTCCAGTCTTCAACTGTCCAATTTTGGTGAGCTCGTGCAAATTGTAGCCTCTTTTTCCTATTTGTAGTGGAGATGAGTGGTACCCGGTGGGGTCTTCTGCTGTTGTAGCCCATCCGCCTCAAGGTTGTGCGTGTTGTGGCTTCACAAATGCTTTGCTGCATACCTTGGTTGTAACGAGTGGTTATTTCAGTCAAAGTTGCTCTTCTATCAGCTTGAATCAGTCGGCCCATTCTCCTCTGACCTCTAGCATCAACAAGGCATTTTCGCCCACAGGACTGCTGCATACTGGATGTTTTTCCCTTTTCACACCATTCTTTGTAAACTCTAGAAATGGTTGTGCGTGAAAATCCCAGTAACTGAGCAGATTGTGAAATACTCAGACCGGCCCGTATGGCATCAACAACCATGCCACGCTCACAATTGCTTAAATCACCTTTCTTTCCCATTCTGACATTCAGTTTGGAGTTCAGGAGATTGTCTTGACCAGGACCACACCCCTAAATGCATTGAAGCAACTGCCATGTGACTGGTTGATTAGATAATTGCATTAATGAGAAATTGAACAGGTGTTCCTAATAATCCTTTAGGTGAGTGTATATTGTCAATTATATACAGTACCAGTCAAATGATTGGACACATTACTATTTTTAATGTTTTTGAAAGAAGTCTCCATGCTCATTTATTTAATAAAAAATACAGAAGAAACGTTAATATTGTGAAAAATTATTACAATTTAAAATAATGGTTTTCTATTTTAATATATTTTAAAATCAAATTTATTTTGTTGATGTAAAACTGAATTTTCATCAGCCATTACTCCAGTCTTAAGTGTCACATGATCCTTCAGAAATGATTCTTATATGCTGATTTATTATCAGTATTGGAAACTGCTGTGCTTAATATTGTTTATAACTTGTGATAAATTTTTTTCAGGATTCTTGGATGAATAAATGAAGCAATGGCTGATCAAAATTCAACTTTTCATCACAGAAATAAATTATATTTTACAGTATATTAAAATAGAAAAAATCGATTTAAAATAATGTTTTTTTTCTGTAGTTTTGGTCAAATAAATGCAAGAGCATGAGAGTTTTCAAAAATATTTATTCGAATAGTAATGTTCATTCATGAGACACGCAGGCTATTGTCTGCAATATTTGCTTATTAAATCCAGGCAATTGGCTGATGAAACATTGATTAAAATGAAGATACAATTTATACAAAACGAAATTCACTTTAAAGAAAGGATTTACAAAACTTAATGAAGTGCGGTCTTTTGCGGTTTAATATTCGCAGACACTAACAGAATAAACTTACCTCACAATCCTCGGCTGGATCCGCTGCTCTTAGAAATAAACAGCTTTTCTTCTGAGGTAAATTATTCCAGGATTATTCCTCACCGCGTCTCAAAACGATGTAAAGTACATGCACAAATCTCTCTCTTTTCAAACAGATTACATAAACAGAATATTTGTTTTTCGATTTGATTTACATTTAAAACCTGACATTTCAACGTTTTTTTAGACATATGAAGACTATCTGAATGAACGTTATTAAGAGAGAGGCTGCAGATCGCGCATCATGTTTGTTTTCTTTATTTAGCAAAAAGCACAATTTTGTTTTTATTGGGAGTGTACACAAATAAAAGTAAAAACTTAACGGATTGTAATGATGTAAAACACTTGTCTGAATGACCAAAATTGACTGAGTATTTTGAGTCTCTTTCGCACGGATAAGAAAAAAAAAACGAGGTGGAGGTGCAGGCGCCTCTGCCGACTTCAGAGAGTTAAACTAAACTCATTTAAGCCTTGCAAACAAGAGAGCTCCCTGAGAGGAGATTTGTGTGTGTGTGTGTGTGTGTGCACTCAACTGAAGTGCGCACACGGTGCGTTGCAGATAGTGCGCAAATATTGAGTTCTCGTTCAAGTCTTGCGCTTGAACAGACAAATTCACACACAAATTGTCAACATGACCGTCTTGGCAAGTATCCTAGCAAGCATAGTAGGTTATGTCTTAAGTAAAACGTAAACAGTCGAGAAAGACATGTTCATGTGTAGTATGTACTGGATCTGTGTCTTAAAGCAACAGATCCTATTCCTGCTGTCCGTGTTTCTAATGTTAATTAAATGACAAAAAAATCACTCACTGCTCTTCACTGAATAGCTTTTGTAGCTTCAATAATGATTAATCTTTACTTAATTTAAATACAGTGAAGATTATAATATGCAATGTTATTTTATTTTTAATTACTTTATTCAGTTTCTGTATCTGTAAATACGGTGTCTGCGGGTCTTTAAAAAGTCTTAAAATGTCTTAAATTCAGATTCGATGGGTCTTAAATATTTTTGGTCACATTACCGGGAAAATTTCTCCAGTCTGACGAACACAGTGACCGTTATCATTGCACAAACCACAGATTTCCTGTAACGTTAGTTATATTACTGCGTCGTCATCAGAGAGAATTGCGGTGGCAGAATCCAGTCGAACTACAGCTAGCTGACCAGCCTCCTAACTAGTTTAAATGGGTTCATGCAAGTTTACACAAATGGCAGCATCATATCACAAGAATGATTGTTCTGATTTGAATACATTCAGCGCAATTCAGCGATAGATAATGGATAGTGTATTTCTGGTATCAGTGTCTGACTGTTTGTGAGAAACTTTCATGGAAAAATAAAATGAGAAATTTACAGAAGAAACATACTGAGGTAAAAATTCAACATGTTTAGTTTATTTCTAATATAGGCCTATAGTTAAATAATATACCATGACAAGGGAGCTATTTTGCCAAGTATTTTCACGAGTGCAATGCTCCCGCATCGCTTTAGTGTGTGTGTGTTTGTTTATTCCGGGGTGTTCTAGTTCTTTCTTTCACTAGTCCAACTATAGTTCGCTGTATTACAACTACAAATGAGACCAACATCCTATATGGCAGCCAATCAGCTTTCGTGTTATTGGCGCGAGTCTCTTTTGGATTGTACCACAGACACATAAAATGGATTTTATTCTTCAGCTAACAGTTCTCTTATTTTATTACTGACCATTTACGTGATTATTTAATTACTTGAGAACTTTTTACCTATATTAAGCAATTGCTTATTGCTTTGGTTTACTTTTTGGTCATATATATATATATATATATATATATATATATATATATATATATATATATATATATATATATATATATATATATATATATATATATATATATATATATATATACACTCACCTAAAGGATTATTAGGAACACCTGTTCAATTTCTCATTAATGCAATTATCTAATCAACCAATCACATGACAGTTGCTTCAATGCATTTAGGGGTGTGGTCCTGGTCAAGCCAATCTCCTGAACTCCAAACTGAATGTCAGAATGGGAAAGAAAGGTGATTTAAGCAATTTTGAGCGTGGCATGGTTGTTGGTGCCAGACGGGCCGGTCTGAGTATTTCACAATCTGCTCAGTTACTGGGATTTTCACGCACAACCATTTCTAGAGTTTACAAAGAATGGTGTGAAAAGGGAAAAACATCCAGTATGCGGCAGTCCTGTGGGCAAAAATGCCTTGTTGATGCTAGAGGTCAGAGGAGAATGGGCCGACTGATTCAAGCTGATAGAAGAGCAACTTTGACTGAAATAACCACTCGTTACAACCGAGGTATGCAGCAAAGCATTTGTGAAGCCACAACACGCACAACCTTGAGGCAGATGGGCTACAACAGCAGAAGACCCCACCGGGTACCACTCATCTTCACTACAAATAGGAAAAAGAGGCTACAATTTGCATGAGCTCACCAAAATTGGACAGTTGAAGACTGGAAAAATGTTGCCTGGTCTGATGAGTCTCGATTTCTGTTGAGACATTCAGATGGTAGAGTCAGAATTTGGCGTAAACAGAATGAGAACATGGATCCATCATGCCTTGTTACCACTGTGCAGGCTGGTGGTGGTGGTGTAATGGTGTGGGGGATGTTTTCTTGGCACACTTCAGGCCCCTTAGTGCCAATTGGGCATCGTTTAAATGCCACGGCCTACCTGAGCATTGTTTCTGACCATGTCCATCCCTTTATGACCACCATGTACCCATCCTCTGATGGCTACTTCCAGCAGGATAATGCACCATGTCACAAAGCTCCAATCATTTCAAATTGGTTTCTTGAACATGACAATGAGTTCACTGTACTAAAATGGCCCCCACAGTCACCAGATCTCAACCCAATAGAGCATCTTTGGGATGTGGTGGAACGGGAGCTTCGTGCCCTGGATGTGCATCCCACAAATCTCCATCAACTGCAAGATGCTATCCTATCAATATGGGCCAACATTTCTAAAGAATGCTTTCAGCACCTTGTTGAATCAATGCCACGTAGAATTAAGGCAGTTCTGAAGACGAAAGGGGGTCAAGTACAGTATTAGTATGGTGTTCCTAATAATCCTTTAGGTGAGTGTATAACTGTCGTGGTATATACAGAAAACCACTGAGCGTAGTGATCCTTACACGATGCACCAGATTATGTTAAGAGTTTTGGTCAGACGTCTTATAAGGTGGCTTTGAGAGTGGCCCTACGTTTACCTTGTGGCACCAGCTAAGGAATTAAACCTTACAGTAAGAGTAAAGAACAGAGATAACTAAAAATTGGAGGGAGTTTGTCAGCTGGTCAATAAAAATACATTTCACAAAGTCTTCCTTCCTTCCTGTGTCTTCCTTGTGTTCATAATACAGTGCATACACTATTCTGATTATATGCTTGAGACTGATGTGGCCTTCAAGTGTAGTCAGAAATATGGTATTTAGCCTACTAGTTCCAAGCGTATTAAAGTCGTATTTACAACTAGAACAATTTCTGTCATGACAACTCTCAGAGAGATTGCATGGTAATAGAAATTGGCATGGTAATGGATATTGCAGTGTTAATGTATTTCGTCTTGGCGGATTAGATCTGTAAGTACTAGGGGTGTAACTGTTCAATTTACTCACGCTTTGGTTTTTAATCACGGTTTTAGGGCACACCCAATATAATCACCATTGGCTAGTAAATAGTTTACTCGCCAGAGTGGTATACTGTTTAATTTACATTAGTGCCATCAAATCAATTAATCGTGATTAACCGCATCCAAATAAAAGTTGGTGTTTACATAATGTGTGTGTGTACTGTGTATAATTATGATTATATATAAATACACGTATATATTTAAGAAATGTTTTTATTTATTTATATATATATAAAATATAAATTGCTGTATTATGAACACAAGGAAGACACAGGAAGGAAGGAAGACTTTGTGAAATGTATTTTTATTGACCAGCTGACAAACTCCCTCCAATTTTTAGTTATCTCTGTTCTTTACTCTTACTGTAAGGTTTAATTCCTTAGCTGGTGCCACAAGGTAAACGTAGGGCCACTCTCACAGCCACCTTATAAGACGTCTGACCAAAACTCTTAACATAATCTGGTGCATCGTGTAAGGATCACTACGTTCAGTGGTTTTCTGTATATACCACGACAGTTCATAAGGTTATATACAGCGCCTTGCGAAAGTATTCAGATTTTTCACATTGTTTTGTTACAGCTAAAAAGCTTTAAATTGTTTTACACATCAGTCTACACTCCATACCCCATAATGCCAAAGCAAAAAACAGAATTGTGATACCTTTGCACTGCACAAGTATTCAGATCCTTAACTCCGTACCTTCGGCAGGGATTACAGCCTTAATTCTTTTTGGGTATAATGCGACACAAGTTTTCTGCTATTCTTCCCAGCAGATCCTCTGAAGCTCTGTTAGGTTGGAGGGTGACTGTCAAGAGGACAGCTATCTCAGTCTCCTGAGATGTTCAGTTTGGTTCAAGTCTGGGCCAATCATTCAAATTCACAGCGTCTCTAAGCCAATCTTGCATTGTCTTGGCTGTGTGTTTTAGGGTACTGTTAGAAGGTGAACATTTGGCCCTGTCTGAGGTCCTGAGCACTCTGGACCAGGCTTTTATTAAGCATATCTCTATATTTTGCTGTTTAGCTTCCCTTCTACCCTGATCAGTCCCCGTCTACCCTGATTCGTCTGGCTACTCTGGCATTAAACTCAGATCAGTGGAGTGTTGCAGTGTTGGTAGTTTTTCCCATCTCCATGTATGATCTCTGGAGCTCAACCACAGTGACCATCAATTTCTTGGTCACATCTCTTTGTAGGGATATTCTTGTCCTATTGCTCAGTTAACCAGGTGGCCAGCTCTAAGAATCTCACTTGTAACCTCACAGGGCACAACACATGTTGTTTCAACTTAAAAAATTGGTTATGCTGCCTTAATTTTAAGTTTAGTCAACTCAAATATTCAAGTTGTCACTTGCATATCAAGTTGACTAGACTTAAAATTAAGGCAGCATGAACGCTTGCTTTTTTTACCAACTTTTTTTATTTAATTTAAAAGGGTCATATGATGCGATTTCTTGTTTTCCTTTCTCTTTAGTGTGTTATGTAGCTGTTTGTGCATGTATAAGATCTGCAGAGTTACAAAGCTCAAAGTCTCAAACCCAAAGAGATATTCTTTGTAAAAGTTAAGGCTCAGCCATGACTTCTAAAACACTGTTCATACGCCCCCACAAATCTACGTCAGTCTGTGGGGGCAGAGTTTCATAACACCGCCCAAATGTACACGCAAAGAAAGGCGGCATAACTTTTATTCTTGCTGTAGTATTGTTGCTGCCATGTCGTGGAGAGGCTGTGTTTTTCGTTGTGAAAGCCAAACTACTTTGTTTAGCCTTCCAAAAGAGGACACAGTTAGAAAACAGTGGCTAAGCTTTAGTTACAACACTGTTCCAGAACAGTACAACCCAAATATTCGACTGTGTGCTGTGCATTTTTCAGACGACTGTTTCCAGAACCTAGGAGAGTCCAAGGCCGGCTGTGCACAAAGGCTGATTCTAAAAAGTAGGGCAATTCCAACTTTGCAAGTACAGTCTGGCGCTTCTGACTGTAAGTATGTTTTCATTTAAGAATTTGCTACTGACTGTTCAAACGTGAGTTTTGAGCAGTATAGAATGGTGCTTGTTTGTAGTTTCTACGATCACAAATGCGGACGTCGTTTTATGTTAACATAGTTTCCCCCCACCCCCGTAATGCGGAGCGACGCATAAAAAAGTACAAGTCATTATAATCCTTTTGTTTGAAAAAGCCTGCCTAACTAACTAACCTAATTATTACTTGCACTCAGTGGTCATGATTTAGTCAATCATGTTTCAGCTTGTCAACATTGTTCTGTGATTTATATGTGATATAGTTATTCTGATTATACACATTTTGTGTTTGGGGGCAAGGCCAAACTTATTAAATAGTAATTTATTAATTTCTCAGATCTCATCATTGAATGTCAAATTACAGAGATTAACAGATACATGATACAATAAGGTTTTACAACATTTTTTACAAGTGTGGTCACGTTGTCATTAGCAAAATAAAATAAATAAAATGAAATAGCAATAAAAATCCTTAATTTTCATCTTCATGCAATGCCAATTTATCTACCTTCCTAAACATATCAGACAGCTTCCAAACCTCAGTGAAGGCCAAAATGTTTCTCTCTCGAAAATGTGAAAACAGTATTTTAAATTTAAATATACCATTTATGGTAAACAGAGTAGCATCAGTGTCTATGACATGGTAAATTATGACAAATTCAAGAGGGAAATAAATGAATGAAACATTTCCGGTATTATTCTTTGATGGTATTAATAGAACTTTCTATGAAGGTTAAAAAATAAGGATACAGTTATTGAAAATTAATAAAAAATAAAGACAACTTTTTTTCAACGAGACCACTATTTAACAAAAAAATAGTGTAAAAATTGCCACAAGATATTCCTTTGTAAAACTCTCACTATCAAAGACACTACAGCAGTTCTTTCTGATAGTATAAAAAGAATGTCCAACATTTGCTTTTGAAATAGCAGCTTGAAAGAACTGAACAGTAAGCAATATGACTGTAACAATGACTGTTTAGACATTTAAAGTGACAGATCATGTGAAAATGTATTTTTCTCATCAATACGCTTGAAATTCAAAAGTCCTTTACTCAAATAAACAGCATGAAAGACAGTTAATGATGTTCTGCGCATACAGTTGTAAGGCTCTTATGTACACAACATTTTTTATTTCAATGCCAAACAGTAAAGTAATGGAATGACGAATATTATTTCTAAAAGTAAATTGCTGAAATTTCTTTCTTACACAGCCAATGCTAGAGTTTCATACAGCATGGACTCAGAACCCTTTCACATGACTCTTGTCAACATTCCCTAATGCATTGAACTCTATAAGTGAAACATCAAGTCTACAGCATCATACTGGCCTTGTTGTGTGCGAGTCCAATTTTAATATGATGCTCAACGTTTAAACAATTTTAAAGCCATTTTCTCCTGACCTTTCAAAATGCAGTTAATGATTACTGAACAATTTGCAAGATGTATCATTATGTGGGTGGTTTAGGTTTACCAGCCAAAGGCTGTTCCTGGCTGAAAAGAACATCATTTGATGTGATTTCGAAGCTGGTATGCTGACCCCCTTAACTAAACTAACCAACCAACCAGCTTTACCTGGCTGATAACCTTCACAAGCTAAGACTTGCTGGTGAACCTCTTGGCAAAGTTGGCATTTCTGATCCAGACCAGCACCAAATCTGAAAACGAATGCTAGCTTGAGTAACCGATAGGACTTTCCTATTCTTAAGCTTAACATCTTTGCTTTAAAAGTAAACATAGTGAATGTCCCCAACATGAGTCCTGTGAAAGAGCCTTCACTCACTGGTCCTTTATCCACGTTGCTGCATGTTTCTATTCCAACACCATAGCAACAGGTTTTCTCATTGCAAAAAGCCACCAGCATTCATCAATTTCACACATACTAGCCATTAAGATATTTCTGTAATTCATTATGTTTGACGATAGATGAAAACTGCTGCGTTTAAAAGCCAACCAAGTCCAAGAGTGAACAAAATGATACATAATGAACGGGGGGCAGTTTGCTTTCTGAAGCACACCCATTAATAATTTACATGGCCTCCAAATAATAAATTAACAAATGAATAAATAAACAAGCAGGCAAGCAAACATCAACCCGTTTTATTTTTTTTCTCCCCCATTATGGAAAAATATTAGATATAATATAGTCTTTTTCACAGAATTAATCGTTTTGAGGGCTTAATCAGTTTTTGTTTTTTTGTTTTTTTGTCTCTCAAATGTGGCTTTCAGAAACTCAACCGTCTCGTTTCTTTATCCAATCGACAATCTGTTTCAATGACTGATGCGTAGGGAAAGTTTTCAGTGCAGAACCTTTCCAGTTACATACTCATGGCTGAAAAGCACAAAGTAAAAGCACAAAGGGGCTTGGCAAAGGTGGACGTAGATTGACAGCACAGTGTTTTGCAAAGTGGGCACTGATAGAGAGCGTGCACGGTTACAGCACAGTGGCGTTGTGTCCTTCCATTTTCGGGAGTCTGGAGTCCTGCACTGTACCCATGGTGACCAAAAGCGGGCGGCTGTCCTCAGGGCCACTGCCCCGAGCCAAAGAGATGGGCCTCTGCTGGCCAGGATGAGGCGGGGGAGGCTGGGGCCCTGGCATGGGCTCCATGGGCAGGCCCTGTTCCTGGTAGCCATAACCGATGTTCCCACATGGGAAGCGGCGTAGTCTGTAGAGCGGAACTGGTGCTAGGGTGGCCGAATCCAGGAGTAAAGGGGTCGGAGCAGGTGGAGGAGGAGGGGGCAAAAGCGGCCGACACAGGCCTTGTTGTTGTTGTTGCTGCTGTTGGCGCTGGAGCTGCTGTTGGTACTGCTGCTGTTTGTGCTGTTGCTGCAGGCCCAAAGCTTCAGCTACTGTCACAGTCCGGCCTGCTTGTTCCTGTCCTTCACCTGGGATCCGTGGGCCACTCACCTGCCTTTGTGCCTGGGCCTGGGCCTGCTGCCTCTTCTGCTGCTGCTGTAGAAACCACGAGCCATAGGTAGGGTTCCATAGGTTGGTGGGCTTCCCATTACGGCTCTCCTTCTCTGACGAGTGGGCCTGCATGAATCCCAAATTCACATGCCCTCCATCCTGCGTGGGGAGTTGGGGAGTTGTAGAGGAGGGTTTGGTGGTTGGTATGGGGGCAGTGACTACAGGGGGTTGGAGGTGGTGATGGGGATGAGGTTGAGATGGGGGAGCGGGTGGTAGTTTGTTGTCAGAAGATTGGCTGGCCATGAGAATGACCTCCCCATCTCTCTTAGCCTGATCAGAGTGGGCGGCACATGGAGCATCCTCTGTGCCCTGAGGGGTTACAAGCAAGGAGGGCGCAGAAGGGTCTTCCGGACGCATGGGTACCCTCTCCTCTTCCTCAGGGATGGGGCCGTACTCGACAGGCAAAGGCACATTCACCACATCTGGGTCCTAGGGGAATTGAAAAGTCTGTTATCTACCCAAGCAGCCAAACTTGCCAGTTTTACAGGTGACACAAATTGTTGGTATTGTTCCATACAATGTGCTCTGCTTTATACTATATACTTTAGCAAATTCCATGCATACTGTCCACTAGGGCTGGGTAAAAAAATATTGATTTCTCAATTTTAATCGATTCTCATTCTTATGAACCAATATCGATTCTTAAATCCCAAGAATCAATTCTCAAAAAGAATCAAATCCAAGTCATCCTGTTTTCAGTTGATGAGTGAAATGAACATCAAAGCGCGCTTCCCATCCAATAATTTGCAATAATCTTTGTGCTTTGTTACTATTGAAATGAAACAAAGTCTCAGTTCAAATTGCGTACATTTTATTACAAAATTCAAAAACATACAGTTTTGGCACTGTGGCGCAGCTCAGCTCAAGAGAAGCGGCAGCGTAGAACGCACATGAACTGATCTTCTCTTCTGCCTTAATACCAGTTACAGCGCAAAATAAACATGAATGAGCATCTGAAAGTGTGGTAAAAGTTGGAGTTCAACTCCAAATATGCTTAAGTTAATATTATAATATTAATAATTTTTTTTAATCAGTTCATTTTTACCTTCAATATTATAGTAGGCTAATGTAACCTAGTAGGCTACAACTGACTACCATAGTTTACAGCATTAGGTTAGAGATTTGTTTTCCTTGAGAAAATTTGCCATGTATTGTATCTGATATATATCCAAAATAATCAATATTGAATCGAATTTGAATTGCAAGCTTCTGAATCAAACTCAAATCGTAAAATTTATGTCAATACCCAGCCCTACTGTCCACAGTATGCATATTAGTACTAGTATGGCAATATGCAACTTCTAACAAGCCTACTGTTGCCCACCATAAACCGATATAGTACCTGCAGACAATAGTCAATCCTCTCCAGAATAGTTGAGAAGTTTGGTCTGTCTTCTGGTTGATGCTGCCAACTCTGTGTCATTATGCGGTACCTATTTTACAAAACAAAGCAATATTTGCATTCTCTTCCTTTTCAGTTTTATCTTCACTGTCTCGATTGAATGAGTATAGGTTTTATTTCAGAGATAAATTAAGCCTTTTTCAGTTTTGTTTTAAAGATCAGCTCTGCAAGATCAGGTTAGATTAGAAAATTAATTAAATCAAAACTCCAGCTAGGAAAGTTTGATTATTATTTGATTAGTATATTGTCAGAGACAGAAAAGATAAAGCAGTGGGAAAGTTAACAAGGGCTGGAAAATTGAGAATTAGAATGCATATGCATCAGACAATGACCGATTCTTGTATATTTGTATAATGCATATTTGAGTCTACTCACACTGGCCCGGGGCAGTTCTTGGGCGGGTCCATTCGGCCTCCATTAGTAACAAACTCCAACACCTCTTGGTTACTGCGGCTTGGGTACGGCATATAGCCCAGCGAGAAGATCTCCCACAGCAGAACACCAAATGACCTGAAAAACAAGTCAAAATGAGAGAAAGTGAATGGTAGATTTAGACGAAAGCATAGTGATTACAGAAATTGTTTTATTACAGTGTGAAAAACAGTGGGGTTGCAATAGCATATGAAAGAAGTCGCATCAAGTATGTAATTATATTTCAGCGCTCACCATGTATCTGTTTTTGAGGTAAAGATTCCCTCCATAAAGGCCTCAGGAGGCATCCATTTGACTGGCAGCATAGCGCGGCCTCCTTTCCTGTAATAGCTGGCTCTGTGGAAAAATACATGCCCAGACAAAAAAAAAAAAAAAGAGACATTGTTATGAATGCCCACAGTAGACAGAAGCTGAGTGGAGTGACTTATTAACTTCAGTCGCAGATCAGAGAGTGAAAAAGCATGGGGTAATGAAAGGAGCAGAAATTGCATGGAAAGCATAAAGGAAAAACTCCATGTGTGACTTATGCAATGTTCTCTCAAGCCTCGATCTGATCCTTAGTCACTAAATGTTCCCTAAATGATTAATTGTGTGCATATAGTTTGGCTTTGTGTTAAAAGCAGTATTCTAAAATATTTACTATTGCTTGAATAACCTAATTGTTCTCCACCGGGCTAGAATTAAAGAGAACTTTACTTAAATGGTTTATGGAAAGTGACTGACCTAGTTCATTCGAGATGCCTTGCTTAATTTGCATGTTTTTCGCATGATATAAAATATGCAGATGTTCTAGACAAGCAAATTAAATTACCAAATGTTGAATCTACACCCAGCCATTAGAGCTGTCTGTCGTGGGTCCTAACCATCAACCCGTCTGATTTTTAGAGGGGTAAGTTAGCGTTAAGGTTTATGGAAAGTGGCTGACCTAGTTAATTTGAGATGCCTTGCAGAAGGAAAAAAACGGGTCAAGTGTGGCAGCTGTTCGAGATCGATACTATACCCGCAAAAGGAGCCACATAAGAACTTGGCCGAATCTTCAATTTGACTGATAAAGTTGACAAAAGAAGACTCTGGGCCCTATTTTACCGATCTGAGCGCATGGTCTAAAGCGCATGGTGCAGGTGCACTTAGGGCGTGTCCGAATCGACTTTTGCTAGTTTAACGACGGGAAAAAAGGGTTGTACCTAGTCCCTTAATGAGTCATGGGTGTGTTTTGGGGCGTAACATGCAATAAACCAATCAGAGTCTCATCTCCCATTCCCTTTAAAAGCCAGTTGGTCTTGCACCATGGTGGATTTGCTATTTACATGGTGGAATTTGCGAGTAGAAAGACTGAACGCTTCTCCAGAGAGGAATCGTTTTATTTTTGTGTGTGTAATAATCTGTGTGTACGTTGTGCACCCGCCTATAGGTGCATATTACTAATGCGCAAACAAAACAAAAAACAAAACAAAAATAAGGGGTGTAAATTTAAGGTTAGGTAGTTGGGGTTAGACCTAGTTCATTTGAGATGTCTTGCTTAATTTGTTTTATTCTTTGGTATAATGGTATAATTGCACATGCAAATGTTATGGACTAGTCTTGATTCATTTGATCAAATGTACTTAACAATTGTTTTCCTATTCCTACTAAAGCGAATCCAGTAGTCATAAAGCAGTGGAAGGCTGAAGCCACTAAAGTAAGACTAGTTGATAGCACTTTATTTTACAGTCCTGTTCCGCATGTGCATACGATGTACTTATTATAGCAATTACAATAACTGGGTAATAACTAGGTACTAACCCTGAACCTAACCTTAACCCTACCTTATATTACCAGTACTTTCTTTCGTAACTACACTGTAAAATAAAGTGTAACCGACTAGTTTATAGAACAACTTTCTAGTCCAGGAACAATATTCGGTTACACTATTTTACGGTGTCATTGTTACAGTGTAATTTATATATTTATTTAAGTACTGAGTAATATTAAGTAAATACATGTACTTACTATAGGGTTATGGTAGTATTAGGGTTTGATCTGCACTGTGCTTTTGACACTATATGTGAGATACTTCATTTGCACACAAGTGTCGTGAAGGTACAGTAGTAGCTGTAACAGCATTGCATTTTAATTTACATTTATGCATTTGGTAGACGCTTTATCCAAAGCGACAAACAAGGGGATGTGGAAATTTAAAAAGCATGTAGCTGTTAAAATATTCAGCATCCTGCCTGCAATGTTTCATGAGATCAATCTTTCCGGAAGCAGATTCCAAAGTGTGCCGTGCAGGAAATTAACTTGTTTTAATTCTCTACGTTGCACCTACATGCACCTCTCATTAGAGTGTTTTTAGAGTTATTAGTAGACTGTTAGGGTTAGAATAAGTTGGCATGCACTTGCAAACTTGCTTATAGTCAGTAGAACGTCTGTTGGGGAGCATCACACTAAAGTGTTAGCAGTCTACTAATACTCTAATGAGAGTTAGTTGACATGTAGTTGCAAAGCTACTTACAGGCAGCAGAATGTTCAAAAGGGACCATCAAAATAAAGTGCTACCGAAAGATGTCTCATAATTATTGTTGAAACAAGTGGGTAAATGGTGGCATAATTTTTTTTTTTGGGGTGAACTATCCCTTTAAGGGATTCTTGAAACTTGGCACATACTATTACTGAGACTTGAGACTCTGCAGCAACAACAACAAACTACTATAAAAAAAACTGAATGTGGGCAACCTCCCAGAACGCCCTAATACTGAGTAGGCGAGTTCTGCACAGGCAATCCAACACATAAAAAAAATAAAATAATTGGTAACACTTTATTTTAGGGTTCAATTCTCCCTATTAACTAGTTGCTTATTGGCATGCATATTACTGGGATATTGGCTGTTTATTAGTACTTATAAAGCACATATTAATGCCTTATTCTGCATGACCATATTCTACATCCCTTAATCCTACCCAATACCTAAACTTAAATGCTACAAAAACTACCTTACGGACTATTAATAAGTAGTAAATTATGAGTTTATTGAGGCAAAAGTCGTAGTTAGTGAACATGTTCCCCATAATAAAGTGTTACCAAAAAAGTTACTGAATGTCTTATCTGAGAGACTTTCTTCACATTTCTCATGGTGTGATCACTGTGAGTCTGAAACCATTTTCCTCACCCAGAGCTGATGTTATCAAGATCTAGTTCCAATATCTGATCCTCTGCTGACAACAGTGAAAAAGAAATAAAGTGAGAGAGAAAGAAAAAGGAGAGACAAATAGGTCTTGCTTTTTTGCCAACAGCTATCCTGAGGTGGCTAAAGCAATAATCTTGGGAGAGTATTATGCTGTGCATTTATCACAAAAAGAAAATGAGAGACTGAGGCTAAAAAGATATACTGCCCACTATCTCCTAAAGTGCATTTGCACTAACAAAATCTTGATGATGCTGGTCTTATCGGACTCTGGTTCTATATAAACTAGTGTGTGGCCTTCTGGGATTGTGGCAGCGAGGCCTGTTCCACCTCGCGCATGAAAACACGCCTCACACACTAATATTACACTCATGTTTCCAGCAGGACTCAAGGGAAACCAACAACGAAACCCTTTGAAGTAGGAAATCGAAGATCACAGAGAACCTTTGTGTTGCTACTGATTTTTTGGTCCCTGGTGGGATGGTTTGCTGTCACAGTCGAGGAGATGGAGGAAAAATATGAGGCAGGGGAGGCAAAGTTTGGGATGTTGAACACTACGTTATAAACTCAATTTATGAGATAAACCAAAATATATTCCTCAAAATTCGTATTTCGAATGCCAGTTTAAAAAAAAAGAACTGTGAAAGTGGAAGTGTATATATGAACATAGATACTTCTAGGGTTGGTCCGAACACCATTTTTTTTTAGCTTCGGTAGTAATTAACACTGAATATTTAAAGTTTCAGAAGGAGGGGGCTCAACATATACTTCTCTCTAATAAAGGCAGGAATCTCAAGAGAGCGGCGCGCCTCACGCGAGCAGTGCACCATTCAAGCAACCCGCCCCCGAATTGGTGCTAATTCTAAACCGAAAGTAAAATGCGCACGGCCGCTCTGACATTCACTCACAGCCGCACATGCACTGTAATGTGATGGTGAGGGAAAATGTTCTCGTCACATCCCTAACAGGTAAAAAGGCTAATACATTTTGATTCTATTATTCTATTTTTCACAATGTCAAATGAACGCAGTTTAACCCAAAATGCAAGTTCAGGCATAAGCTCATGCAGTTGTGCACTCTAGACAGAGAATACTCAGTTGCAGTAACAAACTTTACCACTAGATGACATTCAGACTTCACCAGTGACCATATAAGGACTCTTCGATTTCCATATATGGTTTTAGTGATCTGAACCATACATTTCCATACTTTTAAAAATATTTATAATGCATCCTATTGAGAAGTAGTTAGTTAGGGTCAATTTGACCCGGACTATACAGGTTGTAACCATAAATCGAACAGTACATGAGGGTTAAATGTGAATACCCTATATACTGCTATATACTGCATTTCAACATTTACATGTACACCAGCATATAGATGACTTCAAAATGGCAAGGACTAAAAGACACAAAAAAAAAGTTGCATTTCAGGAATCCTTGTATAGTAAGGCTTATTTGGGATCAAGGTTTTTCATGGGATTTATGGGATGCTCTCTGGTATTTAAAACCAGCAAGACAAAACAGAATACAACATGAAGGGATTTCAAAAAATAATGAAATAATTCAACTCCTCACAAAACAATGGATTGTGCATGAAAACAGGAACAGGTTTGGACTCCAGCAATGACTGCCTTAGGGTGTACTCACATTAGGCACGGTTGCCTTGTACCGTGCCCGAGCGCGATTGTCCCCCCTCCCCACTAGTCAACCGAACCAGACTTTTGGGGGTCAAATGTGCCCGGGCACGGTTCAGATTGCCTAGTGTGAGTACACCCTAACTGTTGAATGTGGGGAATTTGATACACACGCTGTGTTTTGATGGATATAGTGGTGTTTGATTTTTTTTTTTTGAGCTTTTATATTTTTACACATGGTGCTTTCAAAGAGTATCAATTTGGAGATGCAGCTTGTCAGAAAGAGTTTTAGTATGCTAACAGTCTGACTGTTTGCTGTCAACATGCCAAAATCCCCTCAAAGACTTTGCATCTCTAAATTTATCCTCTTTAAAACACCATGCTAAAAATATTGAACAAAGTACTAGATAAACTAGTCGACTTGACTAATTGGCTTTTTGGACGACCACAGTGATAATGAAAGGTTGTCGAAAATTTGAAGTAACCTCTAAGGGTGTACTATGTGAATTAAATTGATCACATCTCAGCATCCTCAAATCTCAGAAGATGAGATGAAGTATTCACACAAACCTCCACTGTAATTCTCCCCATCCCCAATCGCATTTTCCTCACAGCTCTGAGGTCCTGTCCTGTCTGCAGAACTCAGCAGGAAAATGCAAGAAAAATCTACATCAGCAATTAGAGCACGCTTTTACGGCAATGCTCCGGAGGGAGTAAAACAAGGCTCCATCTTTTCCCCGGCTAATAATACCCTTCTTTCACGAGCTAAGTGAGACATTTTCAGACACACGTTCTAGTAGCGGATGAGAGGCAGTCAAGCTCACAACTCCTTTCATTTCATCACAGCGGTGCTGCCATCTCATCTGACGAATAATGTCAAAGGACGATTCACACTAGTGCCAAATTGTGTGCCTAAAGACAGTATCTGAAAATATAGCTTATGAAGACATGGGGATTGTTAGTTAGATGCTTACCTCACTAAACACCACATTGCTTCACAGTCTTCTGATATATAAAACTCTAATATAAAATTGTATGTATGCATGTATTTATTGATTGATTGATTGAAGGGACATCAGTGGTGTAGTTACTTTCTGCATTTTCGCATTATGGAAAAGAGCAACTGTGCATTTTCATAATAACTCCTTTTTTGCTCCTTCCACAGAAAAAAAAAAGAAAGTCAAATGAGTTTTGAGTGGCTCTTTAAATGAAATGATCAGTTCCCCATCAGTTTGAATGACGCTTCTGAATGTAATGACATAAATCTGGGGTAAAACTTGTTAAAGTAATTAAGCAATTTCACATCATGACTGTATGTTATATACTACTTCAAGAATTAAAATGTGTCAGAAAATATAGAAAGAGATGTAATATTTTCTATTTATTACATCTATTTTAATCTTTATGTCAGCATATGTGGCTAAAATAAAATAAAAAATATTAGAGTAAAATAGTAGCTAATTATCATTAAAATATTCATAAAGAATAATAATTTGAAGAACAAAAAAATGGAGGGGGGGGTATTAAAATATAAATATATTACATAGAAAATATTACAACTTGTGTCAGAAAATATAGAAAAAGTTGTAATTTTCTATTTAATATTTTTATTTTAATACCCCCCCTCCATTTTTTTGTTCTTCAAATTATTATTCTTTATGAATATTTTAATGATAATTAGCTACTATTTTACTCTATTATATCTATTTTAATCTTTATGTCAGCCTATGTGGCTAAAATAAAATAAAATACAGTCGCCTGTCTGGCTTAAGGAGAAAAAAATGAAAAGAGACCCACTTTACCAGAATTGCCTGAAAAAATAAATTAAATCTGGGGTTTTGTTCAGAAGACAGCTTAGAAATGTTCTTTTTCCCCCCCAGTATTAACAAAAAACAATGCAAACAATGCACATTATGATTATTTCAGCAATTAATGTCCCATTATAATAAGAGAACTAACATTTTCCATTCCATGCATTCATAAAATCTATGTACTACAGTCTACATACTGTATAAGAGTGTTACAGTATGGCAGCATGTTATATCAAGCATAGCCATGGTTTGTTCTTGGGGAGAGAGAACATTTACCCATGCAGGTCAACCTCGGTGTAAATAATAAGGGAATAGAAATCTACCCTTTGAATTAGCTGAGCACTTATTCATTTAGTTTGCTTGACTCTTGCCTTAAAATGAGAAATATGTTTGTAATAAAAACTCGCAATTGGATTTTCAGAATGAGATACGCTTTCATCTTTTCTTAGCTGAAATACCATGGAGGAAAAAAACGCAGCCACATAACCGACCTCCAAATTTTATAGCCAATTGAATATAAACTCGGATGCAAAACAGAACTTTAATGTCGCTATCAGGAGAATTTTAAAGTGATTTATGAGCTCATGATGCCATGTAAAATATGTACCATACCTGTAGATGTCTCTGGCCATGCCAAAGTCACCAATCTTAGCCACCCTCCCTGAACCTTTGCAGGTCAGAAGACAGTTCCTGGCAGCAATGTCCCTGTTAAGATTAAAAGAAGGATTATTCTGACTATCAAATTTAGCAGACAGACACTTTACATCCAATATTTGCTTTTAAAAAAAAATCAGTATCACCATATTTATGCTGAGAAATATTTTCACCAACTTCAGCTCTGCCAGTTTAAGATTTATAGCATTGTTCAGCAACAATATTGTGGACTTAAATGGTTTACTGTAAATAAGAAAACTACTGCATTTGCAAGAATGTTAGACTATACTGGTACTTTTGCCAAAAGAAAAAGAATAATTCTAAAACAATCTGTAATCTAATAATTCTAGTTATAAATGCCCAATTATGTCTGTTGTCTAATTACTTATGTCCACTTTGTATTTGAAGTTATTTGTACCACTGTGAGATGCTGGCTATTTAGAGCATGTGAAATGAATCTACACTGCTAACAATGTAACAAAGACAGAACGCTCCAATTATAAACAATGAAGCTGTCAACACTGCAGTTTCAAACCACACTTAAGCAAAACTCTGTCCGTATCACTGGCAGACTTTTGTGAAACTCAAAGCAATAACACATTAATGAACAGTGCTTTGCTTTTACATTCTTATTTTTTTTTATATATACGGGTTATTTTAGCATCTATTGTTTACTGACGGTACAGACACAGTAGGATGAATAAACTCCAGATAGTTTTAAGGATTTTGACACAACACCAAAATGTTTTGCGTTATGGTCATACGTCACTTAAGGTGTCAGATGACTCTTTCCTCCTTTAACTGTAAAGAACCCAAAAATACTGTACTTATGAGGATTCTCATCTCACCTTGATAGTAAAGAACAATTAAAGACTGATGAACAAATAAAAATGATGTAAATTACAGGGAGTTTATCTATTAGATAACGAAGATTCAAATGTAGTACAGATTTTATTAACAAAAAGATAGTTCTTTAGTTTTTAAAAAATGATTGGCCCCGTTTCACAGGCAGGGTTTAGATTAAGCCAGGATTAGACTTTAGTTCAATTAGGATATTTAAGTAGCTTTTATAAACGTGCCTAAGAAAAAAACATTCCTGGTGTGCTTCTTGAGACAAAACAATGGCACTGACATATTTTAAAATAAAGTTGCTTTTAGTTAAAACAGCTCAAACATGCATTTTAGTCTGGGACTAGCTTAAGGCCCAATCCCATTTCTACCCCTTCGTTTTGCATGTTCATGTGAAGGGGTAGGGGTGTCTCGATTTTCTCTTTTGGCTGAAGTGGGAAGGGCCAGATAGCCCTTCAAACGAAGATTTTTCGGGACCACACTACAAACGAAGGGGTATGATGAATTTCCCTGCATACACCGACTACCGTGCTGCTAGAATGCGTGTAGTGATGTTGCCACTCGAGATCAATCACTTAGCTGTTGCCTGGATGCCAGTTTCTCCATAGACAACCATTTGAGTGATGTGAACTAATAATTAATAAATTAATAATACAGTTAAAAAAAAAATCTGGTCATTCTTCATAACGCAGTCGATATTTATATCACGTATCGTCTGTAAGCTCTTGCGTCTCCAAGGCAACAACTGACTCGTTTGTATTACATTGCAAAGAGCTCCGTTATCGCAGCACCACAGTAGAAAACAAAACCATATCCTTACCGGCCGGCTCGGAACGGCACGGAATTGAACGGTTAACAAACAGGGAGAACAGTTTGTCCCGATGGAAAAGCGGCTTCACCAGTCTTGTATGTTCTGTATCATTCTGTATCATCTTAGGAAACCCGAAGGCTTATACGTTTTTAACTGAAAACGAGTGCTGTTTTCTTAAGTCCAAATACAGCGCAAAACAACGTTGGGAGTGAGTAATTTGATATACGTTCCCTCACCTGATTTCTGTTAGATGTAGCCTATGCACTTCACTGCTGTTCATACTGGTTAAATGTTACAGGACACTAATAAAAGAAACGGGGTACGATGACGTGTAATGGTGTAGTAGTGTCTTAGGGGAATATTTTCACCCCTACGCCTTGCCACTCTGTTTCAAGGGGCAAGGGGAAGGGGTATAAAATAGAATTGGGATTGGGCCTAAGCCTTGTCTGTGAAACCGGGGGATTATATATATTTGATTTAGTGCTGTCAATCAATTAAAAAAGAAAAAATTAATTGCACATTTAAATATTTAATGTTTAAATATTTGTTTAATGGCATCAGTCAAATATTTCTTATTTATTTACCTGCCTCAAAACCTCACAAAAACCTGGACTTGTTGTTAGGCTTCTTGTCTAAGTGTGTGGTTCTTGGCCAAAAGAGATATGAAGAATAGTCTTGCAGATCAAGAATTCTTCATGTTTCTTTTTTAAGGTCGAGTCATGAAAGTCATGTTTCCAATTACTTGTAGTACTGTTTGAAGGCATTTGGTGTTGAGCACCCTATATCTGACAGCAATGGATTATGCTTTTTATGCAAAAAAATCCTCTGAAAGGGCAAAACAACCAATCCCTCTGGGTTTTGACCAAAAAGTTGAACTTGAACTTGAAGGCCCAGATACATTTTAACTCGGCAGTGTGAGGAACTTCAGTAAGAAAACTGCAGATGGGTAAGTGTCTCAGCGTCCCTGTTTTATAGCTGGATTGATGACTGGACTGCTCATGTAGCATAAATGAGCTCTAAGTGGACTCATTTTTCATGCCATTCTCGATGAGAGTGTCAAAAAGCAGCAGAACTCCCATTGCAGGTACAAGAGGGAAGCAGAACTCCTGAACGGAGTCGAGGAGCGCTGAATTTGTGCTGACTTCAGAAAAAAGCAGATCATCCATCTGTTGTCAAATTGGTCTGTATAATGTGTGTAGGTGTGCTGGGGAGTTGGAAATGATACCTGTGGATGAACTGGTTCTCTTCTAAGTACTGGCAGCCGCGGGCAATGTCTCTGGCAATGTTGAGAAGATCTACCATGGTTAGACTTGAAGGGTGCTCCTGGGAAACATTACAGAAAGTCAGTTTCCATAGTTCCTAATTAATTTACACACCCTTGATTTACTCACCCCATGTATTTAAGCCCCGAGTTTCCTCAGTTCTGTGTTCGGTCTCGTTTGCATTTATGTGTGGTGATTGTGTTATTATATTTCTTCTTCTGATTCTCCTTTGAGTTTTCTCTATGGATTTATTATTAGTTTATTGATATTCGCCAATCATTGTGTGATTTCTACAGCCACACTTAACAGGTATACAACTTGCTCTCATGAGAATTCATATGTGCAGCATTCGTATATAAAGTGCAGGTCTACTACAGATACTTGTGTTTGCACAGACACTGAAACGTAATATGTTAACATCTAAAACAAATTATTTATGTATCAGCAACATTTAAATCTAATACTGAACTCGTGGAATTAATCAATTGATTCTGTTGCATTTATAATAAAGGATATTGTGTTTTCAGTTGCATTTATTTAATCATTTTTTATTTTAATCTGCCTTCAGTGTGACTTCTGGTGCAAACTCGTTTCAAAGAAAAGCATGTTCCACCATGGCCACAACCATGTCTTGAGCATTGGGAAGGACCAATTTTTATAAAGCCTATAGAAACAGAACTGAAGGAAATTCTTTGAACTATTTGCAAATAACAATTGCATTCATCTGCATTAAAACATGCACATTTGTATGCCTAATATGTCAAAAACAAAACATTTCTGGTCTCTTCACACTCAGTAATTCCAGTCACATAAATGCATATTTTCTAATCAAAACGGCCATATTCGAGAAGTTTGCATCACTGGAAGTTACTGTCAGTCGTTTAACATTTCTATCGTAAACCGTTGACGTATTAAATGTTTCGCTTGCCTCACTCTCTTTCAACGTTAAACTGATGCTTTGCGGTGGAATTTATGCTCTGCTTCTGTGACCAGTAAACCCCGCCTACTTTGATTTGATCAGCCATCTCAATCATTTTGACATTGAGCGCTGTTAGACCGCTGAGGCAGAACAGACTAAAAATTTTATTTTTAAACCTTATTGTCATCCTAACATGCAGAGCGCGGTGTAATAAAGTGCAGCAGAGCAGTGCAATAAATTCAAATATTGGGGGGACAATTTGGCCATTTGGAGGGGACTTGTCCCCCTCAATATGTCTATGGTGGTTACGGCACAAAGCGACCACACACATTTGCTGTAATTCTGCATAAGTTACATTTTCCAAAATTATACATTTAATACAGTCTGTTACATACAGGGCTTGACATTAACACCTGCTAATACGCCATTTGCGGGTGGATTTCAGCTGTGGCGTGTAATAAAGTTACTCCCACTAGCCACTTTGGCGGGTGGAATTTTTTATTGTAGTCTTCTCAAAGGCATGTGTTATAATCGCGTTTGCGAATTATAACCAATCACACGCGATTCTGTTGAGCTTATGAATGCAATGTCTAATAATCAGAGGCGTTCAGTTTAGTCATCACTGAAATCTGCACTCATCGTATACAACAAAGCAGAGATGTACATAAGAGATTTAATCATACAGTGATTGACTGTTTTTGTTCTATTTCAGCAGCGAAAATGGTTTCAAACAGAGATCACAGCAGAACTATAGCACATCTGATGTGACTGGCATAAAGTTGGCTTGACGTTGGATGTTCGATATTCGTGAATTTAGGGATCGTCTCTAAAGTTACATATGATATTGATATACAATATAACGGTCATAAAACCAACTGTAAAGTGTTCATCTAGGTGTCAGGTATGATGCACACCTTTTAGATTTTTGATATTTAATAAAATAAACTGTCAAATCACATGAAAATATTTATATGCATTTCAGTAGGCTACTGTATGGGCTTATAAAAAATGTGCTAGATTTAAATGGGCCTATGTCATAGCTGAACACTGATTAGAATATTGCTTGAGAATAATTTTTTTTTTCTTTTTTTCCAAGCAACTGTTTGTGTTGCTCTGTCTAGATTAAGGAGCTTTACACACAACCTTATCAGAGCTAAATAGGCCTATTTGATGACCTGTCATGTTATACATTTCATGTAGACTTGGGTGATTTAGATTTAGGTGTGTACAGATACAGGTCATTCACATATAGCCAACAACAACATTTTGGCCAGTGAAAATGCTGAGCGGTAATTTTGGAAAACCACTAGCCACAGTGGCTGCTGAGCAAAACAGTTAATGTCAAGCCCTGGTTACATACTGTACATTTAATAGGCTGTTGTGCCAGTCTAATTATATGATTTATTATCAACATATGCAGAAGTGTCTGTTGCTAATGTGCTTGGGTCTGAGCGCTGTCATGAGGCATCGGCTTACATTAAATTTTGTTGTTTTGTGGCCAGTTTTTACCATATTCCACTGGAATGCACACACTGTGTGATGATACAATTATAAATATTTTCATTACTTTTTGTTTCCTGGATTGTGATCACATGCAAGCAGCTCTGCATAATGAGCACATAACGTGGAGCTTTTTAACTAGCTTAGTGCCAGGGAAGGGCAAATTCATTTGGCTCAGTGTTGAGCTACATAAAATTTGGTTTATCAAAGTTCCAACGAATAACGCTTAATAAAGTAGTGTTTTTTTATCGCTGCGCTCTTTTGTTTACAGAGGTTACAGGGGAAACCCATACATCTCTGCTGTTCCATATGCGCCATCTACTGTCAAAGAGTGAAATTGCATTTTCAGCACATCAGTTGGTTTGTTCAGATTAATGCATATTAACCCATAATTTTTTACACGGCTTACACACAGAGTTGTAAATGTTAACTGGTGGATCGATGAGAAGCTAATGTGCTTTTTAAAAATGTAGAATAATAATATATCTACAATATTAAGTATAATCATATTTTAAATTTATACATATAATCACTTATAATTTAGATTCTTCCCTTTTCTTAAAAAAATGTCTTAAAGGCTGAAATATGAAGTTTTTATAAATATTTTTATAAAACTTGTTTTTGTCAACTCATCTGAACTGTTAAGTGGTTTAAGTCATTTTTTTTTGTTTCCTTAAACACTGATCTCACCCTGTGCAGGTCTTTAAAGCCTTAAAATAGATTTTTAAAAAGGTACCATGTACAGGTGAGTAATAAATAATTTTGCATATTTTTAATGCCTAACAATTAACTTGTCCATATTTTTTCATTTAATTGAAAAGTTCATTAATACATTATTATCTCTATATTTTGATGTTTTAATTAAGTAATGATTCATAAAAAAAGAAAACTAAAGCCAGTGTGAAATGAATGTTAAAAGCAGGAATAAGAGAGTTGCAAACTGCATCTCTCGTTAAAACTCGCTCCCTCTCTTGTACACTCTACCAGCCTCTTTCCTCATTGGATTTTTAAAAAGTCACATGCCCCTAAAATTTTACTTTAGTTGTCAGTATATGCCTTAGCTTTACTGCAGTAATGATAGACACAGGTACAGTAGGTATTTGATATACTGTCCAGATTGGCAGTAACACACCCACCTTTATTTTGGGGACACTACATTTTCAAATAAATATCCAAATAAATTGAATTACTAAACTAAATTAACTATGTCAACTACATTACTTGAATATATATGATAATTGAAATGAGCTAGATGACATCAGCGTTTTCTCCAGAGCGGCTGTACAGCCGAATCAAATTCTGTTAATTATTTTCCTGTTTAACACTGTGAAGCTGCTTTGAAACAATCTGCATTGTAAAAAGCGCTATATAAATAAAGTTGACTTGACTTTATCGTATTTATTGTGCTTGATTTGACTCTGATGTTAACTTGTGGCATTTCTTGTCAAAGGTAACGTAGTATTATACAAGAGGACACCGTAAACGAGGCTGATTTAAGGCTGAGTTTACTTTTTTCCCCCGACAAGGGAAGAGCGTCACGGTTCGCTACTGATTTCCAATTGAGCTTGGTTCGGCACAGCATGATTACAAACAGTTCTCGGCCCTGAATTCTCAGCACAGTTGGCTGTCGTCTGACTGTCAAGTTTCTCTGTAGCTGGCCTAGCGTGCTATTTGAGCAAAGTAAACACAAGTTAATAATAAAATTAAAAGAAATATCTGATCGTCCTCCATAACGCAGTCACTATTTACATCTCTTATCTGTCTGTGAACTCTTGCATTATCAAGGTAATGCATTCCAAAGAGCTCTGTTATCAACCCCACAGTGGAAAATGAAACCATAGCGGCTGGGCTGGATCGGCACGGAACGAACGGTTAACCAACAAGAACAGTTTGGTCAGACAGTGGAAAAGTGGCTTCTCTGTGTGTGTGTGTGTGTGTGTTCTTACTAGTCTGGGTCTAGTTTCCCTCAAGAAGCTCTTGAGATCCCCTCCGGCCATCAATTCCAGCAGAATGAAGCGAGGCAGAGCCTGGAGACTCACCCCAATACATCGCACAATGTTTTGGTGACTAAACTTGCTGTCAGAGGAAGAGAAAAAGAAATGTGGTCCTCTTGCTATACGTCCTGATAAATTAGCATATGAAATGATGCATCTTGTGTGCTTATTTTTACCTGATTATTAGAGCTTCCATTAAAAAGTCCAGTTCGTCCTGCTCAGAGCACACCTCTGGAAGGGTCTAATCAAAGAATCATTTAATCACACCATTAAATCATATTTGTTTTTTCCCCCTGAACAATATTCATGTTAGTAATCAATCGGTCCATCCGTCCATGCATCCATCCAAGTATATTTTATATTAAGAGTGACAGTAAAGATGTTTTGGTTACACTTTATTTTGATGGTCCCCTTTAGATATTCTGTTGACTATACATAATGTTACACCTACATGTCAACTCTCATTAGTGTATTATTTGAGTATTAGAAGACTTTTAGGGGTAGATGCAGGATTAGGGTTAGTAGAAAAAGGGGTTATGGGTTAGTAAAATAAATTGACATGTAGTTGCAAAATTACTTATAGTCAGTAGACTGTCTGTTGGAGAGCATCAACAAAGTTACCGATATTTATAATGTTACAAAAGATTTGTATATATATATATATCAGAGTATGTGAGCGGAGTGGAGTGGGAGCGGAGCGGCGTGATTTTGAATGGCGTGTGGAGCGGATTTTTTAAAGGTCGGAGCGTTGTGGTTTTCACTCACTCCGAGAGCGCTCCACTACCGCTCCATCACCAGTACAATTCATGCCAACGGCCCATAATATAACTGCATTTTTAGCCAGAACTCACACGTTAAACACATTTAACTAGCTTGATACAGATTGATCACTCAAATCAGAAAGAATGTAAAGGTTATGATGACGGCGATGGACATGAGCGGGATGTTATAGTTCAAGGAATTTTTTTGTACCTGCTACATACTGAATATGATTGGGTGAAAGCATATTTTAAACAGGTAGCACTTATTCACACATGCAATCGCTCTCTCTAATGCATTCAAACAAATGTAATCTTACAGTGCTTACCTGCTTACAGTTATCTGTATCTGATTTTAAATGAGCAGAAATCTGTAATGTAGTGACCCGTAGATAAAATAACTAATGAAGACGTACTATTTTCATCTTTCCAAACAAAATTTGCACTGCAAAAGCAGCTATGATAATCAACTTTTAATGCTGATAAAGCCTAATATAAGCTTAGCATGTCGTAGAAAATTTTTTTTGCACACTAAACTAGTAATAAACTACGTTGAAACTATCTCCTATTGTTTATTTTATTTTTTCATTTAATGTATGTTATAAACCGAACTTGTGTAATAATTCAGAGCTTACTTAAACACTTTAGCCGCAAATTTCCTCGGAGCGGTGTTTCTGATATCAGTGAGCGAGGAGTGGAGCGGGCAGCGGGAAATGGTTAACCTGGAGTGGAGTGATTACTGAATGCTTAGAGCGTGGAGAGGAAATTGCTGCCACTCCACTCTGCTCACATACTCTGATATATATCACGGTTTCTACAATAATAAGTAGAATGGTGCTCCGTAAACATTTCTTATTATTATCAATGTTGAAACCAAATAAGCATTGAATGCTTTCTGGAGCATCATATGACACTTAAAATTGAAAACAGCTATTTTAAATTCTAATATAGTGGTGCAAGTATGACATCACTTTGTAGGCCAAAACGTGGAAGCGAGTTAGCATTTTAGCACTTCCAGTTCCATCGCCCTGAAGTCAATGGGTGTTTTGAATGGGATTTTGTTTAAATGGCTGAAAAAAGGTATGTGGTGAACACAAGCTCAAGACACTTTCACATTTTTATTCTACGACATAAAATACATCTGTATTGCCCCACTCATGATTTACTGATTCACTCATGAGGACTACAGAGGCTGTCGAGGAGATTAAACGTCATCACGCCAAACAGATAAACGTTTACAGCCTCATTATGCTCATAATTGTGCTCTTATAAACTAGTCTAACTCAAACGTTCTTGGAAGCTTAGTGATGGTGACGTTGAAGTCGTGCGTTAGATTTTTACATCTGGCGACTGCATTTAGGATTCAAAATTCATAAAAGTTTTGTTCATCTGTGAAAATGATCTTGATGGACAACTTGTAAGTATCATAAACTTTTGTTGATCACAGAGCTTGATTTTAGCGATAATCCAAAAGCCTATTGGGTTTTTCTCGAAGGGAACCAGTGCGATGCTAACTGCCGGTTAGCCTACAAAGTGACGTCATACCTGCACCACTCTATATTAGTTCAGAATACTACAGTTTGTTTTTGTATTTCTAATCAAATAAGTGCAGCCTGTGTAGAAGACTTATTTCAAAAAAATTTAAAAACGTACTAACCCCAAACGTTTAAACAGTAGTGTGAATATACTGTATGCAGATCTTACCTTTACAGCCACCTGCATCGGGCTGGGCTCCCCTGGGATCCCAATGGCTAGTCCTTCATAGACCTCCCCAAATGCCCCATGACCCAATCCTCTACAAACAAAACACACATTATTGTTACGTTATATTGTCACATAATTTTACTCCACAAACCAAATAGGGTTTAATATGGAGTAGGCCCACCCTTTGCAGCTATAACAGCTTCATCTCTTCTGGGAAGGCTTTCAACAAAGTTTAGGAGTGTGTTTATGGGAGTTTTTTTACCATTCTTCTAGAAGCACATTTGTGAGGTCAGGCACTGATGTTGGACGAGAAGGCCTGGCTCGCAGTTTCCGCTTTAATTCATCCCAAAGGTGTTCTATCGGGTTGAGGTCAGGACTCTGTGCAGGCCAGTCAAGTTCCTCCACACCAAACTCGCTCATCCATGTCTTTATGGACCTTGCTTTGTGCACTGGTGTGCAGTCATGTTGGAACAGGAAGGGGCCATCCCCAAACTGTTCCCACAAAGTTGGGAGCATGAAATTGTCCAAAATGTCTTGGTATGCTGAAGCATTAAGAGTTCCTTTCACTGAAACTAAGGGGCCAAGCCCAAACCCTGAAAAACAATCCCACACCATAATCCCCCCTCCACCAAACTTTACACTTGGCACAATGCAGTCAGGCAAGTACCGTTCTCCTGGCAACCGCCAAACCCAGACTCGTCCATCAGATTGCCAGACAGAGAAGCATGATTCGCCACTCCAGAGAACACGTCTCCACTGCTCTAGAGTCCAGTGGCGGCGTGCTTTACACCACTGCATCCGACGCTTTGCATTGCACTTGATGTAAGGCTTGGATGCAGCTGCTCGGCCATGGAAACCCATTCCATGAAGCTCTCTACACACTTTTCTTGAGATAATCTGAAGGCCACACAAAGTTTGGAGGTCTGTAACTATTGACTCTGCAGAAAGTTGGTGACTTCTGCGCACTGTGCGCCTCAGCATGTGCTGACCCCGCTCTGTGATTTTATGTGGCCTACCACTTCATGGCTGAGTTGCTGTTGTTCCCAATTGCTTCCACTTTGTTATAATACCACTAACAGTTGACCGTAGAATATTTAGTAGTGAGGAAATTTCATGAATGGACTTATTGCACAGGTGGCAACCTATCACTGTACCACGCTTGAATTCACTGAGCTCCTGAGAGCGACCCATTCTTTCAGTGATTTGGAGGGGTGTCCCAATACTTTTGGCAATATAGTGCATTTCAGACTTATTAGAACATTAATTTTTATCAACTGCATAAGGACACTTCTTGGACAAAGGCTATCACTTGACACTTAAAACAAATCTTCAATCCAACCGAACAGTAGTGTCTGAGTGATGCTCCTAACCTGGTGAGAGAGATGTTCCGCCGAGGCACCTCCTTCAGGTCATTGACGGAGGCGGTCTTCCCACCAAAGCAGTAGTTAGGATTGTAGTCAGTCATGATGGTGGAGGCTCTCAGTTTGCTCAGCTTACAGTCGGGACTCTGTAGCTCCAGCTGGATAGACTGGAGTTCGGTGTGTTTACGTCTGTACACTGGACAATAATCAGCACAGCATGATATTTTTCTGTTGGCATTGTTCATTTAAAAATCAATGTGGAAATGAACTATCAAACTGCTGTACAATAGCCAGTACTGTTTTTGTAATTTTCTTTTACAGTTTAGCTTTAATGGTGCAAAAATATGATTTAAAAAAAAAATTTGACTTTGAGAGTTAGAGAACAATTAAAAGAGTTACAATACAATACAAAACAATACAATAATAGAGACCAATTAATACAGAGAGTTAGAGAAAAAATAATCAGAATTGACAAAGTTTGCATGGGTTCATGATTTAGAATCTTTGAAATATATTCTTTAATTTGAGGCCAACTAAATGAGACTCTAATTTAATGTGCGTTGTCGTCATGTTTATTACACAGCCACAAACATTTTTCACAAACAGGTATGTTTGCCCAAGTTTGGTGGGCTTGACCCAGCCAGTAAACGCATTAGTTCGGCGTCTGGAAGTGATTTATTCATAAAGTGTAAACTGACAAGGCTTGTCAGAGCCCAGTTAACAGCCCATTTATCATTCGTCTATTCTATTTATCACTCTGCTACTTCAGTGTAGATGGACAGATGATGTGTTAGGTGTGATGGCAGTGTGTGTGTGTGTGTGTGTGTGTGTGAGAGAGAGAGAGAACCTGTGGTTAATGCATTGTGCAAACAAGATCCCAAACATGAGACATGCATCCTCATCCTCATTGTGTGGCATGTGCATGTAAGCAAATTACCATTATGTTGGGTTTTTAAAGAAGCACTCAATCATTTTATCCCTGTTAAAGTTTCTTACAGAAAGTAAAGAACTTTTAATCATTGAGGATGTAATCATTCTGTTTCCTACAGAATGCTGTTTTTGCAATGGGGCAAAAACCACCCTGAATATCATTTTTACAAATATATTTTAATGTTGCAAAACTCTAATAAATTATATAATTGTGTAGTGTTCTAATTTTTTACAAAAAATTAAAGAAAATTCGACTAAGGCATCGATAACCGAAACCGTTCGCTTTGGCGTGACGCTACATCCACTCCCGTAGGTGTCAGTATAATGTCTAAGACCACAGTCATATCAGTCAGTGAAACATTAACACAAAGTGCACAACATAGTTATACATAATTTTCTGTGATCTCTCTGCAAGGGCAGTTTTATCCTCTCCATGTCTAAAACCAAAAAAATGCAACAATGAAACCATGCTCACGAACAGGATTTGACATGGTCTACTTACTGATCATAACGCCTGAAACAGCCAACAGCAAAGCAGCGATGAGCGCGGAGGTCCCCACAGACAGACCCAGTGCCAGATGAGACAAAGACGGCTGGGCGGGCAACACAACCTCTACACAAACATACACTTTACATTAGTGTTTTGCTTTTCATAGTTTAGTTTTTTTGTTTGTTCCTTCTCAAATTCAGACTTTGTGTGTTTGTCCCAATGGAAGTGTCTTGACATTGTTGGTTGTTCCCTGTCTTATGTACATTCTGCAATAAAAAAAAAGACCCTTGAACTTGAAAGAAAACGTATAGATTCTGTCTTATATTAACCCGTGTGAAAAACGTAACCACTTAAGTACGTTATTTTAATAACGGTGAATAGGGTAAAAAAATTGACCAATAGATATCACCATACCTCCCCAGTTGATTGATTACATTAATAGCAAACATTTTTTGTATTACAAGTTTTCTGAAATGTTATATTTAAATATGCAAATGAGGTGTTATCTAATTAAATCTGTACTAATTTGCATACATTTCTAGAACAAAAATATGAACATTAGATGAAGTCTGGTTCAAAACTTTTGTTCCATTTTTCTTTCCTTATTTTGCCCATATTAGAGTCAAAGGATTGTGGATCATTTAAGGTAGCATTAATCTAAAAGCGCTGTGTTTTAATCATTGTCTGTTACTGTCAGGTATAACATTATGACCTAATACTAACATTAATTCCTAATACGGTGTTGGACCCCCTAGCCCATTATTCCTGCTAACACATCAACATCAAAATGTTCACTTACTGTCTAATATATCCCACCCACTAACAGGTGCCATGATGAAGAGATAATCAGTGTTCACTTCACCTGTCACTCATAATGTTATGCCTGATCAGTGTAAATAAAAATTAGTCTGTCTCTTTCGGTAAAACAAACCATGAATAGAAAGAGAATGTACCCTCTCCTCCCCCTAATATCACATACTTCTGACAAGCAGTATTTAGTAATAAACAATGGTTAACAGCTATGAGGTAAACTGAAGGCTCTTGGTTAAATAAATAAAAAAGGATGAACATTTCAGTATGCCCTGTCCCAACTTCCTGTTTAGAAATATGTCAACACAGGAGAGTAAACCATGCTCAAGTGATTTCATCTGATCTTTAGCCTATAGATTAACCAAGAGTGAAAAGCTTTATTTCTTGAATGTATGTCTTCAAAACCTGTCAAAGTGTTTACACTTTGAGCTTTATCTAGGAGCTTAGAAATGTTAATATTAGCATATAATCAAAATGAATCCATGGGCAACTCACTTACTGATTAAAACATTTATAAAATTGAGAAAAGCACTGAAGAACAGATTGAATTTACATATATGAACAGACTAAAAACAAGCTAAAAGTGTGCACAATAGTGGAAAGGTGATTTTATCTTTTTTTGAGCACAAGCTGGCAAACAGAGCTTCGGGTTCACAGTGATGACCTCTGTCAAAGAGGCTGTAAATGGTAGAGAATTGAACTGGGTTTTACAGAGGTAAGTGCCGCTCTTGAAAAAGAACTTTGTCATTGAAAGAACACTCTTTCCAGACCTTTATTTTACCATTTTATGAGACAGTTGTTCATCTGATGATGGTGGTGAAGTATGTTATAAATGAACTAACCGGAAGAGTTGATGCAGGACACTCCGTCCGGGGCCAGTGTGAGCTCTTCATCGCAGTAACACACCATGCCCTCAGAGGTCTCGTGGCAATCTCCTGACTCACAGTGACTGCAGTTCTGCACCGGGTTGATAATAACTTCACCGTCACCTTCCATGCCTGGAATCGACATTACCGTATCATACTTATGGGATGGTGAGGCGTAGTAGTAAAGCTTGTGGCTTATAATCAGAAGGTTGTTGCTTTGATCCCCACAGGGGTGAGCTAAAACCATTGTGCCCTTAAGCAAGGCACCCTAATCCAGGTGTCTCCAGGGATACTGCCCCTGTACAGTACGTTCTTTAGATAGGAGCATCTGCTAATTGACTTGCTAATTCCTCACCGTGTCTCAAAACGATGTGAAGTACATGAATCAACTTGCTGAGTTTTTTTTACTTTTATAAGGGATGGATGCACTTTTTTGGTCTTTTATTTTGGGCTGCTATTCACTGCCCTTATAAAGCTTGGAAGAGCCAGGACATTTTTTAATACAACTCCGATTGTATTTGTCTGAAAGAAGAATATCATAGGATGGCTTGAGGGTGAGTAAATTATGGGATAATTTGAATTTTTGGGTGAACTATCCCTTTAATGCTTAGCATTTGAATGCTAATGTGTGCTATTGCTAGATAAACATTTGCCAACTATCTAGTGCAGTATTATAATTCAGTTGTGACATTAACATATATGAAATTGAAATGGATGAATAAATATATGAAATTGAATGCCTGAATCGTCACAGAGCCATATAAAATTCACTTTGAGACTACTTAATTGGGTCACTTAAAATGACTTCATTCCATGACGTTGAAGTTACATGAACAAATTATGTTTGTTTAACTTGATTTATCTTGTACATCAGTCCCACATGAATCAATTATGTAAATTCAACACACTTTTATTTCCAGTGTATTTATTTATATATTTTTTTTATATTTTTCCCCATCACACTGTGAATGGATGTCTATTTCTTGGGCCCACAGGTTCTGAGTCATGCCACTGATGTGTAAAACTTCATGTTTTCATAGTAGGCTACATCAAGCTGTTTTATCTTCCTCATAATAAGACCCCTTTAAGTAGTAAGCAGCAAACTTTTAGATGGCCCAATCCTACTTCCAGTATAGGGAATTCTTTTCATGACTTGCAGTCCTCCTGGAACCACATGGAGTTAAGTACATTGCTCTAGGGCACAATGGTGCCTGAGAGGGACTGTGATCTCAGAAACCATACAGAATTTGGGTCACCCCAACTTTAGGTACAAACTTCAACTAACTGTAGAGATATGTCATTATTAGTCCACAATCATTTTGATGTTTATTTTACGAGAGGTTTGCTATTTCACCTCAAATTAATTGGTAAAACTTTCAACAAGGTCTCTTAACATTAATTGACTACATTAGTTCACTTGAATTAACAATGAACCTTCTAAAGCATTTAATATAGTTCATTTCAACATTTAGAAATGCATTATTAAAATCAAACGTTTTTTAATCTAAGGCACGTTTATAAAAGTTACTTAAATGTCCAAATTGAACTAAGGCCTAATACTTTTTCTTTGTGAAACCAGGCCTTTATTGTCTTACCTTTGAGTGGTTCCAGGTACATCTCACCGTCAGGACTTATGAACGATGTTCCATCATCTCCATCCTTTCTGGGATCATTATCATGCCAGGCGCTGCCCCCTATAGCCATGGAGGAGAGTCATAAAAAGTCATAAAATGTGGCAAAACTCAAGAAACTAATGAAAATCAAGGCTGACATTTAGTCTAACCTCTGTATCCTCCACCTCCTCCACCAGCTGTGCAGGCTCCTCCGCCACCTCCAAAACCTCCTCGAGTTTTCCAGCCTATGACTTGACACGGTTCCCCACCCTGACCTCCCAAAATGAGTGGTCTACCACCTTGAGGAACAGGGGCGCTGTCATTCCAGCCTCCACCACCCCCTGAAATACACAGAGCCACACACATAATAAAAACCAGATAAAGACACTTGCGCCCCATTTCACTTTCTGAGTGTGGCTAATTAATTTCACAACAGGTGACTTTTTTGCATCATCCTCCAACAGATATTAGAATGCAGAGTGGCACAGAGGTTTCTCCAGAGAAAAAATCTCCAGAGTCTCCTATGAACATGCATGTACTTCTAAAGCAGGTCAGCGCTGTTGCTTAGCATGAAAATATTCCTATAAAAATGTGGCAAATTATTTCAGACGTCAAAGCTGTCCCATTTTGCTAACTCTCCAATGTTTTCTTAGAATCACATGCTTTGCTGGGGGGGAAAAAGAAAAAATCCAGGATACCAGTCAGACCATACAAGAAGTTTTGAATAGAGGAGATTTTTTGAGACAACCTCAAACAGAGTTCAATCAGAGTATAGAGGAAGATTGGATGGATGAATGAATGAATGGATGGACGGAGAGATGGATGGACAGATGCATGGATGAATGGGTGGACGGACGGACGGACAGGTGGATGGATGGACGGGCGGATGGATGTATCATTGCTAGGCGAACATATGTACAAGATACCCTACCAACTCTAACGTTTGCAGACATACACAAGCTATCTCCATATATCAGTGCTCTCTGTATACTAGTACTATATATAGAGATAGACTGTGAAACAGAGAAATAGAATATTCACCATGTTTTTTTGTATATCTGCAGGGAAGAAAAAGATATGTGATATGGTCTATGTGATAATAATCTAACCTGAAGTGCTGATGTATGTAGAAAGAGACATTAGAAAAATAACATCCAAGAGTAAAGAGACTAGAGAAAGATGAATATAGCTACTGACTCATACCAACATAGCAATGTTCTGGAGTATAGATGGCAATATGAAACAAATGAAAACCTCAAGATAAAATGTGATTAATATGGATCAAACATTGTACATGTGAGTCAAGCTGGGCACTTCCTGCTATGCAGTAATGTCATGATGGAAACATATTGAAAGGAATTAGGAGTGAAGGTTTTGTGCTGTGCTCTCTGACCCCAGCGGCAGTAAACAGAGCACAGTGGGGAACTAGCCTTTGAAAAGAGCGCCACCGAGAGAAGCCATACTGAGCACTCAGCAGGAGACCACCAGAGCACCCACAACACATGCCGAAACTTCAACAGATGCACAGCCACGCATGTGCCTTAGACTGGAAAGCATGGCACACGTGTTATTACTGTAGTGTTGTTATCACCTTCCAATCAGTTAGCAAAAACCTGGTGAAGAAATCGCAAGAATATTCAAGACAAAGTATTCTAAAACTAATTTGCAGAATCAATCTCTTTCAGCCACTGCTATAGAGAATTTGAAGAAACGAACACAAAAATCATATTCAGACTGGATTAAGGTCTATTCTGAAACCCAGGCAGAAAAGAAAATGAGTATGTCCGTGTCCAGGAAAGAAAAATCTTGGGGTATCAGCATTTTTTTTTTTCATAACCAAACTTGATACCCAGGTAATGAAAATCATAATTCCAACTATACATATGAAAAAAAAATCTCTGCTCTGTGCAATATTTTCTGCTTTACTGCCATTGGGAGCTGTTTACCAGGAATCGGCCTAACATCAGACTATAGACTTCATCAGACTTTAATAATAGCATGCTAAAATTATCATAATATAATACATGTATAATGTGTAATTTATTACAAAAGTGTTGAGAGGCACATCAAGGTTACCTGCAGTGCCTGATTTTCCATTGCGGCCTTGGATGCTGGGATTCCTGTCTATCACTTCCTCTGGGGTTTCTGATTGGCTGCTGTAGCCACGGCCTCCACCTCCAGCAGCGATGAGTAGCGGAATATGGACTCCATTCACCACCTGTAACCGGTGGAAACATGGCGTGTGACACTAGTTTTTAATAACTTGAGGTTTGAGCTTTGAGGACTTTATCACCAATTATATTTCCCTAAATGAAATGGAACCTGGGGCCGGATTCACGAAACATTATTAAGAATAAAAAAAATTCTTAACTGCTATTTTCCTTTTTTTCTAACTTAAGAAAAAAGATAAGTAGTACTGATATATGTATTGTACTTTTATAATACACTGATAACCACAAAAAAGGTGGTAATGAGAAATCCACATGTAGAATTAAAGCTCATAACAAATAGCTTTTCCACAAGCTGAGGTAAATAGCAGATCCATACAGTGTCATGCATACAAATACAAATTACCATCATTGTAACTTACATGACACTAAATTAATGCTATTAAACAACATACATGGAATGTCCCATTAGATTTATTACAGTTTTTCACTGTAATAGTAAGTAAACTTACCATTAACAGGTTTTGGTAACATTTTACTTTACAGTGTTCGTTACACATGATACATGTAGTTACAATACTAATAACCATAAATTATGCATAATTGCATGCATCTTAACCCTATAGTAAGTACATTTAGTTAATTAACCCAGGTTTTTGTTTTGTTTTTTGGCAGCGGCTATTTGCACTAAGTGAAAATAGCATTTTTTTTAAATAGCAATATATATATATATATTACTGCTGTCAAACCAATTAATTGTGATTAATCGCATCCATAATAAAAGTTATGTAATTATTATGAATATATAAATACACACACATGCATGTAGAGTTAGCTCCATATATTTTTGGACACGGGCATCATTTTCATACTGTTGGCTCTGTGTGCCACCAGAATAAAAATAAAATGAAACAACCAAGATGAATTTGAAGTGCAGACTCTCAGCTTTAATTCAAGGGGATGAACAAAAATATCAAGTACAAATTTTAACCATTTTTATACACAGTCCCCCCATTTTTAGGGCCTCAAATGTAATTGGACAAATGAATATAATCATAAATAAAATGTTAATTTTTAATATTTTGTTGAGAATCCTTTGCAGGCAATGACTGCCTGAAGTCTGGAACCCATGGACATTACCAAAGACTGGGTTTCCTCCTTTCTGATGCTTTGCCAGGCTCTAACTACAGCTGTCTTCAGTTGTTGTTTGTTCTCGGGTCTTTCTGCCTCTAGTTTTGCCTTCAGCAAGTGAAATGCATGCTCGATCGGGTTGAGATCAGGTGATTGACTAGGCCATTGCAGAATATTCCATTTCTTTTCCTTAAAAAACTCCTGGGTTGCTTTTGCAGTGTGTTTTGGATCATTGTCCATCTGTACCGTTCTCCATACTTTTTTCTTCCCCTCATTCTGGTACAGGTTGATCTTAGTTTCATCCGTACAAAGAATGTTTTTCCAGAACTGGTCAGGCTTTTTAAGATTTTTTTTGGCAAAGTCTAATCTGGCCTTTCTATTCTTGAGGCTTATAAATGGCACCTTGTGGTGAACCCTCTGAATTTGCTCTCGTGAAGTCTTCTCTTGATTGTAGACTTTGACAATGACACGCCTACCTCCTGGAGAGTGTCCTTTATTTGGCTGGATGTTGTGAATGGGCTTTTCTTTACCATGGAGAGGATCCTGAGATCATCTACCACTGTTGTGACTGTGGACATCCAGGCCTTTTTATGTTGCTAAGCTCACCAGTGCATTCTTTTTTTCTTAGAATGTACCAAATTGTTAATTTTTTTTTATATTTATATAAAATAAATATAAAAAATATATAAAAAAATGTTCTTCAATATATACTAGGGATGGGAATTTTTGTCAATTTCTCATTTCGATCATCGATAGGTCTCAAAAAACGAGTACTAGAGTACTCGGGGGGCGGGGCTTGTCCGGGGGGCAGGGCGTCTCCGTCATGGAGATATGAAACTATTTTAAGACTGTTACGAAAATTAATGTCTATGAAAACATGAACACTTGACTAGAAAAAATAACTGCTAGATTATGATGCATAAATGTTTTTGAAAAAGAAACATCTAAAAACAAAATAACCCAGTCAATAATAGCATAAATTATATAAATATACTATAAATACAGTATATACATGCAAATATTTCTTAAATATATACATGAATGAGTGTGTATTTACATATACATAATAATTATATACAGTACACACATATATTATGTGTAAACAAACTTTTATTTTGGATGCGATTAATCGATTTGAACGCACTAAGAAAATGCTGCTATTTTCACATATACATACATATACATATATATATATATATATATAAGTGAAAATAGCAGCATTTTCTTAGAGATATACTATTTACACTAAGTCAAATTAGTGATACATTATAATTACACTGTAAAAATAGCAGTATTTTCTTTGCAATAAGTGTAAATAGTAGTTAGATGTTATACTTATAAATAGTCGCAGATACTATTTGCACCTCAGTGTTGTTGAACATCAAACAGTATGCAATAATAACACAAAGCGTAAATTATTATATTTATTAAAATTATTAAATGGGTGGCGCCTTATTGGGACAATAAAGCCCTCCCTACACCTACCACTAACCCTAACCGATAAACACTTTATTATTAAACAGACGTTAAGACGCTTTATTTCTACTTTTCAGAAATTTTCTTCATTTTTATTGAAAATACATGCTTTTCCAATCTGATATGTGATGGGAAAAGGGAGAAGAGCGAGTTTCAGCAAAAGGAGTTTGATTTGCATCAAAACTTTCTGTTACGTGCCTTACAGCCTCTTCCGTAATTTTGTCTGGCTCAACCAGACGTCAGTGGGCGTAGTTAGTGTAAATAGACACGTTTATTTTACAGTCCTTTACTGTCCTTTACTGTTAAAATTACAGTCACTGATTACAAAAAACGAGCAATGGATTTACAAATAATCCAATTTAAACTTTTTATAAAGGGTCACCTTGAAGACATAGGTGCCCCCCCCTCCTCCGCCGCCCCCTCCTTTGAGCTGGGTCTTGTTGATAGAGGGTCCTTGCTGTTCTCTGCAGATCCGGTCCATAGTCGGCACCATCTATCAAAACAAAACCAAACAAATGAGATCCTTTTATGCTTTACACAATGCCAATTATACTTTTTTTTTTCTGAATAGCACAGAGACGTATTGATAGAAAGGATTACTCACATTAGGGCAAGCGTCCTCTCCTTCCTGTCCCACTAGAATATGCAGCAGCTCATCCTTCTCTAACAGGAAGTCTCCGGTCATATACACCCCATGTGACTTGTGAACAGCCAGCACGCTGCGTCCACCAGCTGCTCCATACACCGTGATCCTAAACCCAAGACAAATAAGTAAGCAGTCATTTAGCTGACGCTGTCTTCCAAAGTGACTTATTAGAGCACTTATTTAAGGGACAATTCTCCTGGAGTGACCTGGGGTTAAGTGCTTTGCTTAAGGGCACAATGGCGATGGCTCTTGACTCACTTATTACAGAGATCAAAATGGCAACCTTCTAATTACAAGCCCTAACTTTAAGTAACTACACCAGGGATGATATATAGTGAGTAGCCCTACTGCCTACATAAGCAGCATTCCTAACTGAGATGGAACCTCATAAAGGGATTGGAACACTCTAAATAAGCAGCATCGCATGTAGTGCCATTCCAATAGATTCTGATGTTAGCATGTTCCCAAACTAATAACCTCTTACTCTTTTACTCATTAAAATGACATGACATACATCTGAGCTGTGGCTGACCCACAGAGAGCATTTGAATAGGTATGAAACAGCTTCACAAACAGTCTCTGTGTTACAAATATTCATATCACAGAAGAACTAGGATTAAAGTTTATAGTTTGAATATAAAAAACGATGTCTACGGAAGTGATCAAAATAAAGCAAGTCGACTTTAGAAAGTAACATGGAGCTTCGAATAATGGTTGTATTGACAAGGTGACATCAAGTGACTTTAAAAAAAAAAAAAAATTGTCATTGAATCATTCATTCAAGAGATTTGTAAAAAAAAAAATCTCTGATTCATCCAGTAATTAAACAAGTATTTAAGTGAGTCATTGAATCATTCATTCATTCATTCATTCAAGAGATTGGTTCAAAAACGCTGATTCGCCCAGTAATTAAACAAGTGAAGTATTTATGAGCGAGTCATTGAATCATTCATTCAAACAGAGTTTTAGAAATAATTAATTCTGATTAGTTAAAAATTAGCAATTATCATTTTGTCAGAATTGTAATATCTGTTTGAAATAACAACAAATTTAGATTATCAATTTATCCAGAATCATACATTTTAATTTTCTCTCACTCAACAACAAACCCTTTAAACTTAACAATATTCAGAACAGACCAGGAATGAAAAATATAAGTATAAAACAAAGCTAAATTATAGCGGCATTCACCATAAACAACATTTATTTATACAAGCCAAGCCTTAAAGAATTTATTTAAATTTAAGTGAAACTGAAACTTCAAAAACTTTGGAATATAAGCTGCATCATGCTTAATAATAATTTGAATAATTTGTAAGTATTTAATTAAATATATTTGTAATCAGTGTTTCCAACCCAATCTCACAGCAGTTTGTACGTATTTTACGAGGTGGCTAATACATACGAATTTGTACGACCTCACTCTACGAATTTTTTCATATTTGACGAGTTGGTCAATTCATATGATTTCGCCCCTAAAACCTACCAATCACTGCAGTATAGACAAATCGTACAAATTCATACGAGTGAGGTCGTACAAATTCATACAAATTAGCCACCTCGTACAAATACATACGAATTGGTCGTGAGATAGCGCTGGTGTTTCTCACAACTCTGTAAGTGGCCTCTGTGGGAAAAACAACATCAAAACAATTCAGCTCGAACAACTGACAGTGTTGTCTCAGTATTTGGCTGTAAATTAGATATTTTAGAAGACATCATAATGCTACCTTTTGAAACAGCCTTTGCGGCGGGAGCATATACATTGTCTTAAAATGTTGTCTAGGTAGGCAGTTCACTTTGAAATGAGCTGAAATAAAAAATCTTTACAGACTTTCCTAAGTGAATGTCATTATCAGTCTGGGTACTACCTCAGCAATGAAGCTGATGACTTTGGAAATGTGTTTTCTCATTCCTCCTGCTCCATGGACAACAATTACATGAATGACCTGACGGCTTGATAACAGGCAGCAATTTTGCTGAAAAAGAATGTCTTCCCATTTCATGGTCGAAAAAGTAACTGGCTAAACTCCTGGAGGAGGATATTTTTGCTGGTGGTGGACATTTTGTGTATGTGTGTGTGTGTGCACCTGTACTTCCTAGTCTCTGGGACCCGCCACATCTGGATGCCCTTGAATGGTCCCTTAGTGCCCACAGTGACATTGACATTGGTGTTGCGGTAAGAGTTAATGCACTGAGTTGGCGTTGGACCGTCTTGTCCTGTCGCTCCACAGGTGTGGAATATCCACTTGACAGCTGCAAGCACACACAAATGCCCACAGATATAACAAAGGTACAGTAGCATTCAATTCATAAAATGAGAGAAAGACTCTACACAACTGTATTGGTGCAAAACTTGGACAAAAGAAGTCTGTACTCTTAGAAGGTGGAAATAGAAGGATATGCTATGTGATGTGTTTGGCTGGCTGGGCTGTCAAAAAGCCACAGACAATTAATGATTATTTGTTCTTAGCTGGAAACCTGTGGAATGTCTTTCACAGACCTGAAAATACATTCAAGCATTCAGTTCAATCATTGCTAAATGTCAAATGCACTTAGTCGTGAGAGGAATGATGTTCTGAGTGGGTTCACTGTCAGCATTTCAGTAAGATACACAGTATGCTCACTTTTGACACACTTTTGTGTATGCTCACACACACAAAGATTTTAAAGGTTAAAGTGTATTATAAATATGTCGCAGCACATTTCATGTTTCCGACAGTTTTATCAGCTCTATGTCAGGAGCTCCAGCAGAGACTGAAGGCTGATTCACATCATCTTCATGTGCTATTATTGTCTTTGTTTATGAACTGTAGAGTCTTTAGAAACATTTTTTTTTTCTTTAATATTCTTGGTTACACTTTTTTTTTAACAGTGTTACACGTTACATGTAGTTTCTATAGCAATTACTATAAATTATACATAATTACATGCAACTAACCCTAAACCAAACCTAACCGTAACCCTATAGTAAGTGCATGTAGTTAATTCATGTTACTCAGTACTTAAATGTATAATTGCACTGTAACATGGACACCTTAAAGTGTAACCATATTCTTTTAAGATTTAAAGTACACTTCAAGTGCACATTCAGTACAATTAAGTGCACTTTATTTTCATAAAGGTAGGTTGGGGTCTATTTGCATACCTGGAACCAATCAAATGGCCTGTACCTGTAAGGGCGGCCAATCCAGTTTCGACAGGAATAACCAAAACAGAGAGCAATCAATGTGAGCAGGTGAAAAAAGTACTTGCCAATAAATGGACATTGATTGCATATAATAATTGGTAACATTCTGTATATTACCATTGACATCTGACATTTTGGGCCAGTAAAATCCCAAATACTTCCAAAACAGGAGTGTGCTGATCCTAATGCACCCCTTTCCATGCTGTGATGTTGTTCTACCCAAGTCTGCAAATAAAACATCAGAATAAATCTGAATAAAAGTTTAGTTCCTTGCCAGGAACCTATAGAGATCTGTAATTAGATCTGAAGTGAAAGAAAGCTTTGAGTTGTAAAGAGGTTATGTGCCAGACAAATATCACCAATTATGGCCTTATACAACTTCCTTTTATTAGAGATCTTGAAGGTTTGATTGGTGGAAACGGCTGAGTCATCGGAAGCTGAGCGGTGGCACTTAGTGCATCATGAGGTTAGCAGCCCGTCTCTTTTTTTTCTCATCAGGGGAAGCAATCACGCAGACAAAGTCGGAGGAAGTAATCAAGGAGACAAAGGCCGAGGGAGCTGATCTGACATGCTCTCTCGCTCTCTCCACAGCGCTGAAGATTTGAGTCAGCGTAAGGCAAACTCCCCATTTGACTAGGCTTTACTTGCCAAAATGAAGTGCCATGGTGGCAAAGGGAGAAATTGATAGTGGAGGATGGAGTGGGAGAGGGCAGGAACAGAGAAGAGAAGGAAAAGTGAGAGATAACAAGAGGATGAGCGGCGGCATGGCAGAAAATAGTTGCACAATTTATCAAATAGTTGCACAATTTATCAAAAAGATCAAAGCTATATCAATTATCCATGACTGAATCAAGGGAAGATTGATGTGCAACTTGATTTTCCTTCGAGTTTAAATAAAACAACAGCCGGGAATAGAACTCCAGAAGATTTTTTACTAGAGTGTGTGTCTGGTAGAAAGTGTTTGTGTTTAATTATTAACTATCTTGAGCAATTGCGGTTTCAAACCAGTTTAAAACTAGAGGTGGGTGGTATGATCAAAATATATTATGATACATAATATTCTTTTTGCTGGAAATTCAACTGAAAAAAAATTATAATAAATATATAAATATATATATATTATACATTTACACTTGTAGTTCGGTTAGTAAGTTCACAGAACTTTTTTTGGACATAGGAAACGTATACATACACAAAATACACAGATCAGGCATAACATTATGATGTTTACATGATAATATCGTGTTGGTCTCCCTTTTGCTGTCAAAACAGCCCTGACCCGTCGAGGCATGGACTCCACTAGACCCCTAAAGGTGTGCTGTGGTATCTGGCACCAAGATGTTAGCAGCAGATCCTTTAAGTGCTGTAAGTTGCGAGGTGGGGCCTCCATTGGTCAGACTTGTTTGTTCAGCACATCCCACAGATGCTCGATTGGATTGAGATCTGGGGAATTTGGAGGCCAAGTCAACACCTCAAACTCGTTGTTGTGCTCCTCAAACCATTCCTGAACCATTTTTGCTTTGTGGCAGTGCGCATTATCCTGCTAAAGGAGGACACAGCCACCAGGGAATACCGTTTCCATGGTCTGCAACAATGCTTAGGTAAGTGGTACATGTCAAAGTAACATCCACATGGATGGCAGGACCCAAGGTTTCCCAGCAGAACATTGCCCAAAGCATCACACTGCCTCCGCTTGCCTTCTTTCCATAGTGCATCCTGGTGCCATGTGTTCCCCAGGTAAGCGACGCACACGCACCCGGCCATCCACGTGAGAAAACGTGATTCATCAGACCAGGCCACCTTCTTCCATTGCTCCGTGGTCCAGTTCTGATGCTCACGTGCCCACTGTTGGTGCTTTCGGCGGTGGACAGGGGTCAGCATGGGCACCCTGACTGGTCTGCGGCTATGCAGCTCCATACACAACAAACTGCGATGCACTGTGTATTCTGACACCTTTCTATCAGAACCAGCATTAACTTATTAAGCAATTTGAGCTACAGTAGCTCGTCTGTTTGATCAGATCACACGGGCCAGCCTTCACTCCCCACGTGAATCAATGAGCCTTGGCTCCCCATGACCCTGTCGCCGGTTCACCACTGTTCCTTCCTTGGACCACTTTTGATAGATACTGACCACTGCACACCGGGAACACCCCACAAGAGCTGCAGTTTTGGAGATGCTCTGACCCAGTCGTCTAGCCATCACAATTTGGCCCTTGTCAAACTCATTCAAATCCTTACACTTGCCCATTTTTCCTGCTTTTAACACATCAAATTGGAGGACAAAATGTTCACTTGCTGCCTAATATATCTCACCCACTAACAGGTGCCGTGATGAAGAGATAATCAGTGTTATTCACTTCACCTGCAAGTGATCATATTGCTATGCCTGAGATCTATCCTAAATTGCAGAATGACTTTACTCCCCCACCACCACTTAAAATTGTTTGCAGTGCTATCAATTCAAGAAGAGTGAACACTGAGCACTGAGCGTTCCTCCTTTTGCTTTGTCAGACACTGCAGAGAAAAGTTGGACAATGCATTTTGACCATTTACAGCTGAACTACACCAGCCTTTTACACGCCTTGCGTGAGTGAGGCTCTGCTAATGAGTCCTGATGAATAGCAGATTAGCTGCTCGTTCAGATTTATTAAGGCTGAAATGGCATGGGAGTCTTTCACAAACACTTAAGCACACCATACTGATAAATGGCTATGAGCAAGAACATAAGAGGAACACCTGTATATGCTGTGGGCAAACAGATCAGGCTTCACAGTGATGATGGTATTTGGTAGGACATTTTCAAAGTTCATGTGGAAGACATCTTTTACAGACTGATGTTCACATTCAATAGATAATCATGGTAATGTGAAGCAATGTTTTACTGTGATCATTTAGCATGAATGTAGGGAAATTTCATCTCTGGATATAGTGTCTTTACAGAGGATGTTTTAGGTTGTTTTCACAGTTTGATTACAGAAAGGCACCCGATTCAACCCAGACAGCAACATGGTGTCGGCCAGATCCAGCCCACAACTGGTACGTGTGGATTCCACGTGCACCAGATGTGGGCCGGATCTAGGCCGACACTATGTTGCTGTCTGGGAAAAAATGTTTTTGGAGAGGAGCGGATATTCGTTATACTATAATGCATGTGATTGGGAGCATGTAAGGATGCAAATGATATATCATTAATGGGTCATTCTTACAATTTGGTGGACTATATGTCCCCATGAAACAATACTGCATATTTTACATAAACTGTTAATTAACTTTCATGCCACATGGATTTCCATGTATAGGTGTTCCCCATTAACACAACTTAATATCATTAATACCAACTTAATAATGATTAGTACTTAAGAATAATTAAATAAGTCTTCACTTTGAAATAAAAATTACATACATTTCTAAATTAGCAATTTTGAGTATTAGTACATTAATTTACTTATTTGACATAATTTAACTCCTTGACATAAAATACAATTTATTGTGACACACAGTTTACCTATTATAGGCCCTATCATACACCCGGCGCAATGCGACGCAAGTGTTTTTTGCTAGTTTCAGCCTGACGAAGTTATCATTTTCACGTCCAGAGCCACGTTGTTTAAATGGCAAATGCACTCGCGTCCATCTGTTCACCCATGGGCGTGCTGGTCTGAAAACGAGGTGTGTTGGTCTGAAAACGAGGTGTGTTAAGGCACATTGTTGGCGTGTTGCTATTTTGAGGAACTGAAATCGACTGCGCCATTGACCAACAAAAACCTGGTCTAAAGTCAATAGCGCAGTTTTTTTGTGTTATTTAAAGGGTGCATTAGTAATATGCACCTTTAGGAGGGCACACAAACATGCCAAATATTAAAAATAAAAGGATTGCAATGTAAAAGATTATTATTGTGTACATAAAGATAAAAATGCCTTCATAATGGATAGTCACTGCATGTATCAGAATTACCTATTTGCAGTAATGACATATGAAATTAGCTAATTATTTAACCAATCGTGGCAATACACACATGCATTTAAACTGACTCGTCAGTAAATAGCGAATCCACCATGGTGCAAGGGCAACTGGCTTTTAAAGGGAATGGGAGATGAGACTCTGATTGGTTTATTGCACGTTATGCCCAAAACACACCCATGACTCATTGAGAGACTAGGGGCAACCCTTTTAGACCATGCGCTCGCCGACCATTATTTCTGTCGTTAAACTAGCAAAAGTGGATTCGGACACGCCCTAAGTGCACCAGCGCCATGCGCTTCAGACAATGAGCTTAGATTGTTAAAATAGGGCCCTTAATGTGTAAAAACCATGAAATTAGTTTATGTCTCTCAAACTTCTATTCACCCTTTTACATTGATGCTACTTGCCCTTTAAAAGCTTAAGCATATGCTCTAAATCACATGACATTTACATTTATTAATTTATCCAGAGCGACTTACAACTGAGGAATACAGGAAGTGAACCACCATGAAGAGGCGAAAAATCACAAAAAGTGCCTGACATGATTTGCTGGAAATGACATCATCAGTTATAACTATGACAAGTATCAGTTATAAACTTTCTTTTCCTTATATTTATAATAATCATCTACTACCATAAAACGTGGATACTGGATATGAAAATATTATATAGATTTTATTAAACTTCTAAATGGTAATCTTCTGCTAGCATATTGTTCTTTCCTAGCTTGTAATGGGCTTTATTAGTTTAAATCGTCAACCCTTTTAAAGTCCACCCTTTTACACATTGAATTGTAAAAATGTCATAAAACAACAGTGGACAAATTTCCTCGATAATGATTATTATTATATATTGACCAGAGCTGCATTTCCCAAAAGCATCATAAGCCTAATTAGATCGTAGAGACCATTGGGTGGCAATTGTCCTACGATCAACTTGGGCTTACAAAAATGCAAAAAATTTGGGAAATGCAGCCGTGCTCAGTCCAAAATCCACTGTAAGACTGTAGGAACGAACCCAATAGCATTTCCATTATTTGGTACAGATTATGACATGACTTCATAATGACCTCATACTTCTCCAGACTTTTTAAGCAGACTTAGTGAGGTTCCCTGGTGCGTGTTTTTTGAAATCCACATTTATACCAACTAAATGAACCAAACTCGGACATCACATGCACTCAGGTGTGCACCAAAAGCTGTAGTGTAAAAGCACCTTTAGATGTTGCAACTGGCCTTTCAACACTGTGTGATTTGAGAAAAAAAAAGGTGCAGAAATAGTCCAGTAGATGGCACACTTTCTTTTCTCTGCAGTGCACTTCCGTGAGAGAGAGAGAGAGAGACGGTATCTGAGCCTCTGTTCATAAGCATTCATCTTCTAAATCCATTAGAAATCCAACATATTTGGTGTACTCAAGCATTTCAACAATTTCAGTATGCTCAGAAGGAATTATGTGGTCTGGACTTTGAATTAGGTGCTTTAATGTTTGCAGTGAATAACTCATAACTTGCTGTGAAAACAAAAATTCCAGAGTGTTTAAAATGCACAATGCTACCTTTGCCAGGAATTAGGAGTGTTGTTTGGAACTGACATTCATGTCATCAAAATATAAATTTATCATTATCAGGTTGTTATAGTTGACAATTCATGTAGGGTTTTTTTTTTTATATGTTGATTTTCTATTGCAATTTTGTTATTTTTAATTGAAATAAATAAATAATAAGCAAATTAACAAACTATTTTTGTTTTCCCATCATTTTGCTTTTTTTAAAGGAACACACCAACTTTTTGGGACTTAAGCTTATTCACCGTATCCCCCAGAATTAGATAAGTCCATACATACCATTTTTATCTCCGTGCGTGCCATAACTCTGTCTGACGCACCCACCGCTAGCCTAGCTTAGCACAAAGACTGGAGGTAAACGGCTCCAGCTAGCCTACTGCTCAATAAGTGACAAAATAACGGCAACATTTTACTATTTACATGTTGTGATGTGTATAGTTGCATCGTGTACTAAGACTGACGGAAAATGAAAAGTTGCAATTTTCTAGACCGATATGGCTAGGGACTATACTCTCATTCCTGAGTAACAATCAAGGAACTTTGCTGCCGTACCATGGGTGCAGCGGCGCAATGATATTACGCAGCGCCTGAAAATAGGCTAACTTCTGTCAACATAACCAACGTGACAACCTGCTTGCTCAGAGAGCGTGCTGGGGACTATTTTCAGGCGCTGAGTAATATCATTGCGCCTGCTGCATTCATGGTACGGCAGCAAAGTTCCTGGATTATTACGCAGGAATGAGAGTATAGTCCCTAGCCATATCGGTCTAGAAAATTGCAACTTTTCATTTTCCATCGGTCTTAGTACACGATGTAACTATACACATCACAACATGTAAATAGGAAAATGTTGGCGTTATTTTGTCACTTATTGAGCAGTAGGCTAGCTGGAGCCGCGGTTACCTCCAGTCTTTGTGCTAAGCTAGGCTAGCGGTGGGTGCGTCAGACAGAGTTATGGCACGCACAGAGATAAAAAATGGTATGTATGGACTTATCTAACTCTGGGGGATACGGTGAATAAGCAAAAGTCCCAAATAGTCGGCGTGTTCCTTTAATGTTTGAGTCACTGTGTGTTCACTTTTATTTATATATATTTTGTAAATAGAATGAAAGATATTGAATTTTATACACATCATGTTACTTATTTTGCCCAAGAACATGATATATTTAATGCCGGGTCCAGACTACACAATATTTTTGTTTGTTATGATAGTCACTGTGTCAGATTATGCAATTTTGACTTCTAAATTCTTGTTGTGTCGTAGACAACATCACATGCCATCTTTAACGACATGCGTGATGTCATCGAGAAGGCGGAACTAGCGACTGACTTCTGGAAACAAGAGCGTAAACAAACAATGGTTGTGTTAGCTTAATGCTAATTCCAGTGGGTTGCTGAAGCACCTCCGCTATCGTTTGCCATCTTTTTTCACTCTGTCGTTGTAGTCCCTCAATGAAACAAAGACTGGAGTATTGTTGCCACAGCTCCACAAACCTTTTCTCCATTGCATAATTCCACCTAGCAGCACCAATACCATCGTCTCCCTTTCGTTTCGCCATGTATGAAATCTGTGTTAGAAAGAGCCTATGTGCTCCTATTAGTCAATGTCACAGGTGTGAAGGAACCCGTTGTGGATTAAACAAGCTAGTCTTTCTGTCGGAAACTATGCTTCTAACCACTGGTCAATAAGTTTGCACAAGTATGCTATGCTGTTTGCGAATGTTCATTGGAACAACTGTTTCAGGAAAACACAGATTTGTTGAACTATGTTGATGAGGATGTAACTTATTGCGACCATATTTGGCTAACATTACTTTTGGGAAATGCACCCCTGGATGGCTGTTTTAGGATGTGTTCACACTGTAGTTCGGTTGGTCCAGACCAAAAAAAAAAAAACATTTAGTCCTGGTCGCCTTGCGTTTAACATCGGCATTTTTAACACAGAATCTAAAGATACCGAACCTAAAGGCATATGGATACATTCACAACCTGATTGGTTGGCTTTTATGACGTACTTACCGAATATCCAAAACAATGCTGTGTGCTGGGCTAAATTGTATGTGCGTAGCAGCCTACATATGATGGTGTTTTGACCAGCTGAGAACTCTTAAAAGATCTTATTAAATGTGTAAAGGAGTTGATTAGATTAGATTTCCATGAAATAGTTCCATGAAATTTCCAGAATAGATTTCCATTAAATAGTTTCAAGATAAGTCACAACCAACACTTCCCAGCATAACCACACAAAGGATGCTAAAGACCACAGTCTCTTGCTTCAGTTGCTAGCGTGCCTCTTGAGGCAAGGGGAGTAAGGTTTACATGCACAGCTTTTACTGGCCTACGTCTGTTACACTCACCCCCCTAAACCTCACTCCCATCCGGTTCACGGCACCAAATGTAACTAGTTCTACTAACCAGTGGGAGGTGAGAGATCTAACAAGGACGCTAAAAGCCGCAACCGCTAAAGTTAGTCGCTAACACACCTCTTGAGATCAGGGCTGTGAGGTTGAGGTTATCACTGGCTTAAGTCCATTACATTTGGACCAGGCCCAGTTCCAGAATCAAATCACAGAGGGTGCTTCTGAAATATTCTTCGGGGTATTTTTGTCTCGTCCTTTGCTAAATGGTTATCACTGTGTCATTCATAGCAATTTTGAGAGTGAATCCTGCATTTATATGCAGATGGGCCTTTGTATTGAACCACATATGTGGCCGCTTGTCAAGCATGGAAAACAAAAGCTTTATTCAAATTCTGAATAAATTATATTAATTATTATATCGCTGAGATGCCACACAAAGATCGCTCCCTTTATGATCACTAAAAAGCTGTCACTTATTCATCGCAATCTTACAAAGTTCCATTATATCAATCAGTGAAGCTGAGTACACAATGGATCTTATTTACATAATGTCTACACTTTGTTAAAGGGGATTTGCGAGCATACAGAACTCTGGACAAAAACTTGAGCGGTGAGTGGATTCTAACTTAAACACCTGTGATTGGTCATTGCGTTCAAGAAATCAACAAACATATCTGTGATTGGCTGCTCACCGCTGTGAAAACTAGTTGTAAATGGAATAATTGAACATTCTCCAGACACTGATACGCACTGGATCGTTTGCCAACTCTTTTTCGCTAATAAAAAGCTTTTCCCTCTGAAAGCAATCAGAAGCTACAGCAGGCAGTGGTTTGAGTGAGAAAATGACATGCTATAGTATCAAGTCTGTCTCCCTCTGGGGGGGGGGGCTACCCTCTGGAGCCGGGCATGGGTAAAATGACTGAAAATGTGTTTGTTTTAGCGCTCATGTACTGTACAGTTTCAATACAATAAGAATAAACGTGGTTTGCACCAAACTTCAGACTTGTAAATCACACTGGGGCAAATTTCAGTCTGAACAAGCTAGATAAAAGTTAGAAACAATCCAAAAAAGACAAACAGCTGAAGCACATGAAAGTAGCTAAAACTCACATTCTGTAGATGCTCCAGGCCCATAGAGTGGTGTAGTGGTCTTGATGTTCTCATAGCTTGGTGTGAACAGCACTTGCGTGGGGCTTATGGGAGCCACCGGAGGAAATTCTCCATTGGCTGAAGATGAGAGAAAAGACACAATACATTGTTGCGGTCCAACAACACTACTGCAGCCAGAGAAAATGTTGCAGGCATTGTAAAAGCACAGTTTCTGTAAGCCTATAGAAAATAGCTCTATTTTGCCTTAATATGACAATACCCATTTTATAAAGGTAGTAACGATATCAGCATATTTGTATTGAGAATTGCTTGTATAAAGAAGAAATATGCACTGAAAAAACTCCCCATTTCGAGAAATGTTAATGACATGCTAATAAGGATGCTTGCTGATGATGTAGAAGTCTCAAATGGGTTAACATTAGACCTTGATATGAATTACTCAACAGGATAAATTCCATCACCAGGCGCATGTAAACAATGGACAAAAAAATCATATGCGAATAAACTATAACCTTTTTAGTGTTAATTGCTAATATAGGCTATATTATTCAAGCCACCAAGAATTTATGGCTAGCTAGCATTTTCACCTTCAGAAAGCTTAATAAAACCTATTTCTGGGGCCATGTAACATTTAATCAGATGCCTTTGCATTTCATGAGGATTTTTCTGCTTCCTGTCTCTCTTTGACTGGATTTGACATTTCTATCACCTCCTCTCATGTGATTTTCATGTGGTAATATTTTATGGAAGGGCTGCTTGATGCTCAAACATGCAGGATAGTGAGCAGTCAGGGCAAAACATGTATTATCTATATAATTTTATACCAACTGCATTGTTCAGTTCTTGATTCTGATTGGCTGATGTGTTGATTGCACAGCTATGAAGCAGTTCCAGGATTGCTGACCACATAACAATTGCAAATCACTTCGACTTGGCTGGTTTTTATGGGAGATATTTTATTTGTGGCATAAGGAAGTAGTTTTAGTGATGGAAACTTGAAAAATGTCTTGAAATAAACATATTTCAACCATGTGTCAAATGTGTATAAGCAGAATAAATGACTCCAATAATTGAATTGCTGGTAACACTTTATTTTACAGAGTCCTTGTTACACATGGTATATGTACTTACTAAAGTAATAACAGTAAATTATACATAATTACATGCAACTAAACCTAGTACATGTTGTTAATTAATATTACTCAGTACTTAAATGTATAATTACACTGTAAGAAGGTCACAAAATAAAGTGTAACCAAATTTTTGAAAATGAATGAAGGTTTACATCACGGGTTAGGGTGATTTCCAATGAATTTTTCAAAACCTCAGTGGGGGAAAAAATAACTGGCAGAAACAAATATTCAAGCGTTTTTCTTTAAAGAGTTTCTAGACTGTATTAGTCTGATTATAAAGCATGTTATACTTGTACTTATTATTAGACTAAGCTCCACAAAAGTAGACAACCACCACCCATGGTGTCAAGAGTTTAGTTCATGTTTCTTAATTACAATGACAAGCCACATGAGCTTCTGCATTGTTCCAATTGTCAACTCCCTGTGAAGACAAATCATCCCTTTCCCCCAAACATAGCCGCTCTGACAATACTAGGACTCTGTGAAAAATGCTACCTCTCATCTCCATCTCTAAATCATTGCTTTAAAAATACTCATCTACTCCCACGAAATTCCCGCACCAGTCTGACTGGAGTTGGCATCATTCATCACAATCTGGACTCCCCGTTACAAGCTCCTTCCCATGATACACCCTGTCGCAGGGCTATTATCCGTTTTACCATTTTGGGAATCAAGAAGGAAGTTGATCTGTTAAAATCATACTTCTAAGACACCCTGCCTTGTGTCTCATGCAAAAAGGAAAGACAAGTTTTGGGTTACACTATTTTAAGTGTCATTGTTACAGTGTAATGATATATTTAAGTACTGAGTAATATTAATGAACAACATGTACTTACTATAGTGTTAGGGTAGGATTAGGGTTTGGTTGAGGGTTAGTTGCATGTAATTATGCATAATTTACTGTTATTACTATGGTAAGTACATGTAATATATGTAACAAGGACACTGTAAAATAAAGTGTTACCAGATTTTGTCTTTTATAACAAACAAAGTCTCAATCAAACAATTAGTTAGTAACTTTAGAGCTGGGTAGATTACTTACAAATTGTAGTTGGTTACTGATTCCAAAAGGGTAGTTACAGTTAGTAACGTAATCCATTGCATTACACATTTAAGGTAATATAATCTGATTACTTTGATTACTTTGAGACTACTTTTGACCTAACTCGTTTATCAGATTTATTTGAATAGGATAATCTTTTAACATATTGATGTAAAAATATATGGCTTTCTTTGTTATCAACAACATGACATGCATTAAACACAACATTACATCAGGGTTTCCCAAACTGGGGTTTGTAATGGAACTGCAGGGATTCGTGAGTTTAATGAAAAGCTATTAAGTTATTAAATCATAAAAATAAAAAAGTGAAAATAAATAGTTTAAAATAAAATAACTTGTACATTTTAATGTGTTTGAAAGACAAAAGCCTTCCAAAGACATTAATACATGGTTAGCTGTGTTTGTCAGGAGCTGATTAGATATGCAATGTTGCAATGTTAAAAAAAAAAGTGAAATGATTTGTGTAAATCCAGTGATCAAATGCTGTGTTTTGCTGGTCTGTGTGCAATTCCACAAAACTGGAAGAACTATTTAAATATTGAACTTTTAATTACAAATTGTGTTAATGCTCTGTAAATTTGGGTAATTTATAGACATTTTTTCTTGATATATAAAGAATAAATAGAAGAGGGAGAACCAAAAATATCATAAAACACTCTGACCAACTACAACTTGGCCTGCATTGTTTTTATGTGTTACTTTCTAACTTTTTATGAAATGAATGCAGTCTTCCATATGGCATTGCTGGTCCTTTAAACATTGCACAATTTATTTTTTTATTTTTATTTATTTTTTTGATCATGATGACTTTTGTGCTTCCCATTTGCAGTCTAGACATGCATGCAATGTGACTATCTTGGGAAAGGGAGAGGTTTTTCAATTGGATTTGTCAATGAATAAATGAGATAAATCGAAAACTAATGCATGTTACTTATTTGACTTGAACTGAAGCATATAGTGTAAATTAAAAAAGTGACACACTTCATTTTATACTTCCAAAAATTACATAATATGCTACTTGTAATGCATTACCCATAGCATGCATGAGTTGTAACCACTAGGCCATGGCTCTGATTATTCATGAATTTTTACTTCCACTGTGGATAAGTTACGAGGAGTTTGACTGCAGCAGCACACACTGCAGTAGACATTTTTTGGCTGGTGGTCAAAGACAAGATTTCTTGAACTGTGGAAGAATGTAATCCTTTGCTCCAGGGAGAACTGTCACTCAGCAGTTTTTCAAATCTGCCAGGACAATAAGAAAACAGCTTAGTCATCACTCTTTAAATACTTCAATATGTCTCCATATCCAACTGGACAGTTGAGATACTTGAATGGTAGGTCTATGATAATCCAAATCCTAAAGCCTAGAATGACCATTTAAAGGGATAGTTCACCCCAAAAAGAAATGTCTTATTTGTGTTTCAACTAATGCCTTTAAAGAGCCCCTATTATGGATTTTTGAAAATTACCTTTCCTGTAGTGTGTAACATAGTTCTAAGTGAATGAAAACATCCTGCAAAGTTTTAAATCTGAAAGTGCAGCGTATATAAAGTTATTGTCTCTCAAACGTATGAGTCGATTCTGAGTCAATTAAACGAATCGTTTTTCAAACGAGTCCTAAGCCGTTTCGTTGTGACTTCACGACGAAACATTAGCATATTGCCCGTCCACTTATTGCGCGCGTGCCGTGCACAGACTAGGGAAACTTTGAACACAGCAGCGGATACTGGATAGCATCATGTCGAGAAGACGCTGTGCTCTACAATCTACATGTGTTTCATATTGTGTAAATATCTGGCTAACCGGCTAAACCTACTGTAAATCAGCTGTGGGCCACTATTACCTAAAACTGTGTCTATTAATGCAGATTGTCTGTCATTCTTACTACTTTGAGTAAAGATAAAGGATGGAGCAAGATTTGTTTTGCAAACCTTAATGTTTACATCAGCTGGTTATTGATACAGTTCCCACATGCACCGCAATACATTAGACACACGCGCACGCACATGCTGATGGTGAGGAATTACTGTTGAAACACCTCATAATGTACCTCAAACAGAGTAGCATCACTGAGAAACATTCTGCTCAAGGTTCGGGCTAAAAAATTAGTTCTTCCATTGTTTCTTCATCGATTCGGACTCGTGCTGGGATTTATGTAAAATCAACGTCATCATTACTGTCTTTAAAGTGTGTACAATAGCTGAGCTTTAGGAAGCCTCCAGACAGAGCTGAAGTTTATGGTAATGGGAGTTTGTTTCCGAAATACGCGCTGTACGCGGTAGACCAGTAACAACAGACTGGACCGTCTGACCAATCAGAGCAGAGTAGGCTCGTGGAAAGGAGGGATTTAGAGAGACTGATTCATCCATTGAGTCGTTTGATAATCATTGAACACTGTGGTGGTGTGCAATGTATATTATGAGAAAATGAAACAGTTTTTTTTACCTTTGATGCATGTAAACCTGTTATAGGAGATCTCCAAAACAAAATTAGGAAAATTTAAAATTTAAAAAAAGCATAATAGGGGCACTTTAAGACCTTACACTGCCAATATACACCGGTCAGGCATAACATTATGACCACTGACAGGTGAAGTGAATAACACTGATTACCTCTTCATCACGGCACCTGTTAGTGGGTGAGATATATTAGGCAGAAAGTGGACATTTTGTCCTTAAAGTTGATGTGTTAGAAGCAGGAAAAATGGTGTAAGGATTTGAGCAAGTTTGACAAGGGCCATATTGTGATGGCTAGACAACTGGGTCAGAGCATCTCCAAAACTGCAGCTCTTGTGGGATGTTCCCAGTCTGCAGTGGTCAGTATCTATCAAAAGTGCTCCAAGGAAGAAACAGTGGTGAACCGGCGACAGGGTCATGGGTGGCTAAGGCTCATTGATGCACGTGGGGAGTGAAGGCTGGCCCGTGTGGTCCGATCAAACAGACGAGCTACTGTAGCTCAAATGAATGCTGGTTCTGATAGAAAGGTGTCAGAATACACAGTGCATCGCAGTTTGTTGCGTATGGGGCTGCATAGCCGCAGACCAGTCAGGGTGCCCATGCTGACACCTGTCCACTACCGAATGCACCAGCAGTGGGGACGTGAGCATCAGAACTGGACCACGGAGCAATGGAAGGCGGCGGCCTGGTCTGATGAATCACATTTTCTCACGTGGATGGCCGGGTGCATGTGCGTCGCTTACTTAGGGATCACATGGCACCAGGATGCAGTATGGGAAGAAGGCAAGCCAACGGAGGCAGTGTGATGCTTTGGGCAATGTTCTGCTTGGAAACCTTGGGTCCTGCCATCCATGTGGATGTTACTTTGACACATACCACCTACCTAAGCATTGTTGCAGACGATGTCTGCATGTCTTTCATGGAAACGGTATTCCCTGGTGGCTGTGGCCTCTTTCAGCAGGATAATGCGCCCTGCCACAAAGCAAAAATGGTTCGGGAATGGTTTGATGAGCACAACAACGAGTTTGAGGTGTTGACTTGGCCTCCAAATTGTGCTGAACAAACAAGTCTGATCCATGGAGGCCCCAACTTGCAACTTACAGGACTAAAGGATCTGCTGCTAACATCTTGGTGCCAGATACCACAGCACACCTTCAGGGTCAGCACAGGTCAGAGCTGTTTTGGCAGCAAAAGGGGGACCAACACAATATTAGGAACAAGATTATTTTCGTGATAAGGTACATCATCTCGAAAATGTATGCCTTGCTATCGTCTCTTCATTTTACATGTTTTTGGCCCATCTGAAATAGTTTGTTGGTCATATTGATGCAACTTTTATTGATAGTGACAGTAGAGAAGGACAGGAAATAATAGGGGCAATGGAGGGTAATGAAACTGGGAAAGTCAGACTCAAACTTGTGTTCCTCATATCAGAACCAAAGCTCAACTTTTTAAGGATGTGTTGGGGAATGGCATGCGTTAGTATTCCAATATCATATACACCCAGGGGTCTAAATGAATTTAGATGAAGCTGGAAAGGTTCAGGTTTTCTGCCCACTGTCAGTTTCTCTTAAGGGAGATGTCAGATGAGAACTTTTAAATGTGTGCTTTGTAGTTTAGATAGCAGGACTTATTGCAGTGCTGCAGGGAGAACGATAAATCAAACATGCAGACTTCTAAAATTATCTTGACACAATAGTAGGCAAGAATACATAGACATTGCACCTACATCCCTGTAAGCTGCTCTAGTATTTAAAACCTTAAGCCACACTTTAAAAATATATCGATTTTATTGTATTATATCAAATATCAAATAAAAAGTGTCATGCAAATGTTAATGATTCACTCAATCAGAGCAACCGCAGGTATAATTATCAATCTTTACTCATCACATTACCAAAGGAAATGTTCCACTAAATGCACAATACTTTGTTGTTGTTATTGTTGTTCATTTTGAAAAGTATCCAACTTATTTTGCAATGCAATTTTCTGTGAATGTGCGGGACTTATGATTTGTTAGCTGGTATATATACACTCACCTAAAGGATTATTAGGAACACCATACTAATACTGTGTTTGACCCCCTTTCGCCTTCAGAACTGCCTTAATTCTACGTGGCATTGATTCAACAAGGTGCTGAAAGCATTCTTTACAAATGTTGGCCCATATTGATAGGATAGCATCTTGCAGTTGATGGAGATTTGTGGGATGCACATCCAGGGCACGAAGCTCCTGTTCCACCACATCCCAAAGATGCTCTATTGGGTTGAGATCTGGTGACTGTGGGGGCCATTTTAGTACAGTGAACTCATTGTCATGTTCAAGAAACCAATTTGAAATGATTCGAGCTTTGTGACATGGTGCATTATCCTGCTGGAAGTAGCCATCAGAGGATGGGTACATGGTGGTCATAAAGGGATGGACATGGTCAGAAACAATGCTCAGGTAGGCCGTGGCATTTAAACGATGCCCAATTGGCACTAAGGGGCCTAAAGTGTGCCAAGAAAACATCCCCCACACCATTACACCACCACCACCAGCCTGCACAGTGGTAACAAGGCATGATGGATCCATGTTCTCATTCTGTTTACGCCAAATTCTGACTCTACCATCTGAATGTCTCAACAGAAATCGAGACTCATCAGACCAGGCAACATTTTTCCAGTCTTCAACTGTCCAATTTTGGTGAGCTCGTGCAAATTGTAGCCTCTTTTTCCTATTTGTAGTGGAGATGAGTGGTACCCGGTGGGGTCTTCTGCTGTTGTAGCCCATCCGCCTCAAGGTTGTGCGTGTTGTGGCTTCACAAATGCTTTGCTGCATACCTCGGTTGTAACGAGTGGTTATTTCAGTCAAAGTTGCTCTTTTATCAGCTTGAATCAGTCGGTCCATTCTCCTCTGACCTCTAGCATCAACAAGACATTTTCGCCCACAGGACTGCCGCATACTGGATGTTTTTCCCTTTTCACACCATTCTTTGTAAACTCTAGAAATGGTTGTGCGTGAAAATCCCAGTAACTGAGCAGATTGTGAAATACTCAGACCGGCCCGTCTGGCACCAACAACCATGCCACGCTCAAAATTGCTTAAATCACCTTTCTTTCCCATTCTGACATTCCATTTGGAGTTCAGGAGATTGTCTTGACCAGGACCACACCCCTAAATGCATTGAAGCAACTGCCATGTGATTGGTTGATTAGATAATTGCATTAAAGAGAAATTGAACAGGTGTTCCTAATAATCCTTTAGGTGAGTGTATATATATATATATATATAGAATATATGCCTTATATTAACTAGAATAATAGTAAACTGTAAAACTATTCGTGCTATAAACCAGCAGTGTTGGGGAGCAACTAGTTACATGTAAAGGAGTACAAAAAAGAATTACAAAATAAATGTAACTGTAATCGGTTACAGTTACTGAGAAAAAAATTGTAATTAAATTAGTTACTTATTAAAATGTGAACGATTATCTGAATATTTTCTGTAAAAAGCAAGGATAGGTTGAATAATGTTAATTTGTTGCTTTGCCTGTTTTTGATGCCTCCTGCCATTTAAAGGCTGTTTAGTAAAGCGATGCTATTCTGATGCTTTTGATTAGCTCTCTCATTTGAATTTGCAGCACCACGTCTGCCAATTACATCAATCTACATCGACGCTGAAAACTTTAGGCGATAACCTGTCTGAGAGTTGCCACCATGGCGAGTGATAAAAATGCGTTCCAGTGCTGGAAATTTAAAAATCATTTTATCTAGAAATTAGAAAATGGTGCAAATAACAGTTCAGTGCAAAATATGTTTGCCAACTATTAAAATACTATTGACAATGCTATGATAAATGTTAACCTTAAACGCCACCTAGTGGACAAATCTCTCTATTTGTTTTGTTTTGACTTGCAAAATAGAGCTATTTAACTACTAACACACCACAATTGGTCATTGAGTCTAAACAATATTTTACACTGAAAACATTCGTTAGAAATTTAGAAAAGTAATCAAAAAGTAATCAAATGTAATCAGTTACATTACTTTAATAAAGTAATTGAAATAGTTATACTACGAATTACATTTTAAATAGGGTAACGTATTACATTTCCAAAGTAACCTTCCCAACACTGGAAACCAGTGTATTTACCAGTTTGCAATATCAAGCAGAAGCCTCACAAATTCAAGTTAAAAATGGCCAGACTCGTTCTTACGTTAAATAATATTATTAATTTAATATATGATATTTGCTATATAATACAATATATAAAAATGCAATTTGGCTTGATATCTAATGCAGTTTTTTTTAATTGTGTCTTAAGTTAATTTTGCCGCCTCTAAGGGAACTAGAACACACACAGCATGCAGCACACCAAAAACATCCACATTTGCTTGAACTAGGTTTTCAGCCGAAATTCAGATCAATTCTCACTGGACCACATAATATCTGACTCCAGCTGTCAGTTACATTCATAATATTTCAGCTTGAGGCTTGATTTTTTTTTTTTTTCCAGTAATGGTTGATTGAGTTCAAACTATAAGCTTGGACCCTTCATAGACAGTAAGTTGCCCTAAAGCTAAGAACATTTATTTGCATGGTTTGTGAAACAAAAAAAATCTATCTGTTGCTTAAGACTGGGACACATGCATGATGAATATATAAGCTACCTAAACCATTCTTTATCTTCTTTTGTCTCCATTTCAGACTGTCAATATCTCCATTCAAATGGCATATCTGGCAACCAAAATCCCTGTGAGATACATTGGAGCGTTCCACTCATGTTGCTGAGAAGCAACACATTGCATGTTGCTCGTTAGGGAAACACCAAACCATCACTGAGCAGCTGGCATTGTCATAAAAGCAGCGCTGGGTGATTTTACGAGGTTTGGGCACCACAGGTAGTGCCGTAGAATGAATCCTAAAAAACCTAGTATGACTTCCCTGACAGCCTTTTTTTTATTTTACTGTTCCATCACAGACTGCCGCTCTGGGTAGGCATGCAAATTTTCTTATTGATATGACTCCCTGTTCCGAAGAGAAAACTAATAAAAACAGGATAAGAGAGTCTGCCACCATGCCAAAGCCTGGAAATAGAGGTAAACACCCACAAAGTGAATCCAGTGCCATCTGTTTCAATTGGAGAACTGTGAGACAAAGTTACTGCTCTTACAGGAAACACACAAAGCATTAGAATTGTCGAAAATTATCGCCACATGACAGTGTGCATACATTTGTTTATGCACTTCTTAGAATGTCATCACAAGCTCATTAAAGGGGCAGTCCAATTGGAGCCACTCAAGGGTTAAGAGCCTTGCACCATGAAACAATGTTGATGGATCATAGCTTGTGGTGATTTGTGGGGATAAAAGCAGCCTTCTGGTTACCAGTTTTGAGCTTTAAACACTAAACCAGGGCTTTTCAGCACCAGTCCTCTAGGCCTCCAGACCACTGTCCTCCAGATTTCAGTTTTAAAGCTCAGGCATTTTGAGACTGCATCTGTTACTGAATTTTAATGGTAAATCGTTTTCTAAAACGATATTAACTGTATGTGTTGACATATATTGAGAGTATATCGCTGTGGATATCATAGCCCAAATAATTTGGTTTTAGAAGAATTTGATAAATGTAGGTTTGTATATTAAAATCCCGAAAAAATTTCACAATAACATTTGATTTGTTAACATTACTTAATGCATTAGGAATAATGAATAAAAAAAAGACAATTTGTAACGCACTTATTAACCTAGGTTCATGTTAGGTCACACTTTAAATTAGGGTCCATTTCTCACTTTTAACTAACTATTAACTATGACTTCTGCCTCAATAAACTCTCAATTTCTGCTTATTAATAGTTAGTAAGGTGATTGTTAAATGTAGGTATTGGGTAGGATTAAGGGATGTAGAATATGGTCATGCAGAATAAGGCATTAATATGTGCTTTATAAGCACTAATAAACAGCCAATATCCTAGTAATATGCATGCTAATAAGCAACTAGTTAATAGTGAGAATTGGACCCTAAAATAAAGTGTTACCATGTTACATTATTGTTAATTCATGTTCATTTATAATAAATTAATGATAACATATACAGTTTGAAATGTTAAAATGCTTGAAAGTATTGTCATTTGAAGTGTTTGCATTAAAAGATATTGCATTACACCCTAAAAGTAATTAATTTCACTACTTGGTTACTTTTTATGGAAAGTAATGCATTACATTAACTTCTGGGTTACTTTTTCTCACCTAGGCTGGGCTTGTTATATATAACAAAAAAAGGTATATTTATTTTGCCAAATGTAAAGGCATCAAAAGTGAAATGAATAAGTCTCAGGCTGAAGGAAATGCAAATTCACACCTGAACAGTAGAGGGCACAGCTCAAACAAACCATTCAGCTGTGAAAACACATGAAACACAAATGTGATGTTTATATAAAGTCATTTTTACTTATTAATATGGTATATCGTTGAAAGTCAGCAGTAAAGACTTTGGTTATTAAAGTGAGATTAAATACACAAAGTACATTGCATTTCACTGTTTTTATTCATTTTGAGGAATACTGAATCTGTTTATGTGAGATGAGTAAATGCCTGCTCACATTTAGTCTAGAACAACAACAAACCTTTTAAAACATAAAATGCCATTTATACAGTGCACACAACTCCTCTGCCTTACATCCGATTTCTCTGAACATGGGGACAGGAGAGCTGCCTGTCAATAAATAATAAAACAAAGTAACTTGCGTTACTTATTTGAAAAAAGTAACTCAGATATTTTTGTTAAATGTAATGTATTACTTTCCTAGTTACTTGAAAAAGTAATCTGATTACGTAATTGCAGTATTTGTAATGTGTTACCCCTAACACTGGTTATTTGTTATTTGACGTTAACTACTGCATTAACTTTAACTTATTACACGGCTCTGTGAAATACTTGATTCTGATTGGTCAATCGCGCATTCCAGCGGTATGTTATTCCCAGATAACAACCGCCAAAGTGAACAACACATCGCTCATCCAGGTACTACGAGTTATCTTGACCGGTACTACTTATATGCTTAACGTGTTACTCCGCTGTCGTTGACTGTCTGGTGCCATCTTGTGACTGAAAACACTTAACCACCACGAGTTACAATGGCTTCAAAAGACTTCAAGGAGTTCACCCAAAAATGAAAATTAGCCCATGATTTACTCACCCTCGAGTCATCCTAGGTGTATATGACATTCTTCTTTCAGACGAATAAAATCGGAGTTATATTTAAAAATCCCCTGGTTAATCGAAGCTTTATAATGGCAGCGATTGTTGCTCTGTTTTTGAAGTCCATAGAAATACATCTGTCTGTCAAATAACGTGCTCCACACGGCTCTGGGGGGTTAATAAAGGCTTCTGAAGCGAATCGATGCGTTTGTGTAAGAAAAATATCCATATTTAAAACTTTATAAAGTAAAGTTTCGGCCGATCGCCTTCCGTAATCAATTTAAAAGTGCTGAAAGTGCCTCTGCAGTTCATAATGCTTATGCTACCAGTTACGGTCGTCAGACGTAGTGTAAGCATCTTGAACTGCGAGAAGGCACTTTCAACACTTTTCCCACGGAAGGCGATCGGCCGGAACTTTACTTTATAACGTTTTAAATATGGATATTTTTCTTACACAAACGCATCGATTCGCTTCAGAAGACCTTTATTAACCCCCCAGAGCCGTGTGGAGCACGTTATTTGACAGACAGATGCATTTCTATGGACTTCAAAAACAGAGCAACAATCGCTGCCATTATAAAGCTTGGATTAGCCAGGACTTTTTAAATATAACTCTGATTTTATTCGTCTGAAAGAAGAATGTCATATACACCTAGGATGACTCGAGGGTGAGTAAATCATGGGCTAATTTTCATTTTTGGGTGAACTATCCCTTTCAGCATTAATTTCAACATATATGGTAAAAACTAATCTAACCTTCAGAGTGACGCAAGACCCCTCTACTTCACGTCGGGGTCCTGATCACTCTGTTGGGGTTTATTCTGCGATAACAACCGGCTGGGTGTACATTATCCCTTACATATTCAACCTTACAGTAAAGTGTTACCAAAATCTCTTTTATTGCTAATTTTGGTGACCTGAGCACAATTTAGATTTATTCTGAAATTCTGGAGGCGAATCTCAAATTCAAAATCTCATTGCTGTCTAGGAAAAACAACTGATCTTTTGTGATGTATCTTTCCTACAGGAACTGACAAGCATGTTGTGTAGCTTGTACCAAATTTTAAACAATTACATTTTAAACTAATCAGTCATGCCGATGATTCACACTGCTTACTCTTGCAAACATTGCTGGATGGGTACCGCAAACCCCAGTGGGATGATGTATAGCTATAATATTTAATTTAGCCAGGGAATGAGGGCATAATATATAACTCTACACATTCCGAAGTGCCATCGGAAAGGGAAATGGCAGAGAGGTTGGAATAAATGGCAGCCGCAGTGCTGCCGTGTCGAATCGATGTGTGGCAGAAAATGCCGTCAGATACAAATTGCTGGGCAAATATTTCATGGACCAAGTGAGCTATTCAACATCAGTGGCCCTATCTCATGCCAACGGAGGAGGGTTAAGATGCCCTTGTGAAGCGCTCAGATCTTACAAAGATATACATCTCATCACGTCTAATGATGCTTTAAAATCATCACACTGTGAGGATCAAAGTGCCAGCCATCAAGAGAGAATTTTTCCTGCACATATTATTTATGCATGTTCAGGATAAGCTGTCTACTTTGCTGTTTATTACTGGTCCTTAATGCAAGGAAACATTACTGAAAGATAAAACAAACTGGAATTATAAATGGATAAGTTTTAAACGGCACAACAAACAACTGTAAAGCCCTATCCACTCCTTCTGGGAAGTAACGCACTTCTCGCACTGTTGGGAAAATGTATGATGGAGTCAGTGCCAAGTTGATTCGAAGTGCCAAACGCTGAAGTAAACATTGGCTCATTCAGAGAAAAAAACCGAGACACCATAAGGCCAACAAATAAAAGATCTTATCCTGTTTAATCCAAGAGGTTTGCATTAATGATTCCCATTCCTGTTCATTTCCCAGCTGTGCAATATCCTGCGCTGATCTCTTTTAAATCCGTCTAAAGAGCCCCCTCAGACGGCTCACAATTTCATGCACAATCAAAATGTGGAACTCGAGAGGATGCTTGTCTTGTCCTCTTAGCACCGGCTTAAAGGTCTTGTCATGCTAGTGTCATCATTGACCGGCATCTCAGTTAACGTGTCAGAGTCGCTGTACGAAGAGTTGATTCCAGCTTCAGCAGTAAGTGATTTGTATGAAACATCAGGAATGAGCTTTGTGTTATTAATCTTTGTTACATCACACAAAAAATAAACTTCATTTGAAGATCCAAATTTTCTAGACCCTGGCAGCAGTGCTAGAAGTGTGTTACTTCCCAGAAGGAGTGGATAGTATGTTGTGTTGTCAAAAATATAGATATTTTACGTATCGATACTGAAACATCTGAAACGTTTCCAATACTCCTTTTCTGCAATATTGATACACCCAGCCGTGGCATAGACCTCTATATACACTGAATTAATAATACATTTTAAATGTATTCCGAATTCTGCAACAAATATTTTTTTTTAAGTCGTGAAGTGAGCAGGATATATTAAAATGAAGCGCAATGATTCGACAGGCATGTATTCATGATACTAGGTGGGGCAGCCAGTCTCTGAGCCTTCCCCAGCTCTACAGCGCCCAACTAATTTCCAATACAAATCTGTGGTGAAAAATGGAACTGCAGCGTGCTCTCATAGAGCCATTGGGGCAGATTTCTGGCTGCTCCACCTATATTCACGTGACCTCACGTAAACCTTGCTCCAGACCAAGACGATATCAGCCAGCTTCAGCCATGTGTCACGTATCAAATTAATGAAAGAATAAATCCTTTATTTTAAACATGCTCATGTGAATAGCCTTTATATACAGTTGTTCTGTTGTGTTTGTTTTATGTTTGTTCTGAGAATTCCTACACAACTTGCAATATTCTAAAACAATATTCGGATGCAATAAATACTACATTAAGGCAATTCTAAGATGGTGTTCTATGTGTTAGTCGTGTGTACTAAGTCTGTCAATCATCATTGGAGCACCGCACGCCACCCTCAGGCTGAATAACACAATGACATTAGAATTCTGCCCAAAGTGAGTATATGTTCAGCGATTAGAATATAAAGTTTACTAAATGTTAATCACAAACTAGCGCTAAGACCCAGAATCTGCCCTACCTAAATTTACGACCAGGAGCCGCTACTGGATACACTAATACCAGCTGTGCATTCTTGCTCTCTCATCTCTCCTCTCACTCGTCTCATTCGCTGTCGTTGAATAGTGTTGGGTGTTAGGTCCCGAATTTCAGTGCGGAGTTGCAGGTATTACGCATACTCTACTCATTCCCGCAGGTTTCGCGCTCACACCACTGATCTATATAAGTGATGCTCTTATAAAGCCGCCGCTCAAACAGCTTGCTAGTACCAAATTAAGCTCTTTTTCATGGTTTATTGTGCGTGCTTGAACGGTCAAATACATACAAAATGATGTCAAAATGCCCATCTTGGCGAGTATTCAGGTGAACACAGTCTCAACGAAATCGTATGTTGTGTATAAGTATATTGGATCCATGCATAAGCTCTTAAAGTGACAGCAGCCTAATATTCCTGCTGCTGTCTGTCATGTTAATCAAAGAACAGAAGACAAAGAGAAAATCACTCACTGCTCTTGACTGAATAACTTTTGTAATTTTTACAATGAAGACTATCCAGTGTCATTTTACATTTGATTATTTTATTACATTTCTGTAGTGTTTCTTACCTGAATCTCTTTATTTTATTGTATTTATTTGTGCTACCATTTGTAATTTGTTCTTATTTTATTACTGACGGTTTACTTTAGTTAAAAGTTTCAAAGTGTGCCGTGTGTAAGCAACTGCAACAACATTCTCAAATTATCAAAAAATTATGAGATGATAATAAAAATATCTATACGGTTTTCCCTGTGGTATCGAAAAAATGATACTGGATATCAATATTTTTCAAGGGATTGTATCAAAGTATCGATTCCAGTATTGTGACAGCACTAACTGATAGGGCTTTACAGTTGTTTGTTGTGCTGTTTAAAACATATCCATTTATAATTCCAGTTTGTTTTATCTATCAGTAATGTTTCCTTGCATTAAGGACCAGTAATAAACAGCAAAGCAGACAGCTTAACCTGAACATGCATAAATAATATGTGCAGGAAAAATTCTCTCTTGATGGCTGGCACTTTGATCTTCACAGTGTTATGATTTTAAATAAAAAAGAAAATTTTAGTCAGGACTTTTATTATTTATTTATTATTATATATACACTCACCTAAAGGATTATTAGGAACACCTGTTCAATTTCTCATTAATGCAATTATCTAATCAACCAATCACATGGCAGTTGCTTCAATGCATTTAGGGGTGTGGTCCTGGTCAAGACAATCTCCTGAACTCCAAACTGAATGTCAGAATGGGAAAGAAAGGTGATTTAAGCAGTTTTGAGCGTGGCATGGTGGTTGGTGCCAGACGGGCCGGTTTGAGTATTTCACAATCTGCTCAGTTACTGGGATTTTCATGCACAACCATTTCTAGAGTTTACAAAGAATGGTGTGAAAAGGGAAAAACATCCAGTATGCGGCAGTCCTGTGGGCAAAAATGCCTTGTTGATGATAGAGGTCAGAGGAGAATGGGCCGACTGATTCAAGCTGATAGAAGAGCAACTTTGACTGAAATCGTTACAATCGAGGTATGCAGCAAAGCATTTGTGAAGCCACAACACGCACAACCTTGAGGCGGATGGGCTACAACAGCAGAAGACCCCACCGGGTACCACTCATCTCCACTACAAATAGGAAAAAGAGGCTACAATTTGCATGAGCTCACCAAAATTGGACAGTTGAAGACTGGAAAAATGTTGCCTGGTCTGATGAGTCTCGATTTCTGTTGAGACATTCAGATGGTAGAGTCAGAATTTGGCGTAAACAGAATGAGAACATGGATCCATCATGCCTTGTTACCACTGTGCAGGCTGGTGGTGGTGGTGTAATGGTGTGGGGGATGTTTTCTTGGCACACTTTAGGCCCCTTAGTGCCAATTGGGCATCTTTTAAATGCCACGGCCTACCTGAGCATTGTTTCTGACCATGTCCATCCCTTTATGACCACCATGTACCCATCCTCTGATGGCTACTTCCAGCAGGATAATGCACCATGTCACAAAGCTCGAATCATTTCAAATTGGTTTCTTGAACATGACAATGAGTTCACTGTACTAAAATGGCCCCCACAGTCACCAGATCTCAACCCAATAGAGCATCTTTGGGATGTGGTGGAACGGGAGCTTCGTGCCCTGGATGTGCATCCCACAAATCTCCATCAACTGCAAGATGCTATCCTATCAATATGGGCCAACATTTCTAAAGAATGCTTTCAGCACCTTGTTGAATCAATGCCACGTAGAATTAAGGCAGTTCTGAAGGCGAAAGGGGGTCAAACACAGTATTAGTATGGTGTTCCTAATAATCCTTTAGGTGAGTGTATATTTTCTTTTGACAAAGTACCACCATGTTTGGCATTTGGCTCATTCAGATAATCTCCAGGTAGCTGTACAAACATCTGCAAATATTTTCAGGTTGTAATGGCAAGCGTAAAAACATCACTTTAGATTTAAAATTTATAAGAGCTAACAGCTCACACCAAATAAATTCTGTCAATTCACCAGCTCTAGCACCCTCATTCTGAACAGAAAAAGTTGGTGTCAACCCGAAAAAGTCAACCAGTCAATAAATACTCATGATACGCCCACAGTGGATCAATTTTAGGTACCCTAAGCCCTGTAATAAAATAAAAAATAACTCTAATTTATGAGCAGTTTCATAGCGTTCTCTTTAGGCGAAGTCAGATCTCTGAAAACTGCATTTGAGCTTGAATGGAGGGGGTGGTACCAGCCACTAAAAAACCTATTAGTGGATGATTAACGGTTATATCAATTAATTCTTTTTAAAATGGCTACTACTTTCATCTCAGTGTAGAAAATGGCAGATAATAAAAAATAGTGAAGCTGCAATACTCACTTTCAAGGAAGCACTCCATGCTCAGAGTGAAGTTGTCCACAGCAAATGCAATTCCTGAACTAGAGGAAATATCAGCACTGAACTGCAGGTAGAACCTAAAGTGTGACAGAGAAAAAGGAAGATCAATTAAAGAGAGTGAAAACATCTTCTAAACCGAGACATAAAATGAAAAGAAAACATGGTGGTAACACAGCAGAAAGTGGATAGCTATTAACTAGAGTCACTTTGGAACAATACACACTGGAAATGAAATGTCTGTAAACATGCTCATGATGTCATTCCAAACTATATTACTTTTGTCAGTCCAACAAAAAAATGTAATGTTTAGCAGAACATCAAATAATGAATGGGTACTGAGGGATTCAAGCTCCAAAAAGGGCACAATTAAATTCTATTAAATTAGTCACTATAGGCTAATGGGATTTACTAACAGCCTCTTTGCCGTTAAAAGACACGCAGTGAAAAATTAGCGCTGAAAAGGCGCGGACAGGGTTATTTTTGCAGCTGTTCTTATTACATATTCATTTGTGAGAGTTTCCCTTTCAAACGCAACATTTATGGGAGGAGAGTATTTAAATTAATCATGCAAGGTGATTTACTAAGGTTTGCGCTTGTCAATTTACTGGTATTTGCACCCAAAAAAAGTATGTCTTAAACCAGACGATAATTTGCGCTGCTCTTGGTAGATTGTGTTGGTCATTATGGAAATGATCCGGCTGCGTCTGTGTTCTTTCATTTGGGTGTCGTCATTAGATCACATGCAGAACTTTCCACTCCCATCAGTACTTTTATGGGATTGAGCGCTCATGCTAATTTGCCCTTTTTAGTAAATCTGGCCCTATGACTTGTGCGTTATATCCCTTCTAAAGCCATACAATAGCTTTATATGAAGACTGGAATTATTCACTGAAAAACGTATTTGTGCTGGTTTAACGTCAAAAGTTATTGGTTCTCATATGTACGGAAAAGAGCAGTATGGACATTGTTAGACATCTACTTTTGTGTTTCAAGAAAAATGTTAAATTTTTCCTTTAAAATTAGGTAGGTGTAAGTATTTAGCTAAGGTGTATCTCCAAGACACCACAAATGTAATTTTATTACTACAGTAGAACCCATCAGATTTTTCATTTTGAATAAATCCCTGAGAGGAGCGGAGCGCTACCCCCTGCCCTAATATCTTCCATGATAATAACTGTGTAAGAATTGGCTCTTTGGGTCATAGGGCATTAAGCTGTGCTGTGAAGTGTTGAATAAAAAAAATAATAATAATAAAAAAATGGAACTATAACAAGAAAAGGGGAAGGAGGCCAGGAATGAAATTTTAATCACCCTCTGTGGACTGGAATTAGCAAGACTGTGGATAACAAGAGTGGAGGTTGAGGCGTGGGGAATTGGGGGGTTTTGGGAGGGTTAGATGAGATTCCAATCAAACATGTAGAGATGTAACAGCCTTCTATTTTCCTCTGCCATCCTTACTCTTACAAGACAGGAGCAGTTGCTAATTGGAGTGAAAGTGTGGATGAATGGTGAACCTCTCCATTGATTTTTTTCCCGCTCTATCAGTTTTTCATTCTTATGGGGAAAGTGATATGGTGAGCATGGGGTGTGCAGTGTTGTGCCGGGCCCATAGGCACCAGTGGGATTCATTAGGATATCCGAGTAAATGTGTGGGTTTGTGCAAAACCAAAGGTACAGATTGCTCAATGGTGAGTGAAAACTTTTTGCATATGTATCCAAAACTTGAATTTGCATTAATTCCTCTTAAGCAGACGCATTGCTGCCATTGTTTACCTGATTATGCCATTGTTAAGTCACAAATCAAGTGCACACTCAGACCATGGATGACATTCAGCATAAATTTGATGGTTGTAACTAGACTTACAGATCCACCAAACCGAAGAGTGGTAGGGTAATGAGTTTCCACCCTTTCCCCATATTAGTTTCGCTTGTTGAGTTCCAGAGACTCCGTTGGCCCTCAGGTCCTGTGCTGTTCTCTATAATCCAGAGAGATAGGACTCCATTTGAAGATCCACACACCCAGAACTTGACCTGTAGAAAAGATCACAAAATCAGGTTTGGTAACAAGTTGGATGGTCCACTTTAGACATTTGCAACTACATGTCAACTAACTGAAATGGACCATCAAAATAAAGCATAACCTCAGATTTAAGCATGATGACTTGGGGCCCTATCATACACCTGGTCTAAAGTCAATAGCGCAGTATTTTTTGTGTTATTTAAAGGGCGCGTTAGCAATATGCGCCTATAGACGGAAGCACAACGCACATGCACTCTGCTTGTTACACACACAGGGACGCGCAGCAGCAAATCTGCCATGGTGCAAGCACAACTGGCTTTTAAAGGGAATGGGAGATGAGACTCTGATTGGTTTATTGCACATTATGCCCAAAACACACCCATGACTCATTGAGAGACAAGGTACAACCCTTTTAGACCATGCGTTTGGCGTGCCGACCGTTTTTCTGTCGTTAAACTAGCAAAAGTGGATTTGGACACGCCCTAAGTGCACCTACGCCAGGCGCTTCAGACCATGGGCTCAGATCGTTAAAATAGGGCCCATCATATGTTTTTATTCCAGTTTCGAATTTAGCAGACATTTCATGAATATTTACGTATAATCTATTTTCAGCTTCAAATAGACAACTCACAGTGATGGTTGCACACAAAATGTCAAAACTGCGTTTCAATATGTAAAGTAAATTTGGTTTATTATAGAAAGAGTCTCATACACAAAGGTTTTTAGCAGGAATATTGCCAGGCACTTTTTGAGTGGCACAATTAACATTGTGTTGATGTTTGTATACATTTGCTATTATGCATTTTTTTGCAGTAGTTCATCAATTGATTAAGAAGGACCTTTGAAATGGGCACATATCCAGATGTGCAGTACACTCAAGCACACTTTAGGCCTTTAAAAGTGTTGTTCAAGTGCATGGTTTGCAGTGGTGAAGAGGTAAAGTACAACATATTGGTAAAATCATATTGATAGTCTGCTGCATCCTTTGCATAAGCACTCAGATTTGCATAATTCATTTAGTGTACCAGGTGCAAAAATAATGCAGACAGCACATGCTAATTAATGCATTAATACAATTAAAAGTTATCAGGAAGTGAAAAACATTAGAAACAATGGACACGGACAGGAACTAAAAACCCTTGACCAGAACAGTATATTCTTATATTTTGGTTTCAGTCATATTTGAATTTTCACAGTCAAATACTCTGGGTTCAAAACAAACGGAGCACAAATCAAAAGCACAGCGGCATAATGTTGACAATATAAAAACTAAAGTGTGTGTGGTCCAGTTAAACCCTACTTTATGAGGACAAAATGTCCCCGCAAAGATGGCAATATCCGAAATCCTTGTCTGTGTGGGGACATTTTTTGGTTCCCATGAGAAAAACAATAAATCAGACTAAATTGTTGAACGGTTTGTGTGATGGTAGGTTAGTGTTAGGGGATGGAATATACAGTGTGTACAGTATAAAAAATAATGGAAAGTCCCCATGAAACATAAAAACACAACATGCCACATGGTGTTAATTTCATCAGCTATTTTTTTTATTTAGTCTCAGTCTTAGTCCTGTGTCAAATGTGCTTTTTAGTTGTTATCATATGTAGTCAACCTTGTCCTGTTTTTGTTTAGTCAAGTTTTAGTCGACTAAATGCCTTGCATTTTTTCATTTTCGTCATGCTGCATTGATAATCCCGATTATTTTGCTCAAAATGATCATCAAAACGATTGTTGTAATTTGAGAAATGTATTTTTACATTTCATCAGAATGTCGACCCATATTTTATAGGCTATTTAACGTTACATATAGGCCTACTGGTATAGTAAATAAGAAACATCTCTAAAATTTAAAACAGTGGAATTCCACATTCATTTCATGTGTTTCTTGTCACACAGAGTGCATTTATTCAGTAAACGCAATCGCAAATAGTCTCGAGATCATGTTTGGATTTATTACAGTTCATCACTGAGAAGGACTGATGGCAGATGCAGTCGCACAAACAGCACAAGCGGCTCGTGAGTCGTGACAGAACACAAACCGACTGAATTACACTTTAATATAAGCAGAAAATCTAGAGATTGCTGAAATGCAGATTACTTGTTGGTGTTTTCAGATCATCCGCGCTCGTGCGAGAGAGAGCTTGCGTGCACGTGGTTGCCAGATTGCAAAGTTTAAGTAAAACACCGGATAGATGTGTTCTTTTAACAGAAAATTGGGGGATTTAAATGATTGAAATCTAGCAACCGCAAGCACGAACGCTCCTCCTTTTTTCTCCCCAAAACAGCTAGATCGCCTTGTCTTGTCATTAATGTAGTGCATATTTACATATACAAGTAATCATTTGAAGCGTATTGTATGTTTTATACACAGCGAAAATAGGCTGCCTCTGACCGAAATTACAGAATCGGCAGAAAGCGGACTATCTAGCATCGTAAATGTTTATATGGTTATCAGTGCATGTGACACTACGTATAAAGTTGGTTTTAATAAGATTTTCCCAATAATTGGGCAAGAATAAATCTGTTGTCCTCCATGATTCCTGTTCATTCCGACAACAAAGCACTTGAATGCAACAAGCTCGTAATTACGACTTCAGAAGTGGGACATTTCTGATAGCACGTGAAGGCAGCATTAACACGAAATTAACACCAAGCTACAAATACTCTTCATTCAGCCTAATTTCTATTGAACCCAGCATATTCCTTTGAATAATGAGTAGAATTTTCTGGACAAACAGTTTACGATCATAAAGTCTTCATACATTTTACCAAAATATATTTGATGTTGTTAACAGACTGGGACTATTGCACCATTCTTTTTGTGAGTTTTTTCCCCCTCATGCCAGTCTAATAATGTTCTGATGTTATCATGGATTTCAGATTTACCCACCCTACAAAAAACTGGTCGGATGCTTTTCCATGTCAATCAGATGGGCTGAATGGGCGGTTCTTGGCAAGATTTAGCTGCAAAATGGACCAGACTTTATGCTGATGTCAAAGTCTGGTTCTGTGAGACTACATGTGACCTAGTGCAGATTGTAATGCTTATTTCACATCTGCTATGAGGTTCATCCATTATGAGGGACCTTTATGTCAGACGACTTACAGTGGCCTGTGAAAACGCCAGCTGTTGAAAGGAGCAAGGCATCTTATATTACAGAAGTCACGCTGAGAACAGTGGCTAGGGGGAGAGATCACAGTCGTAATCTATAGTCCTGGTTCGTGTCTGGATCTAGTCCAATATGCTGTCACGGCCCGCTGTGCCTCCACACTGCTCTAGGCACCGTTCATACAAGAGTAAGCCCTCACCTCACATCTATCTAAAGCTGTCATTCAGACTTCTCATAAAGCCCAAACCAACACCTACCTCTCCACCTGTGTTCCTATTTATCTACACTCCATAATCTCCCTGACATTTTCTCTCTTTTTCTTTCTTTCATTTTTTTATCCCACTGTTTCTCTCTCTTCTCCATCTCTGTCAGTCTGCGCCCCTCCGTTCCCTCTGAAACTCACAGTGTTTTTTTCTGCAGGAAGTCTTTTGCAGTTGTGTAATTCACTTTTCCCAGCATGCTCGTCTGGTGAGCCACAGACTGATGGGGTCAAGGTCTATGAATTCTGAATCTAATACGGAGACAGTTTCTCAAAAGCTTTCTACCTAGGCGAGAGACAGACATTTTCCATTCTTCAAAATGGACATTAACATTTCACATTTGGTTGCCAAATTTCCATGTAATTACATTCAAATGACATTGAAATGTGGGTACAACAATAACCTCCTGACACTGGGCTACATTCTGTCGGTAGCGATTACAAAAGCAACTCATTAAAGCTATTGTGCAACCTAAAAATGTCATGTATCGCCTTAAACATTGGAAACGTACCAGATCAAACCAATTCAACGCTGTGAAACATTTTATTATGGCACATCAAGCTAACAATAAAACAAACGGTCAAAAAGACTACAATGTAGGACATTCATGTAAAACAGATTTATTTGAGAAAATAATAATCATAAATATAACTGCAAGCAGCCATTAAGGGACCAAGCACAAAGAAGGCACAATAAATCATGCCAACATGGCTGGGAGCATCAGACCAACAGCAACTATGAGCAATTAAAAATATTTTAAGATGATGTTAGGCAAAATGTTATGTTAGGCATAAATACAGTCACTAATTATATGATTTAATGGTGTATCACTTTTGACCAGTAGGTGACACTGTGACCAAATAGATGTGGTGTGGTCAGAGTAAGGTGACAATGACACATGTAGAGTTTGGTGTCAATATGCCAAAGCATTGCAGAGATACAGCCTCAAGAGTAATTTTGCCATCATGCCATCAACTTTGTTGACGTGGTATATGAAAACGGTTTTGACTATTGACACAAAATCCATAACTTGCCGGCATGGTCTGAAGATGATACAATTAAACTTTGGTGAATATCGGAAAAACTGTCTAGGAGGAGTTTGAAAGAAATCAAAATGGCGGACAGGAAGTTTGGCCGAATATGGCAAAATTGTATATCTATGTTCTCGGCATGAACCAAGGTATCTATTAAGACTTACAGTTTCATTACAATTGAATCAAAATCTATTAGCATTTTTGGAATGTTCCTTATAACATTCATGACGGAAAATGGCGCCAGTGCAACTTTGGACAGTTGGTGGAGCTAAAATTGCTGTGGTTAAAGTTCAGACTGTCCTCTATGTTTGAGCCAACTTTCCCACAAGCAGTTCTATGGACTGCAACAGACTTCCAGAGTGGAAGAAGAACAAGCGGAAGAATAATAAGAGCACTAACGATTACAGTAGGTGCCATTATAGCACCTTCGGCGTTTGGCCTTACTAGTGTTGTAGTCAAGACCAAGACCCAGTGTGTGTTGAGACAAAGATAAGACCAGGATGTTCGTTAAATAATACATTAAATTTCGGTTTGTTTTTCACCAAACCTTATCATATATACCCCTTTATATAATATAGTATATAACACTTTGAATATGACATGCCTTTTTTTAAAAGCTTGATGCTGGTCGCTATTCACTGCCATTATATGGAAAAGCGCAAGCGGAAAATAAAAAATATATATATATTGTAATCCAAAAAAATAAAGAAGTGGCATTACAACAACAACAGGGTGAGTAAATGATGACTTAATTTTCATTTTAGGGTAAACTATCCCTTTAATATTTTTCTCACATAGTATACATGACAATATACTGTATAGCTGCATTTATATTTTAGGATCAGGATAGCAGGACACAAGGATATTATCATATTGTATTTGAGGGTTGGGGGTTTGAAAACACCTGTTTTAACACAAAAACACTGAAATATTATTTTTCCTCGATTTTTTTAAATTTTTTACTTAATGTCCTACTTAACCTACAGTACACTACTGCATATGAAGATACAGCATGAATAGTGTTTTATTTTCATAACATACTGTACTCTCTCTTTTCACTTAAGCCCAAAGTATACTTTCGCCATCTGCATGATGTAATTTTCATAATCAGGAGGGACCGCAGACGTCCGCGCACACTGTCCGCGTGCAGCGCAATTTTTGTGTCCGCGCAGACAATGTGCAGACAACAAGCTTACTTGCAGAATGCAGAAACAGGATAGTCTTCTTACCATGCATGGGGCGTTCCGCAGGGGGTAGAAGAAAAGTGGGCTTCGCACATGGGCTGATCCTCGCTGACCTTTGGGCTGACTGTCAATGGCCAACAAGGCCCCTGCCATACAGAATGATGAAAGACATGAAACAAACTTGCACAAAATATCAAGCAACCCCCAAAGGAATGATGAAAGATCAAAGACAGACTATAACCAGTCAAAAGCTTATTTTAATCTTTAATAAAAATTATGAACCATTTCTGCTTAAATTATTTAGCTTTCTTGTTCATTTTTCACTGTTAGTAGTCAACCCTGTGCGTGCAACAGTCTTTTTGCTGTTAAGACTTCAACTTATGATGTTTAGGCAGAGCACCTGGTGATGGACAGCTGCTTCTGAGGCCTTGGGGAATGGACGGATGGGCCCTCCATTGCGGACCCCTTCCTGGAACCAGCTGCCAGCTGCAATCCTCTCTCCCAAATGAGCAATAGCTGCCATTGAGGAACTGACCTGGTTGAGTGAGAGAAGACATTTTGAGAATACTGAGAGACCTGGAAAGCGAACTAAGGAAGAAGAAATGAAAAAGAGAGATATTGGCTAACAATCGTAACCCTCAGCTCAAGAGCTTAGAAGCTTTGATGAGAAAGTCTTTGACCATTTTTAAATGTCTGAAGAGGCATACGAGGGCAGCGGAGAGCGTTTCTGAGTGCAGATGAGGATATGGTCTTGAGGTAAAGGAACAGAAATGCGGGGAAGAAAGTGTGTAGGAAGGCCATATTAGAAGCCATTCCATCAACAGACAATTCACTCAACCCCGTGAAGGGCTGCAGGGATGGGTCTGACCTTCTTTAAGAAACACGGGGGAAGAAACATGGTTGCCCTCCAGCGATCCACTGCATTACAGAGGATAAATTGCCTGCTGGCATGTAACTTACAAGCTTCGCTCGAGGTGTTCATACAATCCAGAGTTAGCCATTTAAAATGATATGCTTCCAAGCAGTAGATGTATTCATGGGAATAGAGTGATTAAGGCAAAATGCCTTGTTAAAAAATAATAAAAAGTTAATTAAAGGAAAAATATTTTTTCCTGGTTTTAAGGGAAAAATAAATAATGTATAAACTGACAGACTTCTGCTTTTTCCTGAAACAACCTTCTCCGAATTTTTTTTTAAGACCTTGTGCTTCTATATCAATATTTTATTTTAATTCAGGCAATATAATTCAGGCAATCATCCCAAAATCAAAAGATGAGATTTGTAAGATCTGGTGTTAAATATTTGAGTCGTCCAATTTGATTGGTTGATGAATAAATAAACAAGGAGTTGTGTTTAAACAAATAAATAAATAGCATGTGCATTACAGTAATGCAAATTTAAGGGGTAATGTAATTTTTTATTATTTTAAATAATAATAAAAAGAATATATTAAAGGGCACCTATTATGCCCCTTTTTACAAGATTTAATACAAGTCTCAGGTGTCCCCAGAGTGTGTCTATGAAGTTTCAGATCAAAATTTTTTCAATGATCATTTAATATACCATTTTGAAAATGCCCATTTTTGGGTTTGAGAAAAATGATCTGTTTTGTGTGATTCTCCTTTAAATGCAAATAAGCTGCTGCTTCCCACCGCAGAGGGCGGAGCCTTCACAGCTCGTGAACACCAGTGAACACGCAAATGAAAACTGAAACATCTGTTTGGCTTTGATTGCGCAAACACAGTCATGTGACATCATCATCATGAAATATTATCATCTGCATGCGTTTTAAAGCCATATCACTCTCAACCTTACAGTCTATGCTCTCAACTTGAGCACGCCCGACGCATGCGCACAGAGAGCTGGATGTCCCTGCGTCCGTGAGTAGGCTATTAAACTAGACTAGATCTCTTTCATGTGTTATTGCGAATAAACTGTCAAATGCACACAAGGTTATGTCAGAAACACACAAAGTTCACATTAAAACAGTTGGTTATGTCCGTGCACGCATGCAGCCAGTACAGAAATCCTGTGTGTATATTAGATCATCTGTGTACTAAAGTGAAAGCAGTGTAATATACAGTACCGACTGCTATATCTGCTGTTAATATGAATCTGAATGAACTTTAGTAGCTTTAGTGGAACACATTTCTTACTTGAATGCTGCTGTCAAATGCTCTGGCGAGGAGATAAACAGCTCTGTGATGGCGGGGTCTATGCTAATATGAGAGTGTCCATCAACACTCGTGGGCGGGGCCTGTGAAATGTGATGTCACTTTGCCAGGAATCTGCAAACGGCATGTTCTGAGACACTGCTTATGATTTATGGGGATTCAAAAAAAGGAGTGGGTGGATTTTTACCATTATAGGGTGGTTGTGTACACACACATTTATCACATTCAAACACCATGAAAAAGTGAATTTTGCATAATAGGTGCCCTTTTAAAAGAAGAATATTGTATGTCTAACTGAAATGACAACACTGTAAAAAAATGTCAACCTATTTCAACTTAAAAACTTAAGTTCAGTTGCTGCCCTACATTTTTAAGTTAAAGCAACTTAAAAGTACAAGTCATTTGAACTCACTATTTACAATTTACATTAAACTGACTTACAATTTTGAGTTAAATCTTGTATAACTTAAATTAAAAAGTTGAAGTTGCTTAACTTATTTTTGAGTGAACAAACAAAATGTGGTAACACTATATTTATATTGCTCTTATTATATTATTACTAAACCTGAACTTACCCCTAAACCTAACCTTAAACCATGTAGTTACCTTAGTACTTTCTTAGGTAAGTACACTGTAAGTTCACGTAAGTGCACGTACTGTAAAATAAAGTGCAACCCAAAATACTTAAGAAAATTACATATGCAGCTATTATTATTATTTTGATTTTAGGTTGAGATATGACCCTGATGTTAGTGATGTACTTTGTGAGATTCACTTTAAAAGTTTAAAACCTTAATTGTCTTTAGAAGTCACTTTCATCTAGCTTAACAACAAAGTGCAAATGAAATGTGCTGAATAGGTTTCGAAAGAGACTGATTAGCAGGTTGCTAATCAATATTAATATCTGCGGTGGCATATGGAACATAATCAGTGACATTTAGCTTTGTTATAACAATAATCAACACTCAGAATCTTGTTAAACCTCAAAATGTGTGTGGGGTGCCTTTCTTTTTTTTTGTCCAGAAGCACTGGACTCACAGAAATTTGATTACAGCTGCTGCACTGTATTGATCTGAGAGGTGTGAGGCAGGATCAGCTAATCATCCGCTGAGTGCAGATGATACAGCCCTGAACTCACTGCCATTAAACAGGAGAGAGTAAACACATCGACCAGCGTGACCACATTCATGAGGATTAGCATGAAGAGCAATAACAGGGAAAGAGAGAGAAAGATGACAACGAAAAAAGAAAGAGGTAATGCTCTGTATGATTTGAATGACACAGGATGAGATTGCAGCTCTTATGCTTTGTATCGAAAAGCTGCTGGCAATATCTGTGCTGCGTTTGCGAGGCGGAGGGGATGGATCATTAATGATTGAGTCATATTAAACAGGATCTCAGGACATTGTGAGCAGCTGATCTTTGAGGTAAGAGGAGTTCCAGTGCAGAGATGAAGCAGCAGGGAACGATGGGAAAAGATGGGGCCATCAGACAGAGCAATTGAGAAAATTACAAAGAGGAAAATGGGCTAAATGTGGGAGGTGTATCATATGAACTGAAATTGCTCAGTGGTAAAGTGTTTAAAAGTCCAATTCTGCTCTGATGTTGTGATTGTAATATGCTGTCAAAACTCCCAATTCAGTGAAAACAATGGAAATGTCCACTAAAGTGGCAAGCACAACTAAGCACCTCATCCCACTAATTTGCATATTTTGAGTATCAGTTGCATTCTGCTTCTGTTATTAGGCCAGTGCCTGACAGCTGGGTAACTTGCATCTTACACTATGTACATTTACAATATTTACAATAGCCATACTAACATATATATATATTTATACTATGAGGCTGTTGAATGCTTGGATCTGATTGGTTGGTGAACGTTCTAAGGTGTGCAATTATTTTCAGGGAAACGCATAGCTAAAGTAGTTCCAGGCAGGTCTTGACCACATTACAGTTCCATATCACTAAGCCAAATGATTTCAGTTATTTCAAAGGTCTTTACATATGGAAGCTTGTTTCCCCCACTGAATAAAAAAAAAAAAATTTATCTCATAATTCTGACTTTTTATATCCCGCAATTCCAACCCGATCTCACAGCAATTCATACGTATTTTACGTATGAATTTGTGCTTTTTTTGCTAAATCGTACGTATTTGACAAGCTGGTCAATTTGTATGATTTCGTACGATTTACCTACCCCTAACCCCGCCCCCTATAACCTACCCCATCACTACAGTATAGACAAATCGTACAAATTCATACGAATTGGCCGTGAGACGTGAGAGCGTTGGCAATTCTGACTTTTTTTTTCAGAATTGCAAGATAAAAATTGTGACTTTATATCACGCAATTCTGACTTTATATCTCACAATTCTGACTTTATATCACACAATTCTGACTTTATATCACGCAATTCTGACTTTATATCTCACAATTCTGACTTTATATCACACAATTCTGACTTTATATCACACAATTCTGACTTTATATCTCGCAATTCTGACTTTATATCTCACAATTCTGACTTTATATCTCACAATTCTGACTTTATATCTCACAATTCTGACTTTATATCACACAATTCTGACTTTATATCTCACAATTCTGACTTTATATCTCACAATTCTGACTTTATATCTCACAATTCTGACTTTATATCTCACAATTCTGACTTTATATCTCACAATTCTGACTTTATATCTCACAATTCTGATATAACTAATTTATAACTGACATTTTTCTTGCAATTGCGAGTTATAAAGTCAGAATTGCAATATATAAAGTCTGAATTGCATGATATAAAGTCGCAACTGAGAGTTATAAAGTCAGAATTGTGAGATATAAACTTGCAATTGTGAGAGAAAAAAAAGTCGTAATTATCTTTTAAATTGTTTTATTCCTTGGCGGAAATAAGCTTCCATACTTAAAGCCATTATTCCAAACTATATATAAATATATTTAATTATATCTAAAATAAGAGATAAGTTAATTATGTGTCTGGGATGACAATGGCTACTGAAGCAGAACAGCTCCCACATTGTCCAATAAACACAACTTCTGTTATATAATGGGCAAACACACGATGGCTTCATTAAAGAGCTGCTGTTGCCCTCCTGAGCCCCCGTCTGCTGTCTCGTCCTCCAAATGGATGGCACTAATACTCACGACAATGTTCTCCCTCATCATCCCCTTGTGGACAGTCAGGGTTGAAGTCACACAGCTGGCTGACGTTGATCTCGTGACCCCCTCTGCAGTGATAGCGGCCCCGGAGAGTGACATTTTGAGAGGTTCCTGGGAGGAGAAAGACAAGAGACACTAATTACAGAGATGATTCCCCTGAAGGAGCCGAGGTTTAAATCCCTCAAGGGCACAATGGTGATAAAGCAGAATTTCAATCCCAGTAACTCTCTGATTACAGGGTCACCCCTGCTTTAGATGTAACATTTGCGCAAGCAGCCCTGATCATTACCATTAGCCCACCTTTACCCCATTTTTCTCATACATCTTCTTTTATAACCACACATTAGGTGTAACAGGTTACTCCGGAGAGCTTTACTTTATGTCTTTCCAATAGACCTTCCCGCCAAGAAAGTAAATCAGAGAGTTACATTAAAAGCTTCTGTGCAAACAAACACAGACATCAAGTAAATTCAGTACTTTGTGAAACTAAATGAGGCAGAAAGAAGACATAAAAGAAGCAAAGGCTCTCAGCAGTCACTTGTTTTTTTATGGCTTCAACGACGGGAAAGGATACTGACAAAGGCTATCAACAAAAGAAAACGCAAAGAGCTCTTTCCTGTCCACTAAAGATACAATAGACACTCAAAAAATGTGTTAATGTAATGAGAACTCAAGCCCAGCTCTGAAGAGATGTCAAGGATAACATTTTAACATGAACATATACAACTTCTGCCCTGTTTTATGGCGAGATGCGGATCATTTTACTATGGCGCCATATGTATTTTTTCTTTTTGCATATGGAGCGCTAGCTTAAAATGCTTTAGAATATGTAGGACGGAACAAGGGCCCAGATAAGTAGTATGTGGCGACTGGATTTATGCGAGTAGAGTCTGATAGCATCACAGTGAACACAACGAGATGTAACTGGGGTTTGCATATCTATGCAAATAGAAAAGAGTCGCAGTGCTGTACAAACGGACCTCTCACCGGGAGTTCATCATACTGCTGACAATGATAAAGAGAGTGATTGTACGGCAAGAAATACGCTCACTGATGTGATTCACTTACTTCCTTCTTTTAAAACAAAAAGGGAGGAGATGTGATTTTATCACTGGCGGCTACAGGGGCATAACACACCCTTGATCTGGGTGAAGACAGATTTTGTTAGGAAGAAACATGACACAAAATGTTTATCTGAGCTGATAATGCTTAAACGACTTGAAATCAAGCATGTAACTAAATATCCAACATTGGGTGTAGGTTTTTCTAAGTCGGTGTCTTTAACTACTATGTACTTAAATAATAATAATAAAAAAAAGATACAATGTACTTATTGTGTTCATGATGTTGCAAAACACTTTTGCTGATATTGAGGTGGGATACGGGTAAAGTTAGGGACAGGTGTGGTGGTATGGGTCAGTTTAAGGGTAAAGTTAGGGACAGGTGTGGTGGTATGGGTAAGTTTAAGGGTAAAGTTATGGACAGGTGTGGTGGTATGGGTAAGTTTAAGGGTAAAGTTAGGGACAGGTGTGGTGGTATGGGTAAGTTTAAGGGTAAAGTTAGGGACAGGTGTGGTGGTATGGGTAAGTTTAAGGGTAAAGTTAGGGACAGGTGTGGTGGTATGGGTAAGTTTAAGGGTAAAGTTAGGGACAGGTGTGGTGGTATGGGTAAGTTTAAGGGTAAAGTTATGGACAGGTGTGGTGGTATGGGTAAGTTTAAGGGTAAAGTTAGGGACAGGTGTGGTGGTATGGGTAAGTTTAAGGGTAAAGTTAGGGACAGGTGTGGTGGTATGGGTAAGTTTAAGGGTAAAGTTAGGGACAGGTGTGGTGGTATGGGTCAGTTTAAGGGTAAAGTTAGGGACAGGTGTGGTGGTATGGGTAAGTTTAAGGGTAAAGTTATGGACAGGTGTGGTGGTATGGGTAAGTTTAAGGGTAAAGTTAGGGACAGGTGTGGTGGTATGGGTAAGTTTAAGGGTAAAGTTAGGGACAGGTGTGGTGGTATGGGTAAGTTTAAGGGTAAAGTTAGGGACAGGTGTGGTGGTATGGGTAAGTTTAAGGGTAAAGTTAGGGACAGGTGTGGTGGTATGGGTAAGTTTAAGGGTAAAGTTAGGGACAGGTGTGGTGGTATGGGTAAGTTTAAGGGTAAAGTTAGGGACAGGTGTGGTGGTATGGGTCAGTTTAAGGGTAGGGTTAGGTGTAAGGGAAGTTTTTAATTTTTTAAATACAAGTACAATGTAAAACATGCAAGTACACAATAAGTGTATTGTATCAAATGGTTCATTTGAACATTAGTATATAGTAGGCCTAATTAAAGATGCTTAATATGAAGTGGAACAGATTATTTTGTTGTAATTACTAATTTTTTTAACTCTTTCCTCGTCATTGAATGAAATTTCTGTCATTTATGAGACAACACTTCCCTGCAATTTGACAAAGATGTCCGGCTTTCCGTGTTTTCAATGTTATAGGGCAGGGGGCGCTATTGCGCATCTTCTGAAAGAATCTCCGGATCAAAACACAGGAAAAAAGGAAGTAGAAACAAGCGATAGTACAAGCAAATGTAATCATATGCATATGTAAAATAACACGATCATCAACATTAAACATCATAAATCAAAACTGCTGAATGAAATGTCGACCCAGGACGAGCTATAGGACTGTGAAGCATTAGGGGTGTTGATGGACTCAATCTACTCCATCTGTGTTTTGTTCATCGTTCTGAATCCAATCTGGACGTAGTCTTTGACAAATACATGTTTTTCTCAGCTTTTTGCCAAAAATTTTGCTTTTTTATGAAACTTACCCATATTCAAATGTTGCTAAAAAGAACGCTTTAATTTAGAATAAAACAGTTTTTTTGTTTATTTGTTTGTTTAAAAGAAAATACTCTGTTCTTTCTTTTGATATACTGCATGTTCAGATATTCATACAACAATATGGTCGCTGGCAGAGAAAGAGTTAAAGAATAGGACATTTGACTCAAACCATTGAATTTGCATTCTAAGGACCAATCACACTTCAGACAGTAAATATGTGATGGAGAATGTCAGTTCCAGTATGGCAGATTTAAAAGATGAAAATTTGGAACTCTTGCTGTTACATCAATGCATGGTGCAAAGAGAGACAAAAAAAGAAGACATATTGAGTGTGTTAATGACCACAATCGTTTACTCTTCATCCTGACCCTGTCCTCATTAAATATTTATGAACTTGAGGAGTTGATTCCATCGATTGCTACTACTGAAGTCAGGACTATAGTTAAAGTCTACTCCAGAAAACTCAGAATCACACACTCCTGGTCCTTGGGTCTGTAAAGGTTGTAAATACTTGCTCTGAATTTTTATACCACAGCAAAAACGGTCACACTTTATATTAAGGTGTCCTTAAGTACTATGTACTTACATAAAAAAAACAATTGTGCAATGTACTTATTGTGCTCATATTGTATAACACTTTTGCTGATATTGAGATGGGATACGGGTAAAGTTAGGGAAAGTTTGGTGGTATGGGCAGGTTTAAGATGGATTAAAGTGTAATGGAAGGGTCAACAGTGTCATTACCGATGTAATTACAGAAATTAATACGCCAGGCACATGGTCCAAAAGGACTGTACCTAGTCTCTTAATGAGTCATGGGTGTGTTCTGGGCATAACGTGCAATAAACCAACCTGAGTCTCATCTCCCATTCCCTTTAAAAGCCAGTTGCGTTTGCACCATGGCGAATACACTATTTACATGCCGGAAAGACTGAACGCTTCTCCAGAGAGGAATCTTACAAATATTTACAAATGTTTGTTTGCTGCTGTGCGTCCCTGTGTGTGTAATAAGGAGAGTGTACACACGTTGTGCACCCACCTATAGGCGCAAATTACTAACACACTCTTTAAATAACACAAAAAAACTGCGTTTTCGTTTTCAGTTCCTTCTCTATATATATATATATATATTTCTTAAATATATACATGAAGGAATTATTGTATTTATATATACATAATAATTATACACAATACACACACATAGTATATTGTGTAAACACAAACTTTTATTTTGGATGCGATTAATCGCGATTAATAGATTGCCCAGCACTAAATAAAATACATATATAATGATATATTAATATCAGCAAACTATTACAATTCTGAGAACCAAAGGTAAGATTTTAATAACTGTTCTCTGAATCCACATTGATCAAACACTTGTACATGTATCAACTTGTGGTAGTTGTGGCCTGGGTTGCAACAATCACAATTCCTTGCAAAAGGGGATGCTGAGTGAACATTGTGCTTTTACTGGATGAGAATAAATTTTTTTGTTAATTTACTCTCTTTAACTCTTGGCTTGTTGGGCTAAGGTGTGGATAACCCATCTGACTCGCTTTCATTTTGTGACTTGCAACTGCAGCCACATTTACATGCATTGAGTGAAAACCATCAGTTCATGTAAATGGCATAGTAATTAATAGCCCTGCTTCACATCTCAGCATGACACATAAAAAAAAAAATACTTATAGTCTTTTTAATCAAACGCTGTGTGTGTATGGCGAGACGAGGAGAAACAAAAGTCGAGGTGGTGTTAATACACCAATCTGCTCTGATGCAGGCTTTGTGATGAAAGAACAAAGATGTGATGGATATGTCGGACTAGCGTCGGTGTGCGAGTACTAAAATGATTTAATTATTGTACGGCAGACATTTGACAGCCATCAGTAACAGTGAGTCATACCACTGGTGGGCAAACATTCATATCAGTGAGCTGAAAGCTAAGCTAAGATAAAAGACGCTCAATCTGTCACTGCACATGGGGAAATGCTTAATGACCATCATGGAGGTTCACAGGCTCTGCGGCACAAATGCTTAACACTGCGTGGAGGATGTGCTGAAACGTGAGTCACCAAAAATCAGGCTCTGAAATATTGTTTCCAGTACAAATATCCTTCAAGCTTAGGTCACACATTTCAAGCATGCATTATGATTGATAAAATGGTTGTTTTCGTAATCATGAATACAAATGTAATATCTTGCTGCATGCTGCGAGCCCTGCATCACATGAAAGCTGAAGATTTCACATTTTACTTTTGCATTATTTCATTAAAAATATCTCTGTGTTCATTTTGTGAAAAACTATTTGTAAAATATATTTTTTTTAATTAATTGATTTTTAATGATTATTTTAAAGTAGTTGTTCACAGTCTTTTCACACTGCCTTTAAATAGACTTTTCAGCCAGATGTTCATGGTTTAACAGTGTATAGGGCTGTCAAGGGATTAAAAATAATCTAATTAACCGCAAATGAATCACACAAATTTGGCTGAGAAATTACCCCCAAAAGTCAATATTGTGTTAAATGAAAAAAAGCATCAAATAGACATTACAAAATAAATCCCTTTCAAGGGAACTCGCGCTGCGTCACCGCTTTGGGAACGCCTCTGCATGATTGCGTCGTGAAGCTCATGTGAAATCAGTCCAATGGAGAGACGGAACGTCATAGGCGGGTGACGTCATCGACCCGGAAGGTATAAAGCATACCGGCAAACAAACGCCGCTAGCTTCTGTTGTCTTCAGCAAGCGCTCTGTGTATCATTGTGCTTGTCAGCTCTGTGTTTGTGTCTGAGTTCAGACTTTTTTTGTTTTCTTACAACAAGTTTGCAACACACACTGAGGAGGGAGGTGGCGCGGTCGAGCCAGTCGTTCCCTGCCGGTCCACCGCTTCAGGGCGCTGTGCTCCCAGTGCAGAGTATATCAGAGACCAGCCTCGAGAGGCTGGTACCCTTAGTAGAGTTTTTGCCAGAGTGGGAAATAGAAAAGGTCCCTTTTTCCGACAGGGAGTCAGGGTTCTACAGTCGCTACTTCATTGTGCCGAAGGAGGATGGAGGGCTGCGCCCTATTCTAGATCTGCGTGTCCTAAACCGCGCAGTAGCAAAGCACAAGTTCAGGATGCTTACACTCAAACATATCGTGTCTCAAATCAGGTCCGAGGACTGGTTTGTCACGATAGATCTCAAAGATGCTTATTTCCATGTCTCCATCCTTCCGCAGCACAGGAAGTACCTGAGGTTCGCTTTTGGGGGAGAAGCGTACCAATATCGGGTGCTTCCCTTCGGTCTAGCCCTGTCACCCCGCACCTTCACCAAGTGTGTAGACGCGGCTTTAGTCCCCTTGCGTATGCAGGGGATCCGCATTCTCAATTATATCGACGACTGGCTGATTCTGGCACAGTCAGCACGCCTGCCGGTTCAACATCGAGATGTTGTTCTCGCACACATGAGGAAGTTAGGGCTGAGGCTCAACTTCAAGAAGAGCGTTCTTTCTCCAGTTCAGAGAATAACGTATCTAGGCGTAAGCTGGAACTCTGTCTCTATGCAGGCCCGCTTATCAGAGCCTCGCATAGGGTCGATCCTCTCAGCAGTAAAAGGGGTGAAGCTAGACCAGGCGGGTCTAGCTTCACTGTCAAACAGTTTCAGAGGCTGTTAGGTCTGATGGCAGCAGCGTCCAACATGATTCCTTGTGGCCTGTTGTACATGAGACCGTTGCAGTGGTGGCTCAAGACCAAGGGATTTTCCTCAGGGGGAAACCCCTTTCACATGATCAAGGCAACGCGGCGGTGCCTCCGCACCATGGTCATGTGGAAGGACCCTCGGTTCCTGGCCCAAGGCCCGTTACTGGGGGCACCGTATCAGCGGGTATCTCTGACCACGGATGCCTCCCTTACGGGTTGGGGGGCTACCATGAGTGGTCGCTCGGCCCAGGGCTTATGGCAGGACCGTCATTGTTCGTGGCACATAAATTGCCTAGAAATGCTAGCGGTGTTTCAGGCTCTGAAACACTTCCTGCCATATCTCAGGGGCCATCATGTGCTAGTACGCACAGACAGCACATCGGTGGTCTCCTAAATAAACCATCAGGGGGGTCTGAGGTCTCGCCCTTTATACAAGTTGGCTCGCCAGATCCTCCTGTGGGCCCTAGGGAAACTGCACTCAGTCAGGGCAGTTTACATCCCAGGGCGCCTGAATGTGGAAGCAGACGTCCTGCCGAGGCCCGGGGAGTGGAGACTCCACACCGAGGTGGTGGAGCTCCTTTGGGAGAAGTTTGGCAGGGCCGAGGTGGACCTTTGGGACTGGACGCCATGGTACAGGAAATCAGAACAGCTGTTTGTTTGCTATGGACCTCCCTTGAGAGGGGGTCCAGTTTCAAAGCAGAGGATGAGCAAATGGGTAATCAACTAGGAGTATGGCTGCCTCTCAGGCATTTTTGTCAGGGGCCTCCCTGCAAGATATTTGTGACGGGGCTCGGGTGCTCGCCTCCTAGACAATGTCACAGGCGGGCATCCGGCTCCCATGGGGGCGTGGGTATTCTCGTTCCCAAAGCGGTGACGAAGCGTCTTGCTTCATCCTGTCACAGAAGCTAGCGGCGTTTGTTTGCCGGTATGCTTTATACCTTCTGGGTCGATGACGTCACCCGCCTATGACGTTCCGTCTCTCCATTGGACTGATTTCACACGTGCTTCACGACGCAATCACGCAGAGGCGTTCCCAAAGCGGTGACGCAGCTATTCAGGGAACTAAGGTTACAGTCGTAACCGAGACGTTTTTTTTTCAACATATAATTTATTAATTCTAACTGCATTTTATAGACTCCATCACGCAGTGAGTTATTAGCCCCTTTCACACATACAGTCTTTACTAGTAAATTAATTAACAGATCATGTGTGAACAGGACCTTTTCAAAAATATCAGTTCCGACAATTTACCAGTAAGGGAAGTTGTAACATTACCAGTAAATTACCGGTAATGTGCTCTGTGTGAACGTGGAATGAAGATTACTGGTATATTCACGTATGAAATCAGAACGCACTGACGTACCTGATGTACTCCACAATGTTTACAGTAAGGTTTTTAATAGTTTTACATTTTAATTTTAATCGTTTTTATTTAAATATGCACTAAATAATCATCTTTGACCGTTGCACCAGGTCTCGCTGCTTTATCAATGTGTTGCGCTCGACACCCAGCCTGCTTTTTCATTCATCAGTGCTGTGGCTCTGCAGTTGGATACAATTATGCACCTCTTGTGTTTTTAAGAGCGGTTCCACCCCTGACATCATCCTGGGACACCCCTGGATGACTTAACACAAATCCACCATCAACTGGAACTCCAGCGGGCAGTGCGGAGACACCAATGGTACCAGCCGGTACAAAGGGTGTGGCTCTCCATCCGCGACATCCATCTTCACCTGCCCTGCCATAAGCTAAGTCCCCACTACATAGGTCCCTTCACTGTGCAGAGGCAGGTCAACAAAGTCACCTACCGACTCAACCTTCCAGTGCACTATTGAATCTCACCTTAATTTCATGTCTCCCTTCTGAAACCCTTCACTGAACCTCTGTCCTCTTCTCCCACAGAACCCACCACGGACAAAGTACCTCCTCCTCCAGACGTCGCTGATGAGGACCTAGTATACCGAGTCCACACCATCTTAGACTCACGGCGACGGGGCGGCAACCTTGAGTATTTAATTGACTGGGTATCTCGAGATGACGTCCTGGATCCGTCACTACTCACCCAGTTCCACGAAGATCACCCAGACCGCCCAGCCCCCCGAGGTCATGGCCGGCTCCGTCGCCGGGTCCATCAGCTGCCAGGAGCCGGCCGTGGAGGAGGGGGTACTGTCACAGAGTCAGCTTCACCGCTGCAGCCCCAATCATCACATAATCACCAGGACCCACCCACTCATTCACAATCACCAGAGTACTGACTCGCTTCACCTGCACCTCATCATCTACTCATCCTTTATATTCACTGTTCACCATCCATTCTTGCCTGGTCTCGTCTCAGTATACACTGCTCTACATCAGACTCCTTACCTCTGAAACTACCTGTGATCGTCTCATCTCCTGTCTACAGTCCGTCTTTCTGGTTCCTGATCTCCTGTCTTCATGTTCATCGTCACCTGCACAGATATTCCACCTGAGTCTTCACCAGCTAAGTCACCACCTTTATTCAGCCAGTCACCATCCGCTTCCCATCGCCTGGTTCCCACTGTTTCACCATCACTCTGCTTTAATAAACATTGTTTACACTTAACTGCCAGTCTGTTCCCTTCTGTGTTGTGCCAATATGGAATATGATTTTTTTTTAATGAAATAATACTCTAAATATATATATCTCACAGTTTTTTCAAAAGCAAAGCTCTGAGCTCCAGATGTACTGACAGAGGAAATATTTGAAGTCATTTTTATAGTCTCTCTCAAACAACAAGAATGATTACCAACAGAATGAGAATTTAATGACTCCTTCAGGAACACATTGCCTATGAAGGTCACAGCAAGACGGTTGGAAACTCGGTTTCAGACTCCATTTCCTCCATCTTTGTTGTGTAATAAGAAGTAGGCCACACAGCATGCTAAATTCATGCATTTTTAAAAATGCCTCACATTTCTCATCATAAAAAGTAAAAAAAAAAAAAGTTCAATAAGAAACAAGAGGCCTATTTCACATCTATATCACAACCAATATATTTTTGAAGTGTTAGCAACTAGCTAGCTAATGATAAAATAGTTTATGCTTTAAAGTATGTAAATATAGCCACTGGAATGCATTATTAATTAATGGATTTCTTTGGAGCCACTTTGGCCTTGATTAAATATGAAAGTTTATCATTCAACAAAGAGAGCAAAACATTGATGTGAAGGTGAACAGGCCATATGGTAAACATATTGGATGTGAAGGGTACAGTGTGGGGATCTTGATTATGAGGTCTCTGTGTTATAGAAGACATTCACAGATACAACTAAGCCAGTTTGACTCATACATGATGCTCTGTGCTTTTCTCAATAGCATTAAGTGCAATATTCAAAAAAGAGCAGAGACTTTCTTCGTCCTGATTTTGAGAATCTGCCTAATGGGACCATACAAAAGAAGCAAATTAAGATTCTCTTCAAGTTCACTGCACATTGCTGATGTCCTCACATTGCTGAAAGACTTTCATAATACAACACTGCACAGTGGTATATGCCTGCTGGTTGAAGCCTGCTCTTATAAGAGCAGGGGATAATAATCTGACAGACTGACAGATAATGGTGATACACAGACCCGGCTTAAAAGGAGATTGACCTGTTTGTTATACTGATAATCTCATTATCTCATTATTTTTATTCATACCTGCACGTATCTGTTCTTTCCTTCCTTCCTCTGACCTTTTAATTCTGTCCGTATCTTTTCAACATCTATTTCCCTTTCCTTGTTTTGAGCCTTATAAGATCATTCCTGTTTTGAGAGACTTTTTTACCATGTCCCCATTAGCTATTTGCTGATTTTATACAATGCTGATCTAGCATTTGTATTAATATACTGTATATATTTCTGGTGTTTCCTTTTCTTTTTCCTTGAGAATATTGTTTTAATTGGTAATCAATGAGTGTGTGTGTGTGTGTGTGTGTGTGTGTGTATACACTGGTGCATTTTTTTCCCTGTGTGTGTGCGAGCATGTATGTATGTATTTATTATATATATATGTATTTATTTATTATATATACATCATAAATGACATCATCCTCCAGAATATGACATTATTTTTGGTGGAAAAAAACAATAGCATATACATCAGGAATGACCATGCGCTCAGATCGTTAAAATAGGGCCCTAGAGGTCATTGCTCTAGGGCCCTATTTTAACGATCTAAGTGCATGGTCCGTTCTGGTGCACTCAGGGTGTGTCCGAATCAACTTTTGCGCACCAGGGTTGTACCTAGTCTCTTAATGAGTATGTAACATGCAATAAACCAATTAGAGTCTCATCTCCCATTCCCTTTAAAAGCCAGTTGCACTTGCACCATGGCGGATTGGCTGTTTACATGGTGGAATTTGCAAGTTGAAAGACTGAATGCTTCGTGTCCCTGTGTGTAATAAGCAGAGTGTACGCATATAGTGCACCGCCTATATGTGCATATTACTAACGCGCCCGCTATTGACTTTAGACCAGGTTTTTGTTGATCAATGGCGCAGTCGTTTTCAGTTCCTCAAAATAGCAACGCACCAACAATGCACCTGAACACACCTCGTTTTCAGACCAGCACGCCCATGGGTGAACAAATGGATGCGAGTGCATTTGCTATTTAAACAACATGGCGCTGGATGTGAAAATGATAAGTGCGTCGGGCTGAAACTAGCAAAAAACACTTGCGTCACATTGCGCCGGGTGTATGATAGGGCCCCTAGAGTAGGGAATCAATTAAAAAACAATTAAATAAAATAATAAATAAATAAAATGTATTATTTCAATATAATGTTCAATTATAATTAACCATTAATGGTTCTTTAATGGTTTTGCCAATGTAGATGGAACGCTATACTAACATACAGTAACAGTGTTTGTGTGCCACTGAAATTATAATTTAGTAGAATCTGACTTGAAAAAATAACTGGCCTTCACAGAATTTAAAAAAGAATGGTTTCTACTCTTCTGTGGTTGAACGCAACAATAAAAATATAGTGCAACAAAAGTAGTTTGATTTGAGATCTTTTTTAATGAATTGGTAAACATGACAAACCGATAACTCAAATTGATCTGTCTATTTATACTGACTGAATTCATCTGTATTACATCTGATTTAGCAAACTGCATGTCATTACTTCTGGTCATATCAAAAGTACCAAAAGTTTGGGAAAAGCATGCTCTTCTTATCCTGCAAATCGGTTTATTAATTCCACCTTTAATTCTCTTCATTCTGTCATGTATTAAAAATCATATTACCTTCATTAATTAAGTAGCCCAGGGGGAATTCAGAGCTTAAGTCTCACGCCTGAGCCCTTCATCACAGACAGCAAGTCAATCTGTTTACCTTAATATCACTGAATTATATGAAATGGTTATATGAAAATGTGAACTTCGCTTTTAATTTTCAAGAATTCTTGGTCAATCCTATCAAATAGTAAATGATCAGCCTTGAACTTGAGATTTCCACACAGGCCTCTAGGGATTAAGAATGTTAGGTGAGCGCACCCTGTGTTAGTTGGGGCAGTCCAGGCCAATGTGTCTGTTCTGCAGGGAGAGCTGTAAAGGTAATGCCCTTGAATTACACCCTACTCTCCCTTAGGACAACAGACGAAATGGGGGGCATCTATTTAGGAGCCCAACGAACTGTTCAGCCCATTGCTTGATTGGCCGCAGAAGGGCCTTGGCATCATTTGTCTTTGTCAGATTATTCCACAGTCCCCGAGGAGCAAATGCATTCAATGAAATAACTGGTTTATTTTCTTTGACTATTTTTTGGGACGTTTTGGGGCTGCTGCATTAGAGGAGGAGACAGATCAAAGGGGACAAGCCAGTGAGGAAGACAAAGTGAGCTGATACACCAAAGCTCTTATTGGTAGAAGGTGGTATGTGTTTCTGTAAGAAAATCCAGAGCACGTATGTTAGATCCGTGACCCCTCGCTCACTGTGTAACTACTGGTGTACTGACCTCAAAATGTTTGCAACTGTGTAGCTCCCAAGGGCAGAAACTCTACTCTATGCCAGTGTTTCCCTGTTCTGAACCCAAGGGCGTAGTTTTAGTTTGAACATTGGGGGGGTTTGAAGTGTGAACAGTTTTAGCGGGGTCCCAGGGCATGCTCCCTTGTGAGATATGTTTGTTTGTTTAATTATTTATTTTTGCTTTTGTGGTACCTTACACTCTTAAAAAGGCTGGGTTGTTTCAACCCACATTTGGGTCAAATATGGACAAACCCAGCTGTTGGGTTAAAGGTGCACTGTGTAAATTTTAGCGGCATCTAGCGGTGAGGTTGTGAATTGCAACCGCTCACCCCTCCTTTTCGAAGCACATAGAGAAGCTACGGTGGCCGACACAGGACAAAGATGTCGTCTGAGATAGCAGAGAGTAGCTAGCACTCTGTAGAGAAGATTGTCCGTTTAGGGCTAGAAACATGGCGGCACAAAATGGCGATTTCACTGTAAGGGGACCCGCGGTGTATGTCGATAGAAATGTAAAAAACATTTTCTTGGTACAGGTCTTCATACACCACTGAAAACATAGTTATGTACACTCACCTAAAGGATTATTAGGAACACCATACTAATACTGTGTTTGACCCCCTTTCGCCTTCAGAACTGCCTTAATTCTACGTGGCATTGATTCAACAAGGTGCTGAAAGCATTCTTTACAAATGTTGGCCCATATTGATAGGATAGCATCTTGCAGTTGATGGAGATTTGTGGGATGCACATCCAGGGCACGAAGCTCCCGTTCCACCACATCCCAAAGATGCTCTATTGGGTTGAGATCTGGTGACTGTGGGGGCCATTTTAGTACAGTGAACTCATTGTCATGTTCAAGAAACCAATTTGAAATGATTCAAGCTTTGTGACATGGTGCATTATCCTGCTGGAAGTAGCCATCAGAGGATGGGTACATGGTGGTTATAAAGGGATGGACATGGTCAGAAACAATGCTCAGGTAGGCTGTGGCATTTAAACGATGCCCAATTGGCACTAAGGGGCCTAAAGTGTGCCAAGAAAACATCCCCCACACCATTACACCACCACCACCAGCCTGCACAGTGGTAACAAGGCATGATGGATCCATGTTCTCATTCTGTTTACGCCAAATTCTGACTCTACCATCTGAATGTCTCAACAGAAATCGAGACTCATCAGACCAGGCAACATTTTTCCAGTCTTCAACTGTCCAATTTTGGTGAGCTCGTGCAAATTGTAGCCTCTTTTTCCTATTTGTAGTGGAGATGAGTGGTACCCGGTGGGGTCTTCTGCTGTTGTAGCCCATCCGCCTCAAGGTTGTGCGTGTTGTGGCTTCACAAATGCTTTGCTGCATACCTCGGTTGTAACGAGTGGTTATTTCAGTCAAAGTTGCTCTTCTATCAGCTTGAATCAGTCGGCCCATTCTCCTCTGACCTCTAGCATCCACAAGGCATTTTTGCCCACAGGACTGCCGCATACTGGATGTTTTTCCCTTTTCACACCATTCTTTGTAAACTCTAGAAATGGTTGTGCGTGAAAATCCCAGTAACTGAGCAGATTGTGAAATACTCAGACCGGCCCGTCTGGCACCAACAACCATGCCACGCTCAAAATTGCTTAAATCACCTTTCTTTCCCATTCTGACATTCAGTTTGGAGTTCAGGAGATTGTCTTGACCAGGACCACACCCCTAAATGCATTGAAGCAACTGCCATGTGATTGGTTGATTAGATAATTGCATTAATGAGAAATTGAACAGGTGTTCCTAATAATCCTTTAGGTGAGTGTATATTATATTGCATTTCTGTCAATAGATCCTCATAAATATTACACACTGCACATTAAATTAAATTTTTAACCCAACGGTTCGGTTTGTCCATATTTGACCCAAATTTGGGTTAAAACAACCCAGCATTTTTTATAGTGTACCTGCAAAGTTGGTTAATAACATAACTACAATAAAGTAATAGCCTAGTTAACAATTACTTGTTTACATAGAATTTTTTGTGTATTTTATATTATTTAACCATCTGGAACAGTATCAGTATGACAGAATTGTCTAATTGTCTACAAAGTGCCATGGGAAGTGAAACTTTTTCTTATATTGAAATTGTTTATTTCCTACTCAGTTCACCAGGATCTTAATGATTTTTGGCTGTCATCTCATAATATCTGAAGGCTTTTCCTAAAAAAAGAACACATTTTACACATGGAGAAAACCGATTGTTTAGTCAATAACTCATGAAGGTCCAGACTTTAAATCTCTTGATTCCAACTTGTACTAGCCCTTATGAAAATGTACCATAGTTCTTGTAATTGTTTAAAGGCACAATATGTAATTTTCACCGCTAGAGGTCGCTAATTCAAAACAAAGGCGTAGCTTGATGACGTCAAATGGGTCGAACATTTTATCATCTGCATCGTAATAGGAACAAGCTTGCGCAAATCTTGGAGTGGGGATCAAGGTTGGTGAACACTGCAAATGCAGATGTGAATTCTTGACCAATGCATTGCAAGCTTGAGATTATGTTCTACATTTCTAATGTGCATTCTTTCCTTCCTTCCTGTGGCAATTAAAACATCAACTGTTCATTGAACCAGATTATTTATCAATTATTATGTCAACAATATAGCTTTAACTGACTTGCTCTGCAAAATTCTTTCCGAACTGTTGCTCTGCAGTGAGAGTAGTTTATCTGAAAGAGAACATTCAAATGCAAAGGGTATTTGCTATTCCCCAAAGCATTGTAAGCCTAAAGCCGTGTTTCCACCGCAGGAACCCCAAGAACCAGGGACTTTGGGGTGGTACTCTGTGTGTTTCGACCGAAGGGACCAGGGCCTAAATGAAGTTACGGGAAAACATGTCCCCATCAGAAAGTCCCTGCTCACGAGGTAGTACTTTTTCAAAGTTCAGGAACTTTTGGGGGTGGGACTTGGGTGTGGAACATGCTGATTTGTTGAGTTCACGCAGCATTTTTATTGGTTGACTCCACGCAGTATTTTATTTCAACCACCATTTATAAAAGTCTGTTGCGGTGTGTGCAGTAAGAGTTGTTTGCTATTCAAATCAACAATGGGGTGACGACGAGGTTCAGGCTTTATTAAGCTTATATGCGCAGGACGAAATCCAGTAGGAACTGGAAAGTCGTACGCAGTCCTACGTCACCTGGACTAATTGGCCTAAACTTCACGGTACTTTATACTGCGATGGAAACGCAGACAGCAACATGTCTGGGGGAAAAAATGTTCCTGGGACAAATTGTTCTGGGAAATTTCGGTGGAAACACGGCTAAAGTAGATCGTAGAATCCTTGACACCAATTAGCTCACAATGATTTTGTGAAACCCAGCAAAGTTCAGTCTGATTAATGGACAAATAATTTAGACTAGTTTTCGACACTGCTATCTTTCTAAGATATTCACCAAGTAACTACCTAAATTTCGGTCTGTTCCTCACAGAATTTGACTGGGGAATTTGCTGAATTTGACTGCCAGAAGGCTACAGTGACTGGACTACCTACCCCAGATATTGTAAGTAAAAAGTTTGGGTGAGTTGGTCAGTAACTTTATTAGAAATTGCAAAGTAAAACATGGTTTAAAATAAATCATAATTAAGAATGTCTTATACCAGCTGATGTAAGTGGCATAATTTATCAGTCCTGGTCCTGGAGGGACAATGTCTTGCAGAGATTAGTTCCAACCTGACCCAACACACTTGCTTGGAAGTTTTTGGTAATCCCGAAGACCTTGATTTATTGGTTCAAGTATGGTTAATTGGAGCAAAATTTTGAATAGTGCAGAATAGTGGCCCTCCAGGACCAGGACTAGACATCTAATTTATTTACTGATTTAGAGACATCCAAATGTCTACTCAAGAAAACATTAGTGACTATGCAACTTGTGAGTCTTCAAAAAAAAACTTTTACCTAATTTCAGTTCTAGTGTTTCACTAGGAAGCTAAAACTTTTTCCCCCTTGTATAAAAAGACTATATCATGGTCTGGCAGGTATTGCATGTTGCATGGCCACTTCTTTGTTCTATTACCCTCTCTTTTCAATATTTACATAACTCCCTTTGAGTAAGATAAACTTAAATTAAACAAATAAACAAATCAAATGTATTTTTATGAGTATTTATAATGTTCTTTTCTTTTCAGTTCACAAAACTGACACATTTTAAGTAATCTGAATTGTTTCATTGTTTTGAGTTATATGAACTTGTTTCTTTTAATTTAGACAAACTTAAATTTAACTGAAACTGGGCTGGGATTTCTATTTTCCAGCATGCTTTGCCATGGCACTCATTAGTGAGAGTAAAGTGTAATATTTTTTTTTTTCTTGTGCGCAAAATTAATGTTAAGTGGGACATTTAGTAGTGTTTAATGTTTAGCTATGCTAGAAGAGTTTCTGTTATATGGGTTTTTTGGGGGGGACCCCATCATGGTGACGGGTGGAGCTTGGCTTTAGAACAGATAAATGTTCTATATTGTCTTACACATTTAGCAATTTATATTTTATGCTAATGCTATCAAAGCTTTGAGTTACCAATTAGCAAGTTAGCATGTACTGAATTAGCTAGTTAAAGTGAGCCAAGTTTCCACTATAAAATATTTAAGTTGACATTACATGATAATTTTAATGTAAATAGTTAGCTTACTCAAATATTTTAAGTTACAATTAAAATGTGAGTACAAAATAAAAATATGCCAATTGTGCTTACTTAAACTTTGAATTTATTCACTTATTGAGTTTTGCCAACTTATTCAGGTTTATAGTGTATGCTATATGAATCATAGCCCTGGACATCTGCAAAACTGCCATAACTAGGTCTTTTTTGTGGATGCATGACTGACAAGTAACAAACAATGTCGAACCCTGAGGCTTTACATTCACAGGATATAGAATGTTTCACATGACAGTCATGTTTTGAGACCAGGTCATGAAAGGCTATGCTGACAGTATCAAAAAAGTCAGTGTGTTTATATCAAAGGATGCCCGAGAGAGATGGGAGGCAAGTCTGTCTGCTCCATGACGTCTCTGAGGTATAAAGCCCTTTTGATTCCATGGTGGCCCCATTCCTTGATGTTTCCCTAGTGCTTGGTAAAGCTGGACAGTCACATTACAGCTCAAACTGCTGCCTTTCAAAGATGATTGAGAAAGAGACTCCAGAGATTAAAGCGAAAGGGACTGAAGAATCCAGAAATGGCTGGGGGAGTAGGTTCATGATGCTCTCTTGCAGTGTGGTGTTACTACTGCATATGCTAGAAAAACGTATCTTAGAAGAACAGTCGGATTCAACTTTAAATGAACTAGTTCACCCAAAAAGGACAATACTGTCATCATTTGCTCACCTTCATTCCAGGCAATTCCAGTGACTTTCTTTTGGTCAATCTTTTGAAAAACGTACTTGGTCACTCTTTTCCATGTAATTACAATGAAAGGGGACTGGAACTTTCAAGCTTAAAAAAGACTGCATAAGCACCATAAAAGTAGTTCATATGCAAGGTCTTCTGAACCCAGACTTTGAGAACCAGATTAGTCCAAGAAAAGTTAGGATGGATTTTAATTGAGTTATGACTTATGTCTCTCAAATCAAATATAAAGTATGGATGTTTTTTTAGAGACTGAGAAATGTATTTGCTTGTAAAGTGGTTATTCTTCACAAATTCAGAAAGAAAGTCATAAGGCAAATTGACGCGAGGGTGAGAATTTTCATTGTAGGGTGAACTGTCCTTGCAGCAAATACAGTTTGTAAAAAAAAAATTTTTTTGATTTGACCAAACATTTCTTTTTCTTTTCAAGTCATTTCACAAGATGAATGAAAGTCCATGGAACATGTCAAGTCTGGTAACTTTAATAATTTTATGATAGTTTTTATATGCATGTGCCGCCTACACAGCCTGACCTTTCTTCTGAAAAAAACATCAAACACGAGTCCTCTGGAAGAAATCTCTAATGTATGTTAGAACAGTCAGTGACGATCTGCTCTGTCGATGGTAGACTTTCTAAATATCGCTGTGGAGAACCTGGGGCAAAAGAGGTTAAAAAATGCCGACTTTTACACACAATTTGTACTCTTTGAAATGGGAACAAAACATTTGAGAATTTCAGACGTGAATGCCTACAGGGCAGGAACAGTGGGAGAGGATGAGGAGTGGTGGAGACAGGACAAGAACAGATATGAGTGGAGTGAAAGGAATGAATGTCTTTATTGACTGCTGACCGGAGTTGCATTTTTTTTTACATTTATTTGATTATTTTTAACATTATTTCAGTAACATACTAACAAATGGTACAAGAACAAAAGAAACAAATACACAAAATAAATTCAGACTGATGCTGAATTAATCACTTGGGGTCAAGAAGTGGATTGTTGATCTCTAGTAACCATTTCAACTTGACTGAAGTGTTGTATAAGGCGGCAGATAACATGAGCTTCACTCTCTGCACTCCCATTGGTAGTTTCCACATTGCATCACTTCTCATTTGCATATAGTTGAGCTCTGCTCAGCTCTTTCGCATTACCAACGCTGATGGGACTTAGACTGCCAACTCTCATTGAAAATGAATGATTTCCAGTCACTTTGTCGCTGCAAATTGCTGTCAGTGTCAACGCCCCTACGAGTCATGACTTGAATTACCAATTTAGCGATAATCTGCAGATCCCCATGGCCTGTAGTTTGTTTGTAAAATTGCACATAATTTTTTTTTCAGGCTTTTCTTTCAGTATTTATGCTCAGTTCCTAAAGCAAAGCTCAGCCCAAGATCACCTGCCACTGTTGATTTACACAAACAATTGGGCCAGGCCAGTGTGCTAAACATTTATTAGGGTGACACTTTAATGGCTGGTAAATGAAAGGAAAATATCACAAATACTTTAAATTTGATTTGTGTACAACAATTGATCTTGTATTGGTCTTAAAGCTGAAACAGCAGCGAGCCTTAAAATAAAATTGTTTGTATGATACCGGGCTGCTACATTGATGCTTGACAGCAAGAGCGTTTTGGGGTTTGTGGCTAGTGATGTTCTCAAGCTGAATTGTATGTTCCACTTTTTTGAGGTATGGCTGTGAAGATATTAGGGCTGTACCAGAATATTCGAATATTCATTCGGAGGGTTAGTATTCGATTTTCAATTTTGGAAAAGTTCAATAGGAATCCAACCTTGCTATACTAAAAATATATATATATATATATATATATATATATATATATATATATAATAAATATATTTGCTTCTTAGCCCAAGTGTTCCCTGCAGTGGAGTATTCTCTGTCTAGAGCGTGCAACTGCACAAGCTTATATGGAAGAAGCGCCGGCCTGAGCTTGCATTTTGGGTTAAGCTGCGTTGGTTTGACATTGTGGAAAATAGAATAATAGAATCAATGTGTATTAGCCTTTTTACCCTTTAGAGATGTGACGATGATAACATTTTTCCTCACCGTCACATTACAGTGCATGTGCGGCCGTGAATGAATATCAGATCGGCCGTGCGCATTTTAGTTTCGGTTTTGAATTAGCGCCGATTTGGCTGCGGGTTGCTTGAATTGTGGGTTCATTAGCCTATTATTCTTAATGAGAAACACAACAACAAAACAGTACAATGACAAACTCCCTTAAATAGGCGCTTTTATATTTCGCTTTGAGACCAAATCTTCCGCGATCATCTTGTCATTCAGCTCTTCACTCTCTGATGAATGAAATCTGACTCCTGCTGGTCTGTATTGTCCTTGTCATGTATTATATGATGTAGAGTATGCAGATACTCTTCAGAAAATGAACTGTAACTAAACATATGTCTAAAGAAACGTTGAAATGTCAGGTTTTAAATAATGTAAATCAAAGATGAAGATGTTTTGTGTTTTGAGCATCATTTGCGACAGTTTTGGCATCAGATTTCTGAAGAGATACTTCGCTCATCTGCGGCGGTGCGTACGTGTTGTAATAGCGCTGTCATATAGCCTATAACACACTCTCACACATTCATACTTTACATTTTGGGAGGAGTAAAATGACATACACTATATTGCCAAAAGTATTGGGACACCCCTCCAAATCATTGAATTCAGGTGTTCCAATCACTTCCATGGCCACAGGTGTATAAATCAGGCACCTAGGCATGCAGACACTTCTACAAACATCTGTGAAAGAATGGGTCTCTCTCAGGAGCTCAGTGAATTAAAGCGTGGTACCGTGATAGGTTGCCACCTGTGCAATAAGTGCATCGTGAAATTTTGTTACTACTAAATATTCCACGGTCAACTGTTAGTGGCATTATAACAAAGTGGAAGCAATTGGGAACAACAGCAACTCAGCCACGAAGTGTTAGGCCACATAAAATCACAGAGTGGGGTCAGCACATGCTGAGGCACACAGTGCGCAGAAGTCGCCAACTTTCTGCAATAGCTACAGACCTCCAAACTTTGTGTGGCCTTCAGATTAGCTCAAGAACAGTGTGTAGTGAGCTTCATGGAATGGGTTTCCATGGCCGAGCAGCTGCATCCAAGCCTTACATCACCAAGTGCAATGCAAAGCGTCAGATGCAGTGGTGTAAAGCACGCCGCCACTGGACTCTAGAGCAGTGGAGATGTGTTCTCTGGAGTGACCAATCACGCTTCTCTGTCTGGCAATCCGATAGACAAGTCTGGGTTTGGCGGTTGCCAGGAGAACGGTACTTGACTGACTGCATTGTGCCAAGTGTAAAGTTTGGTGGAGGGGGGAGTATGGTGTAAGGTTGTTTTTCAGGGGTTGAACTTGGCCCCTTAGTTCCAGTGAAAGGAACTCTTAATGCTTCAGCATATAGCTACGTGTTGCCTATCAACAACCTACACATTCCAGCATAAACGCTCCTATTATTGAAGTGGTTTTGTTCACAAACCTAATTTGAACAGGCAAGCATATGTGTGATTTGGCATGGCAGTTAGAATAATAAATAGCCTAACCATTGCCTTACCTAATGCAGCAAAACATCCGTGTTTACTTTGGCAAGTATTTAATGCTTGTGATTTTGCTAGTCTTACATTGCCAGACTCTGACCAGATCATAATTTCAGTGATTATGGCCCCTTAAACAAAAATCAAATATATTTATAGACACTGTAGCTTTTAACTAGATCATTGCATTGAGAGGTGTAAGAAGATAATAAACTCAAAACATATACATATAAAAATTCTTGCCAATAAACACCAGCTGAACTAGTCTGTATTTAACACCCATTTACTCATAGTAATTCAGTGTAACACTGTGTAATATCCCTTGTGAAAAATAATACTTAAAATACTTTGAATGTAATGTTTTTGGACACTTAACTGCATGTCATTTACAAACAAATGAAAATGTGTTCTAGTTTAAATTAAGTCATGTATTTGAAATTACGGTAGCACTTTATTTTACAGTCCTCTTCCCCATGTACATACTATGTACTTATTACAATAACTGGGTAATAATTAGGTACTGATAATGAACGTACTCCTAAACCTAACCTTAACCCATGTAGTTACCTTATATTACCCAGTACTTTCTTAGATGAGTACACTGCAAGTACATGCAAGTGCACATACTGTAAAATAAAGTGCAACCCAAATTACATATTTGTAATGAAGTTGCAGTTCAGTGCATTTCAATATATTAACTTTACATGTAATATTGAATAACACACTAAAGTTAGAATTAAAATTAACTGCTTTACATGTGCTTTAGAATGCAAGTCAACAGCAAAAGAAGTGTACTTCTTTAGAGCATGACAGTATGTTATTAAAACATAATGATTTTAAAAGTGTACTTAAGTGTGTTAAGAAACAGTCATGAAAGTGTGCTCTCATTAAGTCTTTTATTTCCATAATATTATAATGTCATATACTTTTAAGATTTGCAGTACACTACAAATGCAAATTCAATACAATTAAGCGCACTTCTTTTTCTCAAGGGATAATCTGATGGAGTCTGCTCTGGCTTCTGACCTTCATCATCATCACTAATTATCATAATCTTCATGACATCTTCTGCACGAAACTTCACTATCCGTTTAATGGATCTACTTAAGATTTTCTTAATCAAATCAACATTGTCATATGATTCTCCGTCCCCTGAGAAAGACAGAAGAAGCCTCCTTTGAGCCCTTGAGCACACATCCCTCAGCACACAATAGTCTGACTAGAGAAGCACTAAGCGTCATCCCCACTGGACTTTTCCTGGGATTCGCATTCTCGCAGCTTGCCCGCTCACGGCACAGCTCATTTCACTCACTCAGTCTCGCGGGCCTGAATGATTGATGGTTGGGGGAAAGACTTGGCGCACCTCCACGGTCCATCCCAGGCTGTAAAGCAGCAAGCATCACCATGTTAGACCCTGACAGCTGCACGGCTTAATGGGGAAGGATATAGACTGGGGAACATGAGGCTGCTGGTCCAAGCCCCTATGGGTCCCAGTTGCTATAATAAATGAATGAATGGATGCGGCCTGTTTTCTTGAATGGCTGATGACAAAATAAAAATGCCATGAGGGAAATTGAGTTGTTTGTGCACATGTTCTCCCTATATACTCGGAAATCAATATTCATTTTCATCTTTTAGAACTTGCAAGATTAATAGAGGGACCACATGTTGGCGAGATAATTGATAATCGAATAATAATAATAATCTTCTAATAAATAATCTGAGATGTTTGGCCACTTTTTTAAAAGATTAATTCACTAAGATGAAATAAACTAGTTATAATAATACTAGATATTTTAGGCAGAATGGTCACAGCGAATTTCAAAAAAAAAAAAAAACCACAACATGTTCAAAAAAACAGTATCAAACAAACACCCACAACTCATTTAACTTCCGTAATCTGATTGAAAAAATTCAACGTTTTTTTTTTATCCATCAAAATTATGTACCATTTTCAAGAATTGTTTCAATTTAATGACTCTAAAAACATCATTTGGTGTGACCATCAAGTAAAACCTTACACTCTGAATATATGTATGACAGTACATTAATAATAATAATAATAATAATAATAATAATAATAATAATAATAATAATAATAATAAACGTTTAAAATGATTTACCAAAGGGGAAAAATGTTCAAATCATAAATGACTAATTCATAAATATTATGTTTTTGTCATGGGCCTACCAAATTGCATTTTATAACATGAACAAAAAAAAAATGGTAACATTTATCTAACATTATACTTTGATTTGGTTGGCTTTTTATTATTTTATTATTATTATAATAAATATATATAATAAATATAAAATATATATATTATCCTTATATATTACAGTAATAAGCAATTAAGTACTTCTGTTAAAATATTTATTTTTAATACAAATTAATACAAAAGACTGCTGCTTAATAAGGTTTTATTTTAATTAGGCTTTTTTTATTATTATTATTTATGATATTATGCTCACCAGAAGAGGTGTAATCATGTAAAAGTAAATGAATTGCATTTTGTAATGTATTTTTAAATAGCTGAAATAGGGGAATTTTATTTTTATGTTTACTTAATGTTATGGCTGTTTTACTCAAGTATGTTAGCTTTATATATATATATATACACACACACACTCACCTAAAGGATTATTAGGAACACCATACTAATACTGTGTTTGACCCCCTTTCGCCTTCAGAACTGCCTTAATTCTACGTGGCATTGATTCAACAAGGTGCTGAAAGCATTCTTTACAAATGTTGGCCCATATTGATAGGATAGCATCTTGCAGTTGATGGAGATTTGTGGGATGCACATCCAGGGCACGAAGCTCCCGTTCCACCACATCCCAAAGATGCTCTATTGGGTTGAGATCTGGTGACTGTGGGGGCCATTTTAGTACAGTGAACTCATTGTCATGTTCAAGAAACCAATTTGAAATGATTCAAGCTTTGTGACATGGTGCATTATCCTGCTGGAAGTAGCCATCAGAGGATGGGTACATGGTGGTCATAAAGGGATGTACATGGTCAGAAACAATGCTCAGGTAGGCCGTGGCATTTAAACGATGCCCAATTGGCACTAAGGGGCCTAAAGTGTGCCAAGAAACCACCACCACCAGCCTGCACAGTGGTAACAAGGCATGATGGATCCATGTTCTCATTCTGTTTACGCCAAATTCTGACTCTACCATCTGAATGTCTCAACAGAAATCGAGACTCATCAGACCAGGCAACATTTTTCCAGTCTTCAACTGTCCAATTTTGGTGAGCTCGTACAAATTGTAGCCTCTTTTTCCTATTTGTAGTGGAGATGAGTGGTACACGGTGGGGTCTTCTGCTGTTGTAGCCCATCCGCCTCAAGGTTGTGCGTGTTGTGGCTTCACAAATGCTTTGCTGCATACCTCGGTTGTAATGAGTGGTTATTTCAGTCAAAGTTGCTCTTCTATCAGCTTGAATCAGTCGGCCCATTCTCCTCTGACCTCTAGCATCAACAAGGCATTTTCACCCACAGGACTGCCGCATACTGGATGTTTTTCCCTTTTCACACCATTCTTTGTAAACTTTAGAAATGGTTGTGCGTGAAAATCCCAGTAACTCAGACCGGCCCGTCTGGCACCAACAACCATGCCACGCTCAAAATTGCTTAAATCACCTTTCTTTCCCATTCTGACATTCAGTTTGGAGTTCAGGAGATTGTCTCGACCAGGACCACACCCCTAAATGCATTGAAGCAACTGCCATGTGATTGGTTGATTAGATAATTGCATTAATGAGAAACTGAACCGGTGTTCCTAATAATCCTTTAGGTGAGTGTATATACATACATACATACATACATACATACATACATACATACATACATACATACATACACACACACACACACACATATATATATCTTTGCAACCTTTAAACTAAATCAGTTATTATTTCGTTCTCTTCTCAATGCATTCAAACAAGTTAATTAGAGAAGTAAAAAGAATTGCTCCAGGGACACTTTCTCTGAAGTCATATGACTCACAGTGAAAGATGATGGGAAATTGAACACCTTCCCTTTGCACTCACAGTAAGGCACTGCAGTGGCCGTTCACTATGCTGTTCCGAAAAGAAAGAAAGGAAAAAGAGGAGAGGATAACTCAAAGAATATAAATGGATCTCATCAAACCTCTGCAGAACTGGGCTCAGCCTGCTAGACACATTTTTATGATAGTGGTGTAATCAAAATCAGGTTTGCTGGAGGGAGCAAAAAGCATATGACTCAGACAGCAACAAACAGGGAGTGAGTTAACGTTTTATGATTGGATGATCTACACCTCCGCATTGTCTTGAGTCTGAGGTGATGGCAGCGCTCATTGTAGCTCTGCTGAGATAAGGTGACAGAGCTTTTGAACACAAATTTTGTTGCTGAATATGTACACCGTGTGCAGCGTGCATGCAACCATAAGCAAAAATATCTGTTTTCATTGCCATATCAAGCATCACTATTACTTGCTCATTGAACAAACCAATAACTGCATTACATTTAGCCACATACTAGAACTGATTCAGGAGAGATGTGCTATTATTTTCTAGGTGATCAGACGTTTTTTAACTCTTTCCTCGTCAGCGTTTTTAAGTCAGCGTTTTAAATAATATTTTGTTGTATGAATATCTGAATATGCAATATATCAATATTTTGAGCAAAAAGCTGAGAAAATCATGTTTTTGTCAAAGATTACATCTGGATCGGATTCAGAACGATGATCAAAACACAGATGGAGTAGATGAAGTCCATCAACACCCCAAAGCTTCACAGTCCTGTAGCTCGTCCTGGGTCAACATTTCATTTGTTTCATTACATTAGGCAGTTTTGATTTATATGCCGTTTAATATTGATGTTATTTTACATATGCATATGATTACATATGCTATCAATCTTCTTCACATTTTCTTCGCATATGTTTTGATCAAGAGATTCTGTACTCTTTCAGAAGATGTGTAATAGCGCCCCCTACCGTATAACAGTGGAAACACTGAAAATTCCATTAATGGTGGGGAAAGAGTTAAAAGGGATAATGCACATTAATAAACATCAGTATAAAAATCTCTCACTCTCATCTCTAAACGCTATCTCACGAACCAATTTGTATGTATTTTACGAGGAGGCTAATTCGTATGAATTGGTCAAATTGTAAAATATGTACGAGTTGGCAAACATTTTACAAATTCATACGAATTAGCCACCTCGTAAAATACGTACGAATTGCCGCATGAGATCAGCTTGAAAAATACTAATGTAAGCATGCCGGATTATAGCAGCTAATATACATCCGCTTTTCCTGGAATCTTAACAGGTATATAGATGCCCCCCCCCTTTTTTACATTTGAGCCCATGAGAAACTCTCTGCATGTTCTTGTATACATTGGATTGATTTTTAAAAACTTTAATGTACTTGAAGTGTGCACCAAGCACTAGGGAAACACAAGTATCGGATCCGGACTCGGTATCGACAGATACTCAATATTCAAGACACAAAAACCTTGGTCGGGACATCCCTAATTCCAATGTGTTAAGGATTTGTATTCCTTTTAATGTTTGATGGTATAATTTGAACTAATAAGGACAATATTTACAAAGGTTTCACATTATTTTGAAGGTCCTTTTAACACATTCTAACGTTGCACCTAAATGTCTACTAACTCTAGAGAATTAGTAGACTGGTAGGGTTAGAATAAGTTGACATGTAGTTGCAAAGTTACTTATAGAATGTCTGTTGGGGAGCATCAAAATAAAGTGTCAGCAGATATTAAGCAGACACTCTACTAATACTCTAATGAGAGTTAGTTGACATGTAGTTGCAAAGTTACTTATAGTCAACAGAATGTTCAAAAGAGACCATCAAAATATAGTTACCTTTACAAGTTATAATAAGTGTATTTGACATGGATGTTGATTGAAATCAAAGACAAATCACACAAATAACTAATGTTTAATTCTATATTTATTTATTTATTTGAGAAAATAATCTGTAGGATTATCTGTGAATGCAAATATATTGTACTGCCCTGATGATTCCCTGACTGCAGCCCTAAAGCAGTCATTTTTTATTCATTAAAAATACTAGTTTAACAGGGCAACGCTCCACACTAACAACCACTCAGAACACTGTAGCGACTAATTTGAATTCTTTGTGCTAACAACCACCCACAATTTAGCATTGTGACAGAGAGTTTTCTCAACTACTTACACTGTCTTCAGAAAATGTAAAAATGTTGTGGTCTCACTTTGTCTTCTGTTAGTTCTAGATCATTTAGCAAAGCTGATGTGCCAAAAACAGAGCGAAAAGGGTCACGTTTAGAGCTCTTTTGATTACAGCAATTACGTTCAATTCATTAAGGGAAATTTCAAGCCTTATCAACCACATCTCTCTTGCACACACACACACACACACACACACAGTCTTCAGCTTTGCAAATCAGTACATCAAATGAGAGCGTTTTTGGGTGGCAGGTAACTCAAACTCGAGTGGCAGGTGCTTCAGGAAGACAAGCCATGCTGTAAAGCATGTCAATCTGCTAATATCTATTATGGCAAGTGGGGGTGGATTAGAGCGGGAGAGAGCAGGGCATTTAGCAGCAAGAACAGAGGAACACGGCGTGCCTCAGGACGAGAACAGCCTGTCTAACGTAGTGACCCCCGGAGGGATTTGTTTGGGCAGACGCAGAAAAAAAAAACTGGGCTACCGAGCTACACAACCCTGAAACAATTAGAGATCTGTCTGCCTCTGAATTTGCATGACAAGCAGCGTTCTGTTCCCTGCGGTCAGACATGGGCAATTTCCCCGCCAGTTATTGAATCAGGAAGCACAGAGCAGAAAAAAGGGAAAATTAAAAAAAAAAGAGAGCAAGAGGAAAAATTCAAGTTGCTGCTGTTGATCTAAATAGCATGAATGCTCTAATGTAAATGTTGTAGTTCAAATGAGGAAGTAGCACAAAGCAGTTACAAAACAAAATACATGCAATACGCTGTGAGGCAAAGGCATTGCTTCTAGGCATCAAACTTGCATTACAAATGTTCTACCTTTGATTGAAAAAGGTTTGCAAAATGTTTTTTTGGGGGGGTTATGTGACTTTTTTGTACTTTGTCGAAACTCATAGACACATTTGCATTGCAATATTCTGCCTTGCAATCACTTGCAATAATATATATTCAAAGTTTATGACTTTATGAGGTTTTACAAAAACTAAACAAAGTCTCAATTTGAGTTCTGCCTTAGGAAAATCAAAAGGCAATAAACCATTTTCTCTTTTGATCATTTAAAAAAAAACCAAAAAAAAAACCCATAAGTTAAAATGAGGTGAATAACATTGATGTAGAAGCATCTAACCCTGATTGTAAGCCTAAACTTGACATAAACGCTACACTTGTCTCTCAGATCTGATTGGTTGATTGGAATGTTGTTCCAGGATCAACAAAGACGTGCATGCATAAAATAATACATTAAAAACAGTAATACTGTCGAATATTATTGCAATTTAAAAGAACTATTTTCTATTTTAATATATTTAAATGTAATTTATTCCTGTGATCAAAGCTGAATTTTCAGCATCATTACTGATCCTTCAGAAATCATTCTAATACTCTGATTTGGTGCTCAAAACATTTCTCATTATTATCAATAGTTAATCAATATTTTAAAATATATTAAAATAGTATTTTTGATCTAATTAATGCAGTCTTGTTGAGCCTAAAGATTTCTTTCAAAAACACTGTAAAATATGAATGATTCCAAACTTTAGTGAACGATTCCAAAGTACTAAAGTGAAGAAGAAAAAAAAAAAACACTAGGCTTGTTTTTTATCATTGATTTTGAACTTGATTTTGGACTTGTACAAATACACACTTTCACAGACTCAAATCACAGAAAAGCTTTCTACTAGCATGAAAAAATACTTTCAGAAACATTTCTAAGAGATAAAACACTCACTTATGGTGCAGTTGGTGGTGAAGCGGGGGTCATAGGTCGCTGTCTCCATGTCACTGGGTTGGTTGTAGCTGGAAGAAATCCTGAAGGGTTTGCTACGAGCTCCCAAACTGAGGTGTACCACCGCCCAGCTGAAAAGGAGAGAGAGAACCAGCAAGATCAGCAGCAGAAGCCAGCAGCAGGGCTGATGCAGTGCCCGCACTGGGCTGTAGGAGGTCATGGTGGCCCCTGGGAGAACGTCCTCAGTTTGGGTCAGCTCAGAAGTCTCTGGAGATCTTACGGAGGGAGACGTCTGACCGCCTGACACCAAACCAGCCCCCTCTGCCATTTTTGGGTCATCCTCTGCTGCTGTATCGCACATTCCCTAAACCTTCCAGATATCCACACTGCTTATGGAAGCTCTACCAGTTGAAATCAAAGGACAGGTACGTGTTTGTGTGTGTACAGATGCTGTCTCCACCGGATGATACCTGTGGAAGAATGCACGGATGTGCAGTTGCTCTGTGGGTTTGTGCGTTTTTAACCAAACTACCTCTCATAAAGAAGTCAATGACCTAGCTAATTTTATTAAGCAAATTGCTTAGATTTCAATTTGCTAGTGGCCAGCGACCAATGAGTTTAGTCTCCTCCCTCTATCTTCTCCCTCTCCTGTGCTTTTCTTTCTCCCAGACCTGGAACCTGTCTGTTGTGTTGTTGTTTCACATCTCACTGCGGGATTTGCATTGATGTCTGATTCGCTCCAACAACAGGAGTCGAGACCCATGACTAAGTGGGCGGTGATCCTCTAAACAAACACGCAGACAGCTAGCAATCATAGGGAAATGAAGACAGGCAGCTCTCTGACAGAAATAATGCACTCGGATACACTCGAGTTAAGATTATTGTTCCACATTTTAGATTTCAACACTCTCAGAAAAAAAGGTACAGAGCTGTCTCTGAGGCAGTACCCTATGGTACAAAAATTTAAATGCACTAATATGTATACTTAAGGTAATAAAACGTATACTTTAGGTACTAATATGTACACTTTAGCTACTAATATGTACACTTAAGGTACTAATATGTACACTATAGGTACTAATATGTACACTTTAGGTACTAATATGTAGGCCTACACTTAAGGTGCTAATATGCACACTATATGTATTAATATGTACACTTAAGGTGCTAATGTGTACACTATATGTGCTAATATGTACACTTAAGGTGCTAATATGTACACTATATGTACTAATATGCACATTTAGGTACTAATATGTACACTATATGTACACTTAAGTTTCTAATGTGTACACTATGTACTAATATGTACATTTAAGGTGCTAATGTGTACACTATGTACTAATATGTACACTTAAGGTGCTAATATGTACACTGTACTAATATGTACACTTAAGGTGCTAATATGTACACTATATGTACTAATATGTACACTTAAGGTGCTAATATGTACACTGTACTAATATGTACACTTAAGGTGCTAATATGTACACTGTACTAATATGTACACTTAAGGTGCTATTATGTACACTATATGTACTAATATGTACACTTAAGGTGCTAATATGTACACTGTACTAATATGTACACTTAAGGTGCTAATGTGTACACTATATGTACTAATATGCACACTTAAGGTGCTAATGTGTACACTATATGTACTAATATGCACACTTAAGGTGCTAATATGTACACTATATGTACTAATATGTACACTTAAGGTACTAATATGTACACTATATGTACACTTAAGGTGCTAATATGTACACTTAAGGTACTAATATGTACACTTAAGGTGCTAATATGTACACTGTACTAATATGTACACTTAAGGTGCTAATGTGTACACTATATGTACTAATATGCACACTTAAGGTGCTAATATGTACACTATATGTACTAATATGCACACTTAAGGTGCTAATATGTACACTATATGTACTAATATGTACACTTAAGGTACTAATATGTACACTGTACTAATATGTACACTTAAGGTGCTAATATGTACACTATATGTACTAATATGTACACTTAAGGTGCTAATATGTACACTGTACTAATATGTACACTTAAGGTGCTATTATGTACACTATATGTACTAATATGTACACTTAAGGTGCTATTATGTACACTATATGTACTAATATGTACACTTAAGGTGCTAATATGTACACTGTACTAATATGTACACTTAAGGTGCTAATGTGTACACTATATGTACTAATATGCACACTTAAGGTGCTAATGTGTACACTATATGTACTAATATGCACACTTAAGGTGCTAATATGTACACTATATGTACTAATATGTACACTTAAGGTACTAATATGTACACTATATGTACACTTAAGGTGCTAATATGTACACTATATGTACTAATATGTACACTATATGTACACTTAAGGTGCTAATGTGTACACTATATGTACTAATATGTACACTTAAGGTGCTAATATGTACACTGTACTAATATGTACACTTAAGGTGCTAATATGTACACTATATGTACTAATATGTACACTTAAAGTGCTAATATGTACACTGTACTAATATGTACACTTAAGGTGCTAATGTGTACACTATATGTACTAATATGCACACTTAAGGTGCTAATATGTACACTATATGTACTAATATGCACACTTAAGGTGCTAATATGTACACTTAAGGTACTAATATGTACACTATATATACACTTAAGGTGCTAATATGTACACTATATGTACTAATATGTACACTTAAGGTGCTAATATGTACACTATATATACACTTAAGGTGCTAATATGTACACTATATGTACTAATATGTACACTTAAGGTGCTAATATGTACACTGTACTAATATGTACACTTAAGGTGCTAATGTGTACACTATATGTACTAATATGCACACTTAAGGTGCTAATATGTACACTATATGTACTAATATGCACACTTAAGGTGCTAATATGTACACTATATGTACTAATATGTACACTTAAGGTACTAATATGTACACTATATGTACACTTAAGGTGCTAATATGTACACTGTACTAATATGTACACTTAAGGTGCTAATATGTACACTATATGTACTAATATGTACACTTAAGGTGCTAATATGTACACTGTACTAATATGTACACTTAAGGTGCTATTATGTACACTATATGTACTAATATGTACACTTAAGGTGCTAATATGTACACTGTACTAATATGTACACTTAAGGTGCTAATGTGTACACTATATGTACTAATATGCACACTTAAGGTGCTAATGTGTACACTATATGTACTAATATGCACACTTAAGGTGCTAATATGTGCACTATATGTACTAATATGTACACTTAAGGTGCTAATATGTACACTATATGTACTAATATGTACACTATATGTACACTTAAGGTGCTAATGTGTACACTATATGTACTAGTATGTACACTTAAGGTGCTAATATGTACACTGTACTAATATGTACACTTAAGGTGCTAATATGTACACTATATGTACTAATATGTACACTTAAAGTGCTAATATGTACACTGTACTAATATGTACACTTAAGGTGCTAATGTGTACACTATATGTACTAATATGCACACTTAAGGTGCTAATATGTACACTATATGTACTAATATGCACACTTAAGGTGCTAATATGTACACTATATATACACTTAAGGTGCTAATATGTACACTATATGTACACTTAAGGTGCTAATATGTACACTATATGTACTAATATGTACACTTAAGGTACTAATATGTACACTATATGTACACTTAAGGTGCTAATGTGTACACTATATGTACACTATGTACTAATATCTACACTTAAGGTGCTAATATGTACACTATATGTACACTTAAGGTTCTAATATGTACACTATATGTACTAATATCTACACTTAAGGTGCTAATATGTACACTATATGTACACTTAAGGTGCTAATATGTACACTATATGTACTAATATGTACACTATATGTACACTTAAGGTGCTAATATGTACACTATATGTACACTATATGTACTAATATCTACACTTAAGGTGCTAATATGTACACTATATGTACACTATATGTACTAATATCTACACTTAAGGTGCTAATATGTACACTATGTACACTTAAGGTGCTAATATGTACACTATATGTACACTTAAGGTGCTAATATGTACACTATATGTACACTTAAGGTGCTAATGTGTACACTATATGTACACTATATGTACTAATATCTACACTTAAGGTGCTAATATGTACACTATGTACACTTAAGGTGCTAATATGTACACTTAAGGTGCTAATATGTACACTATATGTACTAATATGTACACTTAAGGTGCTAATATGTACACTGTACTAATATGTACACTTAAGGTGCTATTATGTACACTATATGTACTAATATGTACACTTAAGGTGCTAATATGTACACTGTACTAATATGTACACTTAAGGTGCTAATGTGTACACTATATGTACTAATATGCACACTTAAGGTGCTAATGTGTACACTATATGTACTAATATGCACACTTAAGGTGCTAATATGTGCACTATATGTACTAATATGTACACTTAAGGTGCTAATATGTACACTATATGTACTAATATGTACACTATATGTACACTTAAGGTGCTAATGTGTACACTATATGTACTAATATGTACACTTAAGGTGCTAATATGTACACTGTACTAATATGTACACTTAAGGTGCTAATATGTACACTATATGTACTAATATGTACACTTAAAGTGCTAATATGTACACTGGACTAATATGTACACTTAAGGTGCTAATGTGTACACTATATGTACTAATATGCACACTTAAGGTGCTAATATGTACACTATATGTACTAATATGCACACTTAAGGTGCTAATATGTACACTTAAGGTACTAATATGTACACTATATATACACTTAAGGTGCTAATATGTACACTATATGTACACTTAAGGTGCTAATATGTACACTATATGTACTAATATGTACACTTAAGGTACTAATATGTACACTATATGTACACTTAAGGTGCTAATGTGTACACTATATGTACACTATGTACTAATATCTACACTTAAGGTGCTAATATGTACACTATATGTACACTTAAGGTTCTAATATGTACACTATATGTACTAATATGCACACTTAAGGTGCTAATATGTACACTATATGTACACTTAAGGTGCTAATATGTACACTATATGTACTAATATGTACACTATATGTACACTTAAGGTGCTAATATGTACACTATATGTACACTATATGTACTAATATCTACACTTAAGGTGCTAATATGTACACTATATGTACACTATATGTACTAATATCTACACTTAAGGTGCTAATATGTACACTATGTACACTTAAGGTGCTAATATGTACACTATATGTACACTTAAGGTGCTAATATGTACACTATATGTACACTTAAGGTGCTAATGTGTACACTATATGTACACTATATGTACTAATATCTACACTTAAGGTGCTAATATGTACACTATGTACACTTAAGGTGCTAATATGTACACTATGTACACTATATGTACTAATATGTACACTTAAGGTGCTAATGTGTACACTATATGTACACTATATGTACTAATATCTACACTTAAGGTGCTAATATGTACACTATGTACACTTAAGGTGCTAATGTGTACACTATGTACACTATATGTACTAATATCTACACTTAAGGTGCTAATATGTACACTATGTACACTTAAGGTGCTAATATGTACACTATGTACACTATATGTACTAATATGTACACTTAAGGTGCTAATATGTACACTATATGAACACTTAAGGTGCTAATATGTACACTATATGTACTAATATGTTCACTTAAGGTACTAATAGACTATGTACTTTTAATGTGTAATATGTACCTTTGAGGTACTAATATATACAATTTAGGAGTAAATAAGATACAAAGATGTACCTTTTCGCTTCTATACCTTAGGGTACTGGTCCAGTGACAGCTCTGTACCCTTTTCTTTTTCTGAGAGTGAATGATCCAGTGTTTGTATGACTGATTTCACATCATTAAAGTCAGTGTGAATTGCTGTTTTAACCCGACACTCCCAATGTGTCAAAAGCATGATCTTCCTATAAATAAATGATGATCAAGGTCCTGTATTTGTATATATTATATATATATTTGACTGCCTCTTTGCAATAAAATCAAAGCTACGCCCATGTTTAAATGTGAAAAAGTGAGAGAAGAACTGAACTTGTCATCAAAAGCTCTGGTTTTCATCATTGCTAATGTTGTTTTGTAGATCTAGAATAATGCATATTAATGTGCACAAATGCGTAATATATTACCATTAGGGTTGCATTTGGAAAATTATTTCAATGCTTTCAGCAGTCATCCTTACACAATTGCAGCTGACTTACTGTAACATAAAATATGTTCTGATAGACACTTGCTTCATGTAATGAACTGCATGGAATAATGAGTTGCACAAATGCCATTTGTGTCATTTCAAATTCAGCACTATTTTATTTTAAATTGCCTCGTCTGGGCAGAAGGTATACAGTCATACATATTAATTTCATCGGACAGTGTTGTCATTAGATGCATCGTATGATAATAAAAGCATGCACGCATTGCTCATGGCAGTGTGAATATAATTTTGGTGCCCTCATTGCCACTTCACAGCTACTCTTCATTGATACTAGTCTCTGTCTCCTGGTGTATTATTATAGTCAATGTTGCATAGAAAATGACATTTTTTCCAGCAGAGTGAACACTCAAGAAGAGTAAAACACACTAAGAGCATGTTAAGATCAAACATGATAGAGCTCGTATTGAGATACAAGTTCCCAGGTAGACAAATGCCAATACAGTAAAATACATTCAAATACAAACAACTCCATTCCATAAGACAAAAAAAGGTTATTTTACCACCAAATGTACTACCAAAAATCTGTAAAACTTCATACCACATTTCAGGATTGTCGGTAGCAACAGACTGATATTTGAGCTGAATATTGTGTATTTTTCTTTTATGCATTTATTTTATTTTATTTCCTGATTTTGAGACTCAGTAGAGTAATGCAAACATGAAGTAGAGAGACAGATGCTGTGTTTAAATTTGCATACTACCTGCCCTAAATAGTATGCAAGATAAGAATTGGTGCATCACAAATCATAGTACACTGAAAAAAGTAAGCTAAATGTGCCTGGTTGATATGCTTTTCCATAGTATTTTGAAATGTGTGTTAGTGCAAACTGTACTTAGCTAATGTTTCTCATAATCCCGCAACAGAAAAAAAAAAACTATTCACTTTCAACTTTTTCAAGCTGCCAAAGCAGAGCCCCTTACTGTCACATAAGGAAAAAAATGCTCAGTTAAATCATAATTATGACATAAATCCAAATTATGACATACTAAGTCAAAACTATGTTGAAATTGTGAGCTTAAAAAGTAAAAATTATGATTTAAAACATCATAATTATATGATATAAAAAGTCCAAATGATGACAGTCAGAATTATGAGATTAAAAGTCATAATTATAATATTAAAAGTAGAAATAGAAAAAAAGGCGAAATTATGACAAAAAGTCAGAATTATGAGATACATTTAAATTATAATTTTATATATAGTATATATGACAAAAAGTCATAAAATATTTACTACAATGTTGTCAAATTGCTAACCAAGATCATGTAACACCTTTTTCAGTCCAAACACACACTGTGTGGAGTGTATATTATTTAGCATGGACAATCAAAACTTCCCCACAAAGTTTAAATCACAAATTCACGTGACAGAACTATTAAGCTAACATGCTTTTGTTTCATATTGCGAAACATTACGTTTTGAAGAAGTCACTCAATTAACATTTGTAGGATCACTAACTTATAATTGGTCAGCAAACAAAGGTGCTTTATTTATTTGGCCCATACTGCACACCCACAAACACCCTCGCTAGGGGGGTTTGAGGGCATGCTCCCCTTAGAAAATTTTGATTTCTCTGATCTACATGTGCGCATATTAAGACGTTTGAAGATTCTCTCTCCTCATCTCCATCACTCTTTCTTTTTCTCTCATTCTCCTTATCTTGCCCGGTCTCTTCCCCTTCTAACGCAAATCAATAAAGTAGGGTCAATTTATATTTATTTTTTATTAATCACTTAAGTTAATTTACCGAAGGCTACAAACGCTAGTTAAATATATATTTTTTTAAATTCATTCACAATATGTACACATTCATTATTAATCTTATGCCTTAAATGAAGAAAACAGATTTGTTAACGTTTCTTGTCCTCTCACATTGTCAGTTTCTAATTATTACATTACATGAATCACGTAAATTATATAGGCCTATTTTAAATTCAAAATGGCGAAATTACACAAAGGTTTATTAATTTGCCTGATTGTTTTTGTCGGAGGTTTAACATTTCAATCCTAAAACAGCTGCCAAATATGAAATGTTTAGTTTAGCTACTTACATCACACTTTTAACTGAAGCGTCGCGCTGGAATTCAATTATTTCACAACATTTATTACATAGCCTATACACTTCGGAAAAATACAGAGGTCCGGATTAAAATTAGTGGCCGTCATTACTTAAAAAAACACTTGTTTATTAAAAAAAAAAAAAAAAAAAAAAAGACTTAAATTCTGGACCTTTGGCAGTTAGGGGTGCTTCGTTCGAACCACCAGAAACCCCCCTGCCTACGGGCATGTATGTGTATATGTATATATATATAAAATATCATTTCATTGTATGTCATAATTATGACTTTTTGTCTATTTCAAATTTTTTTAAATTTCAACTTTATGTAAATTTCGACTTTTTATCTCATAATTACGATTTTTTTTGTCATATATACTATATATAAAATTATAATTTCAACTATGTAAATTTCGACTTCGACTATATATATATATATTTACACTGTATATTTATTTACACTATATTTACACTGTATTTACAGATATAAAAAATTAAGTATCCATGCATGTAATGATCAGGATAATGTAAAGTCAATCATTAATAAACCTTCTTTTCATGCCGAGGTCAGGAAGTGTATTGGGTTATCACCACCTGCTAAATTAGCAAACACTCCAATTATTGTATTAATTTCCTGTGCTAATGAATTCTGAAGATTATCATTATGGAAAACAGGGTGAGATAAAGCAGTAAAACACCTTCTTGATCTGCTCTCCTCCAGTGCTGTGATAAGCATCTGTGCCTCTCTGTAGCACCTCAATTAAACATTTTGATCTAATTAATCAAGTGTCCTGTGGGACATCTCTCGACTCAAATAAAAATCTCTCAAGCAAGAGTTATTAACATGACTAATAAGCGCTGCCACAGATAACATTTTTCATTATTATTAGCATTACAACTCATAAAACATCATCATACCGACCGACGTGCACTGGAACACAAGTTCTGACCTTTGAGTGTCTTTTCATGTGGGCACGCGGGCGGCCATTACGAAATCATCTTTAATATATGGGCGGCGACCAACTCTTGCAGGTCAATTCATCATGTGTGTCTCATTAACGATCTTTAATTAGATTTAGCTGTTTCGACTCATGCTTTGTTACATTTAAACCACCACGACTTTTGAGGTCACCAAGGCCACCTACAAAATAATTTGTGCTTGCTGTGGGTGTTTGTTTGTGTTAGTGAGCTGTTGTTATTGACTATGTGATATATTTGCATGCTTAAAAAGATGCACTAGCCATGGAGCGACAAGGTGGGTTGAATTGGAATAAATATTATAATTTATATATTTCAAAACAAGTGACAGGAGATTAAATTAAATAAAATTATGAAAACAAACATATTTGAGGTATTTATAAAAAGGCAGCATTTGATAAAGATAGCATCTATATTTAATAACAAAGCTGCAAAAGGTTGAAAACATCAAAGCATTACACATTTAACACAATATGAATGTCTCTGCTATAAAAAATGCACTCTGTATATTATGCTTCGATAATGGTCTTTTTGCTTATCCTAGAAAATATGATTGACAACATGCAACTATTTAGTTAGGCATCTGGATAAGGCTGAGTAGTTTAGAGTCTTGAAAGATGATTGCTAAATAATAGCGTGACATGACTAACACTAACACAGAGAATAACACACCATGGAATGTCGCAATTGACCAATCAGAATCAAGTATTTCAGATAGCAGTGTAATAAACTGATTTACTACTATGTAATAACATTTAAATTAATCGTTTGATACAATGCACGTATTGCGTACATACAAGTTTTTTACATTGTACTTATATTTGTACTTACAAAGTACTGTCATCTGTAATTAAAGCGGTGGTTGAATATGATTTCACTTTTTTTAACTTCAGTTAGTGTGTAATGTTGCTGTTTGAGCATAAACAACATCTGCACAAAGTTACAATGCTCAAAGTTAAAGCAAAGGGAAAAATGCTTTTTAAGGACTACAACAAATGGCTGGTAGGGACTACAACGAGCTTCTTCACAGGTTAGTGACATCACTAACCCTAAAATTTACATAAACCCTGTCCCCGGGAACACGCAACAAAGGGGTGAGGCCATGGTGAGAAGAGGAAGAGTTGTTGTATCTTCATGCAACATTTATTCTCTGGCTCTGTGCATCTTATAACAGTTCCCACACAAGTGATTTATAGATTATCATGAATATGCTAATCAATGATTTGAAGATAGTTAACTCCACATCAGCTGCATAAATTCATCAACTAACCATTGTTGCATTCTACATGTTGTCACTTCTTCTTGAGTCTCTCCATCATTGTCCGACTCCGGTTTGAACATAAGAGGCTGAACAGTTTCGGACATTTTCAGTGCGTGTCTGTGTGAGGTAATCGGAGCTGCTAACACAAGCTCTTGAAGCTCCGCCCTCTTCTTGAAAGGGGGATGGGGGCAACAGCTCATTTGCATTTAAAGGGAAGTCCTCAAAAAGTAACAATTTTAACATGCTATTAAAAAAATATCTGTGGGGTAAAACTTCACATACACACTCTGGGGACATCAGAGACTTATTTTACATCTTGTAAAATTAAAGCATTAAAGAACCCCTTTAATTTCTGTAATTACATCTATAATTACACTGTTGACCCTTCCCGGTTACACTTTATTTTAAGGTGTTTTTGTTAAGTAAGGGATAATGTACATCCAGCCGGTTGTTATAGCAGAATAAACCCAGACAGAGTGATCACTCTGAAGGGGTTTATTCTGCGATAACAACTGGCTGGATGTACATTATCCCACTTATTACACGGCTACTTGTCTCAAGTAAATTAGACACAAAATATTGTCTTGAGTTTAAATATTTTATTAGCTCTTACGCAAAGCTTCTGCGAAGAAAAACAGTTCCAAACTGCTTTAAGCCTTTATCTATTGCTGAAATTAGTTTTTACCATATATGTTGAAATTAATGCTGAAAGGGATAGTTCACCCAAAAATGAAAATTAGCCCATGATTTACTCACCCTCGAGTCATCCTAGGTGTATATGACATTCTTCTTTCAGACGAATAAAATCGGAGTTATATTAAAAAAGTCCTGGATAATCCAAGCTTTATAATAGCAGTAGTTGTAGCTCTGTTTTTGAAGTCCATAAAAATGCACCTTTCCATCAAATAACGTGCTCCACATGGCTCTGGGGGGTTAATAAAGGCTTCTGAAGCGAAGTGATGCATTTGTGTAAGAAAAATTTAAAACTTATTAAGTTTTAAAACATATTTAAAACTTTATAAAGTAAAGTTCCGGCCGATCGCCTTCCGTGGAAAAAGTGTTGAAAGTACCTCTCACAATTAAAAATGCGTACGCTACGTCTGACGACCATAACTGGTAGCGTAAGCATTATGAACTGCTGAGGCACTTTCAGCACTTTTCCCATAAATTAAATATGGAAGGCGATCGGCTGAAACTTTACTTTATAAAGTTTTAAATATGGATATTTTTCTTACACAAACGCATCGATTCGCTTCAGAAAGCCTTTATTAACCCCCCAGAGCCGTGTGGAGCACGTTATTTGACGGACAGATGTATTTTTAATAGAACAACAATCGCTGCCATTATAAAGCTTGGATTATCCAGGACTTTTTTAATATAACTCCGATTGTATTCGTCTAAAATAAGAATGTCATATATACCTAGGATGACTTGAGAGTAAATTATGGGCTAATTTTCATTTTTGGGTGAACTAACCCAAAGTCCATCAGTCAACAACAGCGGAGTGACACATTAAGCATATAAGTAGTACCGGTCAAGATAACTCGTAGTACCCGGATGAGCGGTGTGTTATTCACTTTGGCGGTTGTTATCTGGGAATAACATACCGCTGGAATGTGCGATTGACCAATCAGAATCAAGTATTTTGCAGAGCTGTGTAATAAATTGTAATTATACATTTAAGTACTGAGTAATATTAAGTAACTATGTACTTACTATAGGGTTAGGGTAGGATTAGGGTTTGGTTTAGGGTTAGTTGCATGTAATTATGCATCATTTATAGTTATTACTATAGTAACTACATGTAACATATGTAACAATGATGCTGTAAAATAGTGTTACATCCTAACCCACTCTTACCACCAAACCTGACCTCAACACAAAGTTACATATTACAGGCCGATCTCAATTTTATCAGTAGTGTCTAAAATAGTAGAAAAAGTGGTAACCGAGCAAATTGTGAATACACAAAATAACTTATTGTGTCCTTTGCAATTTGGATTCTGAAAAATTAATTTGACGGAAACTGCTGTATGTTATTTCATTGAGCAAGTAAGGTCAAAACTAGACATGTGCTGTGTTCCTTGATCTACTAAAAGGCATTTGATACACTAAATCATATGCTCTTATCTAAATGATCAGTCTTAAATTTTTCTGTCAATACAATGAAATGGTTTGAGTCTTATCTATATACAGTGCACTCGGATTGAAACGCATATATCTTCCCCAAGAGATTGTTCCACAGGAGTTCCTCAGGGGTCTACCCTGGGGCTCTTACTTTTTAGTTTGTATCTGAATGGCCTCTCAGAAGTCTGTCTTAATGTACAAATTCAAACGATTTATGTACATGACAAAATGAAAGAACAGGAAAGAACAGATATTATATTTTGCAATGTCCAAAATTTCTGACTGGCTTATTCAGTGCTGTTTAACACAAAATATTCAGAAAACTGCATGCATGCATTTTAAAATAAAAAAGAAGGAACAGTACAAATTGTGCAGGATTTTAAATATATTTAAAAAATAGTTTGTGCAGTGACACATCATCTTAGAAATGTTAAATTAAGAGTCAACTTTCTACAGAATCTGCAAGTGTGTTTTTGCATTCTATGATTTTTCCCCATTTTTCTTATTGTACTACATCATGGTGACAAGAAGCTTATATAAATGTGCTTTAAAAATATTTGACAAGAAACCAAATAAATACCACCATTGTCATATAATTAAATTTTTTTTTTTTTTTTTACTTTTGACAATTTTGTTATATTTCACAATTGTTGTTTAATGTACAAAATTGTTACAGATCTTGCACCACCACTGCTGAAAGAATGTGTCCTTGCGTGCTATAACACAAGAGCTTCATCAAGAGGTGAAATGAGTCGCAATGAGCACATTTTCAACAATGAGTTATTGCTGTTTTCACATTCTCTGTTAAAAACATTCAATGTATGATGTATGATTTGTTTGAATTGGACAAAAAAATGACTGAGCTACATCTGTTTGAAGTCAACAAAGTTAATTTGGAGAAAAATTTTGACAAAAAAAAAAATCACCTAGCAACCATACCATAAAATCCTCTGTCAGTCAGCGCGAGTAAGATCGTTTTCATGGACAAAGGAAAGGTGGTACTCTCCGAAAACATACAAATAAAGATTCTTCTATATGTTTAATTGCTATTTGGAGCATTGGGATCGCTAGACCAGGGCTTAATGAACAAATTTTTGTGAAAATCTCAAAATCAACATTTTTCACTTGTTTTGCCTGTAGCTCAAAATTTTCCTGTGCGCATTCCAACTCCTTTTGCCAGCACGGGACACATATATTCATTATAGAGTAACGTTTTTGAAAGTATTTTTGTACTATATTATTTGGAATGTATTTTCAATTGTTAGGTGTGAATTTATTGCAGCGCTACCGGGTTCTACATCAGAACTCCGGCTCATTATTGGCAGATGCTGTTCATGTGAGCACCATGACACATGCATGTGATGCTGAAGCAGGAGCCGGCCAATAATGAGGCAGAGTTCTGACGTAAAACCCGGAAGGGCTGCACTGTTTACACTACGTGAACAGCATAGGAGACTGACATGGAGGAGAAAAAATTGTTGAATAAAGTTGTTATTTTTGTTTGTTTGTTGCGCACAAAAACTATTCTCGCCGCTGCATAACATTAAGGTTGAACCACTGGAGTCACATGGACTGTTTTAACAAATGTCTTTACCTTTCTGGACCTTGAAAGTTGCAATGACATTGCTGCCTATGGGTGGTTCGGAAATCTCTCGGAAAATCTCTCAAAAATATCTTCACTTGTGTTCTGAAGATGAACGAAGGTCTTACGGGTTTGGAACGACATAAAGGGGTGAGGAATTAATGACAGAATTTTCATTTTTGGGTGAACTAACCCTTTAACAATTATAAATATATACTAATAGAAACATAAATTAATAACATTTTATAATAAACAAGAATGCATCATTCTATCATGCCACATCAAACTGCTGGCCGACTGCATAGGTAAAGCATTATACAAAAGAACAAAACATAATTTGCATGCTAATGTTGAGGATGAACGGCATGAAACGCAGGGCTACGGATCCTCAGAATCACAGTAGATAGATGAGATCAATATAGGAGGAGGCAAACCAGAGACTCAGGGGTTCAGAAAAATCGCACCACCCATTTAAGTGGCATTGATTTTGACTGTCAAATCACATGGCGCATAACAAGCTGGCAGAGATAGACTGCACAAACTGATGATTAGATGCAGCACTTTGACAAGGTGGGCCAAATAAATGCCACTTCCTCAAATGGAATGGAACATATTTGAATAGTATCAGAGAGGAAGAACTTTTTTTTTCTGGTTGTAGCAAATGGGCCAGTTAATGCTGCGTTACTTGAGATAGCAGTCATGAATGCATCAAATGTGCATCACGTTAACATTTTAATATCTGTGCTGCAGTAGGAATCTCTGGAATCAAACTGAAAATGAAACTCAGGCCACTGATTAGCAGTTCTCAAGAGTATAGCAGAGTGTAGCATCAATAATAATTATATATTATATATATGATATATATATCTCTCATATATATATATATATTCACAGATATGATATTCATGAGGGCGAGCTACCGTCACGTAGTGGCAGGGGTTAGCGAGGCTAATTGGCTTGTGGCATCACTTGCAATTCATCAGGAAGAGGAACAATTACATTCTCTGATATTTGTTTAAGTCCAGGCAGAATAATGTGCTTTGGGAAAATGTTCGCGAATACATAGTGCGCTGGTTATAATTCCCTGCTGGCTAAAATTAACAACCGTATACTTCTGTCTCTGGCTCATGTCTCCTGATCTGAGGCAAATTACCGCAAGAGATGAGAAAACCTTACTGGCATTCATCTCTACCACTACACATTTCTAGTGAGTGATGAAAAACAACAAAGAAAACAAACAAGAGCAAAGTGACAGAGAATAAAAGAAGAAAATGAAAAAGCACAAATAAAAGAGCATGTTTACCACAAGTTGGCATATCCTTTGAGGACTGATGTTTGCCTGGTAAGTTAATAGCACTGGAGGAGGAGTTGGAATGAGAAATGGTTTCCTTTGTAATTCTTTTAATAGAACACGCTTTGCCAAAAAAAAATACTGATTTGTCAAATTTGAATACTAAAGGCAACATAACATTTGACTGTGTGTGTGTGTATAATATACATCGCATATATATAATATATGTGTGCCCCTCACCCATTATTTTATTATATATATATATATATATATCTCAAAAAAAAATTTGCAAGTTAGGGTTCGCAATTAATTTAATAATTTTTTATAAATGTTGTTTAATATTTAAATGTGTTGTTGAGAAAAATTTGTAAATGATTTTGTCATTATTCATAGAGTTGCACCACTATGCAGTACATATTATATTAATTTATTATGTTTGTGTGTACGTGTGTGTGTGTGTGTGTGTGTGTGTACTCACTCACTCACCTCACTCCTCACTCACCCACCCCACCTACCTCACTCACTCACCCACCCACTCACCCCACTCACCTCACTTACTCACCCATTATGGTTTTAGTTAGTTATTTGATGATATAAACGGAGGTGTGACGTCATGTTTGACAGCTTCTCTGAGTGAAGTTGTCACTGAGGCACTAACAGGAAGAGATTGGAGCTTTAGCTTTAATTTCTACATTTCCATAACTGTTTATTTCACACCAACATAATGAATTGTTCTACATCTGCGAGAGTGTGGGCGGCTTTTGATATCGCGGCTCAACGTCCTGCTCTCTACTGTGCAGACTCTCTATCTGCGCAAGATGTCAGTGCCATAATCAGGCGTTGGCGGCTTCACTTTTATTCAGTGGAAGGTAGACACGTTGTCCATATTTTTTTACAGTCTATGGTAAAACTGAAGCACCACTAATGACAACATAGCCGGACATGTACAACACCCCCAAACAAACCTTGATGGATAAAATCAAGTCCAGTCCCTTATTATTTCCAGCCACATATTCTGCTTCAGTTGAAAATGCATCAAATTCTGTAAGTTATGTACAGTGCACATGCCATTTATCTCCAGCACATGGACAAAACAACACAAATATTACCAGAGCAGGAAAAGCTGCAGTGATCTATCAAGACAGTGAGATAAGAGGCGAAAGCCACTACTGATCTGGGTCTTGACTGCAGGGTTATCCAACAAATCTTTCAATGGCCAAAGCCTGACTCGAGACTTATGTTGAACCCGCACCTATACACACATTGTCTGCAGCACATAAATGTTAACCCATGTTATCTCTCAATTCTGTCCCTATGTCCTCATATAACCCTCTCAGGCTGTGCCAAGCTGTTCAAGGGTATCAGGGCAGGGTGAAACGGTCGGCCATGTGTGTAAATATTGTAAGGTTAAAAAGAGCCAGACACAGTGGGTGTTTGATGGGAAGTGGAATGTAACCAAGCTGACATCATTAAACTGTCACTGGACATGGATGAGCTCCCGCCTCATTCTGTCCTGCTCCATTCATCCGGACGGGTGGAGCGAAGGGTGAAGCAAGGGAAGGATGCCAGTTGCGAAGGAATGTGAGCCAGAGCAAATCAGGCTTTTGGTAGCTAGCTGCCAAACGTAATGGCAGTCCTAGACTCTGAGTGTGTTTGCGAGGGTGCCTGTGCGTTTAAATCCACTGGACTGAATTACTCTGGCAGAGCTAATCACATTATACCTGTAATTGGTTTTGCAATGTGTCTGACACACTTCGAGCTCGGCACACAAGATAGCGGCAGAAAGAAGCTCAGGTTGTTTATATGCTCAAGGAGATTTCTGTGTCATTGTGCAGACATGTTCATACTCCTATAATCTCTGCAGTATCTCACATCATTTGACATTTGACTCTTTTTTTTTTTTTTTGCTAAGCAACAAGAAACTTTTCTGACTGAAAAGATTTAGTACTATCTGCATACCAAAAAAGTGTTTTTGAGCTGAGGCTTAGTGAGTGGCACACTAGTGTTGCATAACCAGACCTTTGACTAAACAACAGAAAGTCTGTCACACTTATTCTGGCCAAGAACTGCCCACTCAGAGGAAGAGATTGTTTGATGGACATGTGAAATAGCTGATATGCAGTTTAAGGGTGGGTTCACAGATTATAGCAGCATAGACTATGTATGTGTGTGTGTGTGTGTGTGTGTGTGTGTGTGATCTTTGAAGTTTGGCTACTCTTCCTGAGGAAGGCATGCTGCGAAACGCATAGTAGTGTTTTTGTTTTGTGTGTAGCCATGAAATAATAAAGGCATCTTAATTGAAAAGAGTACCATGGTCATACCAGAACTTTAGTGATGATCTTTGGAGTTTGTAAGGACTCCACTTATAAGGATTTGTCATATTTCAGTAGGATCTAGATGGGTGACATAACATGCCTCCTTGGTAAAGCTGGAAAAAGCTGGTAGACCATTTTGGAGAACAACAAATATGCCATGATCCAAATGGATATAACCAGATTGATTGATTAATATGACCAGATTTATATGTTTGTTTGTTGGCTGGTTGGTTTGTGGTTTGGTTGGTTGGTGGGTTTGTTAGTTGGTTGGTGGTTTGGTGTTTTGGTTGGTTGGTGGGTTGGTGGTTTGGTTGGTTGGTTGGTGGGTTGGTGTTTTGGTTGGTTGGTTGGTGGGTTGGTGTTTTGGTTGGTTGGTGGGTTGGTGGTTTGCTTGGTTGGTTGTCATATAATAATAATAGGATATGTTAAATAATTATAAAAAATAAAATAACATTATAAATTATACATAGACAATGTACATACAAACTATATATTTTTATATTATTAGTTTATATGAATATATTAACTTTATTTAACACTTTTATTTGAAAATGTAAACATTTTATGTAAATAGTTAATTTCATCATAATATTCTGTTCTTGCTTATATTATACAATACAATACACTACACTACACTACACTACATAATGTGAGGCATACCGTTAAGATCTCTTTCAGGCTGGTAAGCGGTGTCAGATCCAAGACGACACATTTCTTTACTTCTCTCTTGAGAGTGTCAGTTGCTTTTGAATTGATCTCGGAGGTTGTTGTCTCTCACTCGTTTCATTCCTCCCCTGTCCCCTCTCATTCACTGATCTTCAATGGAGCTGTCACTGTTAGATTCACTTTTTTGTGGGTTTAACCCCAAACACTATTTTGTTGATTTCTCTCTCAATCTTCCGCTCAGTTGGTTCATGCTGTTTTTGTGCCCATGTAATTTTTTAAAATCAGTGTAATTTAAGGTTTTTTTTTTTTAATAATAAAATACTAGTTACTTAATATGCAGAGACAATTGCTTGGTTAGTTTGAGTCCTCTGATACTTCCAGATACTTCTGCTCGTTACTTTTCTCTTTCGTGAAACACAACTCACAAAATAACAGCCTCATTAGTTTACATGTACAGCATTCACACCATATTGAAGACATTTAAAAATGTTGATTAACCTTACAAGACACATGATGTAAAACACACTGACGTTAACTCCCATGTATAATTCCTGTAATGAATATGTTGTCGCTGTGCCCTCAAGTCATGCAATTGCGGCGATGAAAGAGTATGGGGGAGAAAAATAGTCACATCACATGACAAGCGGCTTGCATTTGTAGACTGAATTATGGTTGAAATTCAATTACCCAGCATCCTCAGACTTCAAAAAAGGGAAATAGAAAAAAAGGAAAACGGCAGCTATGAATGAAGGTCTGGGTGGTTTTGTGAAACTGTCAGCGCTACATAGATTCAAGGTGATTTGTTGTGTTAATGCAATGCCCTTTCATTACGCTGGTCTGTTTTTCATTTATCGTACAGGAAATTCCAATTTTAACTCCATGACGTGACCTCATGTTCAACTCTTCAGAGAGAGGTTACACTTTTCTGTGTGTTCACATGTACACAGAATAAAACCTGCAAAGTCAATAAACAAAAAAACAAACAACCGTTTCTAACTACACTAACATTTCTGCAATTTTTTCCCTCTCTGTTCCACCTCGGCTCACAAACAGTAGATTTTTGCTAATATAATGTATCTAATGAACCAAGTTATGTCTCTTTCCCAGCATCCCTCTTGTTTTTTTTTTGTGGCTCTCTTGGAACTCAATGATAGCTCTGTTTTGAAGCAGCAGTATTCCTGTACTCTCTTCAAGTTCTCTGCAGTTTAATGTCTAATACTCTCTGGTAAACTATCACACGAAAGTGTTGCCATATAACACTTTAAGTCAAAATTCAATCAAAATGTATTTACTGCATGGTCATGGTTTTATTGTGAATGTCTTCATAAACGTTAATCAATGTCATAATCAACTTAGACAACAATATTTATTTTCTATTGACATCACATAGGCTGTGAAAGCTATTGGACAATGTTAACCAACAGCCGAATTGCTACTTGGCATTGTTGGGACAGAGAATGTGCATTCTGATATGTAAGGCCAACATGTCATAATCCAATCATTTTCCACTCCACAGTTTTGTTGCCGTCACTCATTATGAAAGTAAAATGGGCTCCAAAAGCCTATTCATGCAAGACCTATCTTAACATTATAAAGACCAATACATTTTTTTTGAGAGATTGTGTGGACAGTGGCTTGCTCAATGGCTTGCTCAAACAAATCTTTGAGGAAATGAAAGCTGCAGTATTCCTAGCAAGTTTCAAATACAGCACTTCACCTGTGCAGAACTCTTGGTTGGAACACAATGCACGTCAAAAGATATTTTTGGATTGTTTTTTAGATTGCTGTGACTTTCACAGGACTTGCTTGCTGTACTTGCTGTACCAGGTGAGCTACCGAACAACATTACTGTCAAAACAGCCACACATATTGAGTGGATTATGTGATACAAAGGTTGAAATGCATTAAATTACAAACCATGTGCTATGGTAAAAGTGTTTTGAGGTCATAACATAGTATTGTGCAAGGAACTGCACAGAAATGAATACATTTTTGTGACAAGGAACAAAAGTTGTTGGTGTTTTACTGCCTCTAGTGTTCATTTCAGCTGAGAAAGCTGCAATAGAGAAATATATGTATAGTAACAGTCATGTATATTTACAATGGGCCTGGGTTGCAAAAATCTGTGTGTAAATATAACTACTATAAATGTTTCCTGAACCTACAGCATTTATTCACTGTCCTTCAGTGCTTCTACTTAACTCTTTCCCCGTCATTGACAGAAATTTTCGTAATTTACGAGACACTGCTTCCCCGCCATTGACAGAATTTACGGCTTTCCATGTTTTCACTGTTATACGGTAGGGGGCGCTATGACATCTTCTGAAAGAGTACAGTATCTCCTGATCAAAACACAGGTGAAGAAGAAGCAGAAACAAACTATATCATATATAAGCAGATGCATATGTTAAATAACACAATCATCAACATTAAACAGCATATAAATCAAAACTGCCTAATGTTACTGAAGGAAATGTTGACCCAGGATGAGCTATAGGACTGTAAAGCTTTGGGGTGTTGATGGACTTTTGATCATTGTTCTAAATCCGGACACAGTCTTTGACAAAAATGTGATTTTCTCAGCTTTTTGCTCAAAATGCTGCTTTTTTAATGAAATTTACCCACATTCAAGTGTTGATAAAAAGAGTGCATTAAGTTAGAATAAAAGCAGAGGCTCTGTTCTTTCTTTTGATATATTGCATGTTCAGATGTTCATACAACAAAATATTTCTGGGGGGCATGAACATTTTGTGAAAATAATAAAAAATGTTTTTTAAAAAATGCTGGCGGGGAAAGAGTTTATACAGGTGTCTGAGTTAGTTATGAAGGAGGTTTGTGTAACCAGTGGAGATGAAAATCTACCTATTGAAAACACAGATTTGCACAACCCACTGACCACAAGATAAGCCAAACGTTTGACTCTAGTGTTAAATGAAGCCTACTTCAGTTGTTGTAATAACTGGCAGGCCTTTGCTAATGCAACCAATGTCCTTGATCAACACTCTTCATAGTGTACCGGTGTCTCTGCCTGTACGGCTCTGAATACAAAGCTTTGTTTTCTGCCAGAATATGCAGCAAAAATCAAAGGCAGCTGAAATTCAAAGGTGCACAAGGATGAAACAAATAAACCTGAGAGGAGGCCTTGAGCAATCACTGCAACCTCAAGACAGAAATGCGTTTGGTCCTCTTGTATAGCATCCCTTTTTATTACACGGCTTTGTGCTTGCAAAATAGCTGAGGGCTAATCCATTTCAGCTTCACTTTGGTATCATGCTACCTTGTAGTCGGTATATTAGCTTATATTTCCATTGTTGCCAGTCTTATTCTGATACAGTATGTCAATAACAGTCAATGCCTGTATGCAATGACAAATGTTCAACTTTCAAAATGCCGAAAATAGTACTGTAGTGGTTCAATGATGGTATCAGAAAGTATAGTATACCATGTATCACAATATACTGTTTTAGTGAGGTGCTCACCCTGTGGTCTGTGTGGGTCCTAACGCCCCAGTATAGTGATGGGGAGACTATACTGTAACAAGCACCGTCCTTCGGATGAGACGTTAAACCTAGGTCCTGACTCTCTGTGGTCATTAAAAATCCCAGGATGTCCTTCGGAAAAAGAGTAGGGGTGTAACCTCGGCATCCTGGCCAAATTTGCCCATTGGCCTCGGTCCATCATAGCCTCCTAATAATCCCCATATACTGATTGGCTTCATCACTCGGTCTCCACTAATCAGCTGGTGTGTGGTGGGCATTTTGAGGCAATATGGCTGGCGTCGCATCATCCAGGTGGATGATTGGTAGTGGTTGAGGAGATCCCCCCCTTCCATGTAAAGCGCTTTGAGTACCCAGAAAAGCGCTGTATAAATGTAACAAATTATTACTAGTAATATTAGGTAACACTATTTTACAGCATCATTGTTACATATGTTACATGTAGTTACTATAGTAATAACTATAAATTATGCATAATTACATGCAACTAATCCTTAACCTAACCCTAAAGTACGTACATGTAGTTACTTAATATTATTCAGTACTTAAATGTATGATTACAGTGTATCAAAGACACCTTGTAACCTATATATTATATATATATGAAAAGTTTGTATGCATGCTTTACTGTGATTTTTCAAGTGAAAAGTTAGACCAGGGAGTTAGGGAAAAACACCCTTAGTTGCATGTTGCTGCTGGTGCTATTTTTACTATATTATTTCAATTGTAATTTTATAATATATTAATAGTATTAATTGCAATAGTGTTATAATATATTATTACTTTAATATAAATTCACTTTCATAATTATTTTAAATTTGACGAACATTTCTGATATCTTTATTAGTAGTTATAGGCTAATGGGGTGAAATCATTCAATCTGAATTCATACTCCATTTATAGAATAATTTAATGTATCTCTTTGACTTCTGTTATTACGTTGGCGTGTCTATGCATAGGCCTAAATTTTTATTTTATTTTATTTATTTTATTATTAGAACATTTAACATTTACATTAAATGTCAGAAAAAAGTCATTAAAACTACACCGGGATTAGCAAACTATTTTTTCTTTTTTACCCTTAATATATTGAAGGATGCATATGATCATATCATCTCTAATATGCAACAAATCAGAAGTAAATGCACACTGTTCTTACGAGTTGCATATTCCCCTATACTTGTACCATTGCACTGAATGATTCATATTTTTTACGTATCAACATTTTACATGGTACTCTACAGATAAGCACTTTACAAAAATATGGCATTGCCGTGCATGTGTTTTTTTTTGGTCATTATTTATGAACGTTGTATTGCTGCATTCTAAGGCTGAAAATAGAACCTCTTAATGATGCAGTTTACTTGGTTCATGATGACCCCTTTACAGGTGGCTCGATCACATAGCAATGCCTTAACCCATCTGCCCACACAGGACTGTTCAATCCTTTGCAAAAACAAGATCGGTACAGGCACTAAAATAGATCTCGTCTAAGCACAGTTCAAAAGTACCTGCTTCTACCGAGCCCTTATTATTTTCGATATTTTCTTTTCTCTAAGACTTTGTCTGAAGGTGCCATAAACTGAAACTGCAGATTTCTGAATCTGACTGCTGCGATTTAGTATTCGCTTAAACAAATTGTTCTATTTGCGGAGACCTGTTCAAGAGGACCCATTATACACACTGGCTGTTTGCAGAGTGGACCTCCTAACAGCACTGACATTTGCTTTCTTTGCCTTGCAGTTGTGGAGATTGACATGGGCCATAGTGAGCCTGGCTCTAAAGCAGCTGTCAGCCATCAATATCTCTGTTTGACTAATGTATTCATAAAGCTTTCTTTGCTCTTGCACCCATGCAGAGCAAGTGCAAGTTTTTGAAAATAATACTGTTATCATCTCTGTGTAAACTACAAAAACGCAAAAAAGTCTGCATGCGTATTGTGTTCAGTCTATAGGCACGTTACGTGCGTAGTGTTTCTTTACAAAGTGACATCGCCAACTACTGGCCTGGCATGCATAATACAGAGTTTTAGTCATTTCTGTGGATCCGTGTGAACTTAACGTTGCCATCTGTAGGCGAAAAACACATAGGAAAAACGTTTCTGTTTTTAGTACAGCGTTGTCATGTAAACATGTCCTTATACTAAGGTCTGAAGTCAACCAGAGATTGGAGAAAATGGCACTTAAGTAACAAAAATGCCCCAAATATTTAAATATGAAAATTTATGAAGTCATTTAATCTGTTTTCTAGCTCATAATACATGCCACGTTTAGTATGGGTTTAAATGGTGGACATGCTGAAAACAGGGGGCAAAAAAAGCCCCTTAATGAATTCACAATTTAATTGTGACCCAAATACTTTTGGGAAGTCAAGGAGTAACACTCCTATATGTTTCATATAGGAGCAGATAAATGTCCGGATTCCTCACCAGCAGTTCCACGTCTTTGATTTTCTGACATTTCGCTTCATCCAACAAAATACTAAAGCTCTGAGCATTGGCTGAATTCCTGAATTATCAGTGCATCATGGGACTTTCTTCATATTGATGGAGGTCAGCGAGTATTATGCGAGGTTGATGGCCGAGAGCATTTTTCTTTCCTCTAACAAGGCTTTGATGTATTCACTCAATTTGCCTGTTGTTTGTGAGGCTTGGTCATCTAAGCACTGAGTAAACATACAACAACATCATTAAAGAAGGAATATTGACTGGTTATCTGATCCAAAAAAGTCATACCATCACTCAAGATTTGATTAATGTAAAAGTAGTACTCAAAAAAGAGCATGGCTACAATTTAGCTGTGGTGAATGGCAGTTCCCTAGCTACCATGGCTCTCTGGTTCCTCTTCTTCATAAAAGCCAAGCTTTAACTACATGTGAGGGTCTAGGTGAGAGCGTTGTAATGAAAGCTCACCATCATCACTATAAGACTCCCGAAACCTCATTAGCAACACCAATACATTTCCTCTCTGCCATCTCTCTCCTTAACAGATCATTATTTTCCTATTATTTATCAAGTACATACAATCATGCCTGCACTGGACTTTTTTTTTTAATCCCTCAATTCCTTTTCTCTCTCAAGTCTTTGTCCCTTCTCCAACTTTTTGTGTGTGTGTGTGTGTGTGTGTGTGTGTGTGTGTGTGTGTGTGTGTGTGTGTGTGTGTGTGTGTGTGTGTGTGTGTGTGTGTGAGAATAAAGAAGGTCGCTAAACAATGCTGTCTGTAAACAAACTGAGTGAAAAAGGTATAAATGTTGTGTAGCCTGTGCACAAAATGGGCATGGAAATGAGCATGCACATTTTTTTTCTACGCAAATATCGGGATTTATAAAAAAAATAAACTAGGTGTAACTATGTATTCAACACTCCCATTACAATTTGATAATATTTTACCATTTGGCTATTTTACCAACTGGTGGCAAATTCATATGAATTAGTACAATTTCAAGCATACATACTTTACTGGGAAAACCTTTAAAGGGATGTTCATGTTAAAATTTAACCAACAAATTGTATGTTTTAATTGAGCTTTTTTAGCCCAGTCGATTTAAGTTCAAATTCTATTGGGTTAAAATCATTTGCCTTAAATGATTAAGGTATTACGTAAATAAAAATATATTTTTTGTTTATATTATTTATTTTGATTATTCATATACTGTACTGTATATATTAACAAACTATTGTGATTATGTATGATTTATTTTGATTATTTTTAAAAATATTTTCCAAAAAATAACTACAAAGCTAAGAATATTCATCCATTTACACAAACTGTTGTTTGAACAGGATGAATAAAGCTAGTCCTCCGTTAGCCACATATTCATGGAATATTCCATGTGATGCTTCTAAAAACTGTGATTTAGTCCTGTCAATCATAAATTGTCAAAGCTTTCCAACGTGACTATGAATTCTAATGTTGTGACACCAAAGTAGGGTGAAGTTGAATGAATTATTGTTGAAGCCAATGCTCTTTCATCAGTGTGAGAGCATCCCTGTGTGCTTTATCGCTCAACGGCAACTGATGCAAACAGCCACAGCAGAATGACAGAGTATTATTATGGCTGCCAAAATCATGTGCCAAATGTTAAAGCAACCATTGATTTTTGTGGATTTTGGAAATGCCAGAGGTCTCAAGTTGTCTAAATGCTGATGATCAAAAGGGACAAGGCTTTTTGAGCCAAAAACAATCTGAATCTTTTATGCAGAGAAAATGCCGTTTTGTTTATAAAATAGACGCAAAATAGATGGCATACAATGTGAACAGGGCAAAGCTCTCAGTGGATTTCATTCAAATGCTCTGCCCTCCCCAAAACCAGGTCGACTTCTTACTCAACACAGGGACACAAATGAAGAAGAAAAAGTAAAAAAAAAAGACTACATTAATAAATCACTGTAGCTCATGATGTTTTGTTCTGAACCTCTTTTTTTCTGCTCACAGTGTCTATAAAAGATGCCTAAGAATTTATTAAAGAATGATGCAAATCTAACCGCACACAAGAAAGCTGAAAATCCATCATAGTAGCGTTGTATATTTGCAGAATATAGATTAGCTGTTTGAAAGAGGACTCTGTATATTTTTACGGGTACAATAGTTAATATGCATGGATTAGACTAATTAAGCAACAGTATGCACTTTAACATTATAACTTCTCTATTAACAAGATGTTTAAAGTTGATATGTATGTGCATTTGGTAACACTTTATTTTGATAGTCCACTTTACACATTCTAATTTACTTTGCAGGTCTTGATTCTAAGTTTTTTAGAATCTTACATCTTATGAAAGTGACCCATATTTGATATCTCCATTTGGATGGATGGATGGATGGATGGATGGATGGATGGATGGATGGATGGATGGATGGATGGATGGATGGATGGATGGATGGATGGATGGATGGATGGATGGATGGATGGATGGATGGATGGATGGATGGATGGATGGATGGATGGATGGATGGATGGATGGATGGATGGATGGATGGATGGATGGATGGATGGATGGATGGATGGATGGATGGATGGATGGATGGATGGATGGATGGATGGATGGATGGATGGATGGACGACTGGGTACAGAGCATCTCCAAAACTGCAAAGATTGTGGGATGTTCCCGGTCTGCATCTATCAAAAGTGCTCCAAGGAAGGAACAGTGGTGAACCGGCGACAGGGTCATGGGCGGCCAAGGCTCATTGATGCACGTGGGGAGCGAAGGCTGGCCCATGTGGTCCGATCAAACAGACGAGCTACTGCGGTTCAAATTGCTCAAGAAGTTAATGTTGGTTCTGATAGAAAGATGTCAGAATACACAGTGCATCGCAGTTTGTTGTGTATGGAGCTGCATAGCCGCAGACCAGTCAGGGTGCCCATGCTGACCCCAGTCCACCGCAGAAAGCGCCAACAGTGGACAGGTGAGCATCAGAACTGGACCACGGAGCAATGGAATAAGGTGGCCTGTTCTGATGAATCACGTTTTCTTTTACATCACGTGGATGGCCGGGTGCATGTGCTTCGCTTACCTGGGGAACACATGGCACCAGGATGCACTATGGGAAGAAGGCAAGCCGGCGGCGGCAGTGGGATGCTTTGGGCAATGTTCTGCTGGGAAACCTTGGGTCCTGCCATCCATGTGGATGTTACTTTGACACATACCACCTACCTAAGCATTGTTACAGACCATGTACACCCTTTCATGGAAACAGTATTCCCTGGTGGCTGTGGCCTCTTTCAGCAGGATAATGCACCCTGCCACAAAGCAAACATGGTTCAGGAATGGTTTGAGGAGCACAACAACGAGTTTGAGGTGTTGAGTTGGCCTCCAAATTCCCCAGATCTCAATCAAATCAAGCACCTGTGGGAAATGCTGAACAAACAAGTCGGATCTGCTTGTTGGTGAACATCTTGGTGCCAGATACCACAGCACACCTTCAGGGGTCTAATGGAGTCCATGCCTCGACGGGTCAGGGCTGTTTTGGCAGCAAAAGTGGGACCAACACAATATTAGGTTATAATGTTATGCCTGATTGGTGTGTGTAAATATATAAAGACACCAGGAAGAAATACGAAGGGGACAACATAACTAGTCACGCTGCTGACTTGGAGCAAACTCCACCAAAAGGAATTGCGTAACTATAATTTGTCCACTTAGAAAATTAGCTCCACATCAAAAATACTATTTAAACAACATTGCAGTTGAAATAAAAAACTGCCATTTCTGCTTTTAATATCTCCTGCTATCTTGCCTGATGGGCTTCCATTATAAGGGCATTAGTCTAAATGCATTTTTGTCTGATAATACGCCACAGAATCTGTCAACAGGTTAACCTGCAATTAAATTGATTAGAACTATACTTTCAGAAAACCTTCCTTGAAATCAGTCTGATTAGTGTAGCAAGTTTCCTGTTTTCCCTTTTTTTTTAAATCAAAATGAGATGCACTTTTTGTATTTTAGGATGTAATTGCTGTTTGTTTGCGCTGGCACCTGTGCTGCATTTGCTTTGGCTTTCACTGAATAACATCTGACAGGCAGTAAGACAATGGTGGCCAAGTCTTTTTTTTTTATAATTTGTGCAAACAAATTGAATTACATTCTAATAAAGCATAAACACCAAATTACAGTGCATCTCACAAAAGCATTTTAATTTCAGACAGAAATTAGTAGACATCATTTTTGAGTTTCAAAATTAAACTTAGATATACTGGTTAAAAATAAATAAACAAGTTGTTAAATGTAAGTGTCCAGTTAATATGATACACGTGTAAGCTTGTATTCATGCATATTAAAAACACTGGAAACTTGGAAAGCATTTTTCCATCAGTGTTCAATATTAGATAGCAGTTGACAAGGTGAAACAAAAGTCTGTCAATCATTCAGACTTCGGCAAGGCAGTCACTTACTGCGGGGTGATGGTAGGATTGTGCAAGGAGAAGAAAGAACAAGAGGTTGTGGTTGGATATAAAAAGGGTAGCCGTGATTGATAACATGCTGATGTATCTGGGTCTGCATGGCAGCTTTTGGCCAGGCTGAGGAGAATTGTGGGTTGAGAGAGTGAGAGTGAGAGGTAGTCAGTAAATGAATAGGTATGTGTGGAGCTGATAGAGGAGGAGAGTGGTCAGTGACGGAAATGGAAGGGTCAGTCAACTGTGAAGGAGAGTTTTTGGAGAGTTGGAGTTGGATGTACAATGACTCAAATGATAGTTCATGGTGGAACACTAAAGAATTAATACCCAAAACTGACGACGGAACACAAAGTATATGCTTGCAGCTATGTCAATAAAAACTCCAGGAACACATTATTCTGATGGCCCACTTTAGGCATTCTACTATATGTAACTTTGCAACTACAGTACATGTCAACTAACTATCATTAGAGTATTAGTAGACTGTTAGTACACTGTTAGTTTAGGGCTAGGGTTTATAGAATAAGTTGACATGGAGTTGCAAAGTTAATTATAGTCAGTAGAATGTCTGTTGGGGAGCATCACAACAAAGTGTTAGCAGATATTAAGCAGACACTCTACTAATACTCTAATGAGAGTTAGTTGACATGTAGTTGCAAAGTTACTTATAGTTAGTAGAATGTTTAAAGTGTATCACTGAAATAAAGTGTTACCAAACTCTGGTATTTCCAGCAAAATATGTTCTAATAACAATCCCATTAAGCTATGAAAACTTTATTTCTGAGTGTTCCCTGAACGTTTCATTTGACCAGTTATTTATTTATTTATTTTTTAAAATAAGCAATATCCGTGCGATATGGCTCTATACAGCGATATCACACTAGACTGGGTAAACCCAGCCTGATCTGCCGGCAATTTGATTTCCTGCAGCTTAGGCTGGAAACCTGTACATTCATTTATCCTGCTTCTGTCACACTTTTGCGGGAACCAATCACAGAGTTGGCTTATCCACCTGGTGCGCTATTGGTGGGTTTAACACAATGACAAAGGATGGATCGAAGGACTATCCAATTGCGTACAGAGTCATTTGAACTATGCTCGTTGATCACGCCTCTTGTGGTCTGATTGGCTGAAGGACTATCCAATTTTTAAAATAAGCAATATCCGTGCGATATGGCTCTATACAGCGATATCACACTAGACTGGGTAAACCCAGCCTGATCTGCCGGCAATTTGATTTCCTGCAGCTTAGGATGGAAACCTGTACATTCATTTATCCTGCTTCTGTCACACTTTTGCGGGAACCAATCACAGACTGGCTTATCCACCTGGTGCGCTATTGGTGGGTTTAACACAATGACAAAGGATGGATCGAAGGACTATCCAATTACGTACAGAGTCATTTGAACTATGCTCGTTGATCACGCCTCTTGTGCAGTAAAAATACAGAGCATACTCCCCTGACCAATGTTCAATCTTAAAAGATTGAGCGTGGTCTGGTGATAGCCAGACAAAATATCGCACTACTTCCTTCCGCCACAGATTCAAATCACAAGTTTGACAGTTTAGCCCAAGACTGCGTAACTAACTTTATAACTAGTAACGAAGGAATGCTGAGTCACTTCATTAAAGCCTATTGCATTATGTAGACAGAGTATTATGAGAGAGAGAGATCGACTAAGCGAGTGCATTACCTGCATCTAGCTGATATTCTTCAGTTCAATCTTATATTCATAATCTTAAAATCAGTTTGAATGTCCCCTGAGGAATAATCTTTGTATTTGTCCTTTTCACAATTAAGGAGATTTCCCATTACAGCGCTAGTCAGTGCATTTGTAAGTTGCGTCTTTGCTACTCACACATAAAAACAGTCTTTGCTGCCATCTAATGGTGTAATAATGTAGCTAACTTTCACTGAAGTCAAAATCACAATCACTAATGGACCCTTTCTCAATATCAAATACTGCATGTTATTTATATAAATAATATTTATTGAAAAAAAATATTTAAATAAACAATATTAGCCATTATAAAATATAAGAAGTTTGTACAATAGGAATTATGCAAGCAAACAGTTCAGTCAAAAGTACAAAAGCAGAGCTAGTTATAGTACAGGATTTCAGATAAATTCAGTTAAACTTAACTTTGCCCTTGGCCAAATCGATTTGCACTGGAACAATTATAGCTGAATAAGACCCATAATTGTCCGTTTGATATACCCAAAATGAATTATGCCTAATGTTTAAACACTGTCTACATTAGAGCCAACGGCAAATTCCCGAAGGACTGGCCGAGATGAAGCTGTTCTCATGGGTACATGAGTGCTGAACGGCCGCTGATGGCCATCTCCGAAAACATCTGAACATATTGTCAAATAGGCACTATGTTTATATACAAGTTGTGCGTTTGAGGTCTAAATAACTACATTCTCGCCTGAACTGAAAAACTTCCGCCATGACACTGTGACATGAAATGTTGCAAGCGGGTGATACAAACAGTGAAACGGTTCCAGTGCTGATACTGGTAGAATATTTGATGGCTGGAAAAGGCTCTCAGCCAATCAGAATCGAGAACCAGAACAAACTGTTGTATAAATGTTTTTTTAAGTTTTTGTTATATAAATGTTTAGGAACATTCCATTTTATATTTTGGAAGCATTATGGGTGCATCACTTTTGAGTGTTCTCCGAAAATTCTGAAACAAGTAGTAATATTTATAAAAATATTAGACCAATGTCCAACTTAAATGTTTCAGAAATACAAGTTTTTGTGCTAATGTTTTGAGAACATTATTAAAGACCGGAAGAACGTACAACAAAAATATATCCAGGCAGAGAATAACAAAACCAGACAAAGAGCAAGATACTCCAGACATGGGAGAAAAACAGAAACTAAAACAAATGCGCACAAAACATCCATAGAGGACAACACCAAACAAAGAACAGAAGAAACACAGGGGGATTAAATGCACAAGGCAACAAGGGCTGGAACAAGGGACAGGTCTGAGTGATTAGTAAGTAAGAAGACTAATGCTGCCTTCACATGCTATTGGAAATTTGTTAATTCCCACTTTAGAAGTCGTAATTACGAGCTTGTTGCATTCAAGTGCTTTGTTCGTCGGAATGGACAGGAATCATGGAGGACACCAGGTTTATTCTTGCCTATTTATTGGGAAAATCTTATTAAAACCAAAAGTATATGTAGTGTCACATGCACTGACAACCATATAAACATTTATGATGCTATCCAGAAAGTCTGCTATCTGCCGATTCTGTTATTTCGGTCAAATGAAGGCTATTTCCGCTGTGTATAAAACATACAATATGCTTCAAATGATTACTCATATATGTAAAAATGCCCTACATTGATGACAAGACAAGACGATTTAGCTGTTTTGGGGGAAAAACTAATAAATCACACCTGTCACAGCAGTAGTTCTCCCCGCCACCATGTTTAAAGTTTATGGCATGCCAATCTCGGGAATTTGGGTATCAAAATTATTTCCGAACTTCCCAGTGGTAAACACAACATCAGAGGGCGTTCATGTGCAATTTAAACCTAGGAAACTCGTATTTACGATAATTCTGATAGCACATGAAGGCAGCATAACAAGGCAGACAATAGAGACAAAGGCTGAATCCGGAATCGCCCCCTAAACCCTCAATCACTATTCCCTATGTTAGTCCACTAATACAGTTCACTTGAAGGAGTGAATGAAAACGAGTGAATGAATTCGGACAGCCGTTGTGTGTACATTGGCTGTACACTCGTTATTGCGGTGCATTGTGGGATAGAATTAGTGCACTCAATAACGTCCACTATGGTTTCGGACACCACTACAAATGGCTGTCCCCTCAAATAGTGCACTCTTTAAGGGTATAGGGGCGATTTCGGATTCAGCCAAAGGAAAAAGGAACTAAACACAGGAAGTCAGAACAATGGGAACAAAAATATACTTCAAAATAAGAGTCCAAAACACAAGACACGGAAGCACGAGACGGTAATCATGACAATAACATTGAGAGAACTTTGCCAGAACATTAGCCAATATTCTGAGAATGTTCCCTGTTAGCTGGGTAAGTGCTTGAATTTACTTGAGTTTGTCTCACAGATATATCACTGTTGTAGTATCACCTGTTGTAAAAATAAATTAATTGTAATATCATAATAATAAAGTGTCACACACCATTACACACATATCAATTGAGCTTCTACCTAAGCAAATTATAACAGTAGAGAATTGGGTCTGTACATAAATATTTCAAGACCAGACCTGCAGTTCAGGTTTTAAGTAATTTGTATTTTAGACAATTTAATTAACATAATGCAGCAAATCCAGTGAAAAATGTGCACCAATGAAATGCATGTGAAAATGACTGAAAATGTATGTCTTTGTTTCACTGTTTACAGAAAAAGGCATTCTGATGAACAGTGCAAACAAAAGTGCTACAAATCAGATAAAAGTTAGCTAGTATATTTGTGTAAAATACAGGGTCTCTGTATGAATTGCATTTGCAATTACAGGGAACCCTGAGGGAATGATGTGGGACTGCATAGTATGTGATTGTAGGTATTGTAAGCACTAGCATTCAAAGTTTCTGAAAGATTCCTCTGTGAAAATCTCTGAACTCACTTCTGTTGACAAGGAATCAGCTCAACTGGTAGTGCATAATCCTTACAATGCCAAGGACGTGGGTTTGATTCCCAAGAAACGCAGACAAACATGTAACTTGCTCCATTTAGCTTTACATAAAAGCACCAAGTGCGCAAATATATCCATGGGGGCACAGGGGGAAAGAAAAACCCAAATATACCAGAAACCACATAAAAGAAGAAATATATCACATGCATATGTGTATAAGCTACCAAAATAAAATATCTTGGACCAAACCAAAAAGGCTATTTTTTGTGTTGTGTCTGTTTAAATAACATATCACTTTTAAATTGCATTTATGGCTCATTTCCACCGAGCGGTGCGGTGCGGTACGGTACGGTTCAGTACAGTACAGTACTATCTGGGACCGTAAACCCTGATCCGTCTTGTGTTTCCACCGTCAACAGTACCCTTATGATAGGCGTGGTGTAGCGATAGACGTCATTCTCGCGTGAAGAAGAAAGCGACACATTAAAACAAGTGGACAACATACAGCAGATCTTGTTCTTGCTTCTCGGCATGTGGCTGTTGTCACAAGAAGACACGCTTTGTTTGAGCCAATGCTACAAGGAAAAACACAGCCGAAAAAGCACGTGCAAATGACGATTCTCTGTCAATCAAATCAATGTTCTGCAGTGAGTCTAGCTCCACCCTTTAGTACCGGACCACTTTGCTAGTTACCCCAACGGAAGGGGTAAATGTAATGCACACAATTGTGCAGGTAATGTTTATATAAGACGCTGCATATAATTAAAAATCCAATGAATATTGACTAAACGGCTTCAATGGTTTCCTCCATGATACCTATTTTTTTCAGACAAAAAAAAGCACTTGAACGCGACAAACTCATAATTAAGACTACAGAAGTAGTAAGTAGCAAATTTCCGATGGCATGTGAAGGCAGCATTAGTACAGTGGTTCAAGTTAGGGTTTGATGCAATGCCAAGTTCGAATGAGCTTTTTTTCTGATCCCAAGAAAATATTAAATTACAAGTCAGTGCACGAGAATTAAAGCAAAAGTGATGAAGGAGAGCAAGTCAGTCAAGACGGCACATACATAAGACTGATCTAATGTTATGTTATCCTACCCAAGCGCTTAAAATAAAGAAACTTAACATGTACGCAGTCTACACGAGGCAACAAGACCATCGGTTTTCATAGCCGCTAGTTCTTTGAAGTCGACTCGGTGTGTCCCAGGCTTAAACCTCACTCCAATCCGGGTCACGGCACTCTGAGCTCTGAGCGGGGCTTGAACCGGGGTCTCTGGCATGGGAGGCGGGCGCTCTAACAAGGACACTAAAGACCGTCAGTTTCTAGCGTCAGTCGCTAGTGCGCCTCTTGAGATCAGGGGAGTGAGGTTTACACACACAGCTCTTACAAGCTGACCTCCGTTACACTCACCCCCCTAAACCTCACTTCCATCCAGGTCATGGCACCAGTGTAAACTCTCTGGTCCTACTCTCCCCGCTCCGAGTGGGACTCGAACCGGGGTCTTTGGCATGGGAGGCGGGCGCACTAACAAGGACACTTGAGATCCGGGGAGTGAGGTTTACACGCACAGCTCTTACTATCTGGCCTCCGTTACAATAGCATCACTATTTACACTCACCTAAAGGATTATTAGGAACACCTGTTCAATTTCTCATTAATGCAATTATTAATCCACCACTAATCAACCAATCACATGGCAGTTGCTTCAATGCATTAAGGGGTGTGGTCCTGGTCAAGACAATCTCCTGAACTCCAAACTGAATGTCAGAATGGGAAAGAAAGGTGATTTAAGCAATTTTGAGCGTGGCATGGTTGTTGGTGCCAGACGGGCCGGTCTGAGTATTTCACAATCTGCTCAGTTACTGGGATTTTCACGCACAACCATTTCTAGAGTTTACAAAGAATGGTGTGAAAAGGGAAAAACATCCAGTATGCGGCAGTCCTGTGGGCGAAAATGCCTTGTTGATGCTAGAGGTCAGAGGAGAATGGGCCGACTGATTCAAGCTGATAAAAGAGCAACTTTGACTGAAATAACCACTCGTTACAACCGAGGTATGCAGCAAAGCATTTGTGAAGCCACAACACGCACAACCTTGAGGCGGATGGGCTACAACAGCAGAAGACCCCACCGGGTACCACTCATCTCCACTACAAATAGGAAAAAGAGGCTACAATTTGCACGAGCTCACCAAAATTGTACAGTTGAAGACTGGAAAAATGTTGCCTGGTCTGATGAGTCTCGATTTCTGTTGAGACATTCAGATGGTAGAGTCAGAATTTGGCATAAACAGAATGAGAACATGGATCCATCATGCTTTGTTACCACTGTGCAGGCTGGTGGTGGTGTAATGGTGTGGGGGATGTTTTCTTGGCACACTTTAGGCCCCTTAGTGCCAATTGGGCATCGTTTAAATGCCACGGCCTACCTGAGCATTGTTTCTGACCATGTCCATCCCTTTATGACCACCATGTACCCATCCTCTGATGGCTACTTCCAGCAGGATAATGCACCATGTCACAAAGCTTGAATCATTTCAAATTGGTTTCTTGAACATGACAATGAGTTCACTGTACTAAAATGGCCCCCACAGTCACCAGATCTCAACCAATAGAGCATCTTTGGGATGTGGTGGAACGGGAGCTTCGTGCCCTGGATGTGCATCCCACAAATCTCCATCAACTGCAAGATGCTATCCTATCAATATGGGCCAACATTTCTAAAGAATGCTTTCAGCACCTTGTTGAATCAATGCCACGTAGAATTAAGGCAGTTCTGAAGGCGAAAGGGGGTCAAACACAGTATTAGTATGGTGTTCCTAATAATCATTTAGGTGAGTGTACATTTAGTGAAAAGAAAGTACCTATTCTTTTTCCAACACAGATGTTGCTTTTTGGCACACACTATTATGATGTGCACGTAACTCAAGGACCCCCCTCCCCTCCCTCCACCCTAAACACTGAGATGATGCATGAAGCAGACACGTAGATATGCGCAATCTATTCTAGAACGAGAAACACTTCAATTAATAATCAGGTAGTATCCCAGACTTGCAAATTCAAATGAAAGAAAGTTAAAGTGTAATTTCTTTAAAAATTTGGTTTTCCAAACACTCCTGCCACCCCTCTGACCTTCATAAGCCATTGTTTACACAAATGGATAGTCCCGCCCCAAACTCATGCCATTGGTTGAACAAGAAGTTGACATGTCGAGCTGCTCTGACATGTTGGCTCTGCATGTTAAACTTTAATTGGAGAGAATATTTGGTTATTATTATTATTTTTTAAGGTGATGTAGTTACATGTTATTACATGTACTTACTATAGTAACAATAAATGATGCTTACAAGTAACTAACCCTAAACCAAACCCTAACTGTAACTCTATAGTAAGTACTGTACATGTAGTCAATTAATATTACTCAGTACTTATTTGAGTAAGTACAATGTAACTACGTCACCAAAAAATAAAAAGTGTAACAGAATATTTTAATATCAAAAATAACCTTTAAGAAAAGCTAGATTCACATACATTCTAAATAAACAATGTTTCAAAAACATCTACTGGTAACACTTTATTTTAGGGTTCAAATCTCACTATTAACTAGTTGCTTATTATAATGCATATTACTAGGATATTGGCTGTTTATTAGTAATGTTATTGGCTGTTATTAATGCCTTATTCTGCATGACCATATTCTACATCCCTTAATCCTAACCAATGCCTAAACTTAACAACTACCTTACTAACTATTAATAAGCAGTAATTAGGAGTTTATTGAGGCAAAATTAAAAGTTTTACTTTAAGGTACAGTTTTAATAATCTTTGATCATACTAGGAACACCACTTATTTTGATATTTGATACTTATTTTTATTTTGAACAGACTACAACACATGTAAAGTACTTGGTTATAATTTCAACGGTGGTGTGTTTTTCCATTACATTCAAATTCAATATATTTTAAATGTGCTAAATTGCAACATAACCAGTAAAAATGTGTAATTACAAATATATTTAAATATATGACATACAGAAATAATGACACTGAAATATATTGTCAATCAAATGATTGTCAGTACATTCAGCAGTACTTATTTACGATTTATATGAATTTGCAACTTAGAGAAATGCAAATCTTTTTTATTCTAAGACTGTGAATAGAACTGATTCAGTATTATCTATAAACCTGAAGTGTGTAATTTCTGCCACAGTAGTGTCCACAGAATCTGAAAAACCAATGATTATTTTCTAATCGGTTTTCTGAACACATCCTCCACCTGCTATTGGTCTGATAAATAGGTAGCCCTGCCCCAAACTTACAGCATTGGTTAAAGGCACAATAAGTAATTTTAACCACTAGTGGTCGCTTATTCAAAACAAAGGCGTAGCTTGATGACGCCTTGATTTCGCAGAATCATGGGAGTTGTTGTTTTCACCTCTACAGCCGGTGGAAAAGAATCCGACAGGATCATATTCATGGATGAGCTAATGTATTAAAGATTTATTAACGTTACTGTAGTATGAAGCAAGGTGGGGCTGAAAGCTGTTGGGGCAAGTGCTAATGAGAGAAGCGCGACACACAGCTCGAGAGCAGTGTAGCTTTTATTATGCCACAGTCGTCACTTCTGCTTCTTCCACTCATGAATATGTGTGGTAATGCAGCGCTGTTTTATCATATAAGATACATTTGAGTGTTGAAAGTTATGTTATAATGCTAATCTATGAGTCACTTGATGCACACTGCAGTACACTAGATCGATATTAGGCATGGTAAAACATGGTACTCACGGTAAATCAAGAAAAAAGATTTAAACAATAAGACTAACTGTGTTGAACTATATAACAATCATTAGTTTTTTGTCGATGAATGTATCCAAACGGTTGCTCATCTGTCTAATAAAACACATAATATATCTTTGGTGTTTCCATGGTTTCTACAAAATAAACCGGAAATCAAGGGTAACACGGGTATGATGTCATTGATAGGTGGCGCACGGACACGGTCCGTGTCCTGTTTAAAATTGCTTATTTCTCTGGATTTAAACATTCTTGGAAACATCTGGGATAATGTAAGTACACAAGTCAACAAAATATATAACATTGTTCTAGTGGCTTTTGGATATTTGAATCCGAAAATTTTACATATTGTGCCTTAAAGTTCTCTCAAGCTGGTTGGGATGTTCAAATAAACAGAGAAATATGTGGTTACACTATTTTTGACAGTCCACTTTAGACATTCTACTAATTAGTAGTAAGTTTGTCATCTAACTCCCATTTGAGTATTAGTAGACTCTTAGGTTAGGGTTAGAGTTAGTAGAATAAGTTGACATGTTCTTGCAAAGTTACTTATAGTCGATAGAATGTCTTTTGGGGAGCATCAAAATAAAGAGTTAGCAGATATTAAGCAGACAGTCTACTAATATTCTAATGAGAGTTAGTTGACAAAGTTATTTAGGCCACATTTACATGGTTCAAGTGACCCCTGATTTTTCCTCCCATGTGGCACAGAACGGATATGACCCATGGATGTGTAAGCAGAAAAAAAAAGCCGCTGGATTCCGATATTTTCAAATCTATTTCAGGCCTCATTCATATGTGGCAATAAATCTGATATGAATTGTATATGTGCATTTGCAGCTACCATGTAAGTGGAGAGGTTGGATATTGCCCTGTCAACGTGAGTCGTACGTCATTGAAATAGCGACAGGGGTGAATGACTTCAAATCAGGGAGACACCAATCACGATCACATGACTCTTTTCAATGGCGCAATGGAGGATGAAGGCTCCATGCAGCCAGTGTTTTGCTGACCTTTAAAGATTATCATTTAATCTGCATCTATGCATCTCAAATTTTTTACTTCCTTTTCCACCTAAGCTTTTCCAGGATCTATTTATCTCTATCTATCTAAAGCATCACACTGCATCCGCCGGCTTGCCTTCTTCCCATAGTGCATCCTGGTGCCATGTGTTCCCCAGGTAAGCAACGCACACGCACCCGGCCATCCACGTGATGTAAATTCTTCTTCCAAAAGCTTCTTCCATTGCTCTGTTGTCCAGTTCTGATGCTCACGTGCCCATTGTTGGCACTTTCGGCAGTAGACAGGGGTCAGCATGGGCACCCTGACTGGTGTGCGACTATATAGCCCCAGACACAACAAACTGCGATGCATGGTATATTCTGACACCTTTCTATCAGAACCAGCATTAACTTCTTGAGCAATTTGAGCTCCAGTAGCTTGTCTGTTTGATCGGACCACATGGGCCAGCCTTCGCTCCCCACGTGCATCAATGAGCCTTGGCCGCCCATGACCCTGTCGTCGGTTCAGCACTGTTCCTTCCTTGGACCACTTTTGATAGATACATACTTGTCTGTCTGTCTGTCTGTCTGTCTGTCTGTCTATCTCCATCTATCCATCTATCTATCCCATCCATTCATCCATCCATCTTGAGGCAATAAAGAGGTGAAAACATCATCAGAAAGTATTCTGACTGCAATATGGATTCTTCCAATGATATAGTTCCAATTATAGTAAATATAACAGTGGATGAAAAAAAAAGAAGAACAAAAAACTAAAATGAAAAGAATTTTGTCTCTGGCATACGTATAAACACTCTGAATAATGACATTGGAGGTTGCAGGTGTTGTTTACCTCTGGAGAAAGCTGCTGTGCTGAAGCCATTAGAGAAAATGCAGTGTGACTCTGACCCTGGCACCAGAAAGCAGGCTGGTGTCAGAAGCATTCAGGAAGAGCTACACACTCAGCCACCTAATTCTGTTAATTGCTGCCTGCCTCAATATATAACTACTTTCATAAGCACAGACGTTGACAATGTGTTAAAGTGGAGGTGGACTTTTGCAATTTGCAAAGAACAGGGCGTTTAAAAAAACCCTCATAAAAATCTACTGCTTGATGGAAAACTTTACCTGAGTTTAGAACAATATTGGTGCATTTAAGAGAAGTCAGCGGCTATTTTTTACTAAGTGTAAATAGCAACTAGATTATATTTACACTAAGTGAAAATAGCTGTAGATGCTATTTACTAGCATACTAAGTGAAAATAGTGATATATTCTATATACTCTATATATATTCTAAATAGTAATTAGATGCTATTTATACTTTATTTTGACAGATACATACTATTTGCACCTCAGTTTTGTTGTAAATAAACAGGATGCAATAATAACAGTGTGTAAATGATTATATTTATTAAAATTATTAAATGGATTAGATTAGATTAGATTCAACTTTATTGTCATTACACAAGTACAGGTACAAGGCAACGAAATGCAGTTTAGGTCTAACCAGAAGTGCAATAGCAGCAAGTGCAGGATATACAGTGGTTTCATAAGTGCAGGACATGAATATGTACTGAATATATATAAAGATGGCTATTACTATAAATAGAATTTTACAGGTTAATATGTACTATGAATATAATATACAGATGGCTATTACTATAAACAGAATTTACAGATAGATATGTACTGAATATAATACACAGATGGATATTACTATAAACAGAATTTAAATGGATGCCGCCTTAATGGGACAATAAATGCCCTCCCTACACCTATCCCTAACCCTACCCAATAAATGCTTTTATTATTATTAAACATTTCGTTAGGCACTTTATTTCCATTTCTAGAACATTTTCTTAATTTTTATTGAAAGTAAATGCCTTTCCGATGTGATATGTGATGGGAAAAGAGAGAAGAGTGAGCTCTGCAAAAGGCAGATTCGAACCTGGGTCGATCACATTAAACCCTAGCTCTTGAAGCCTTATGCTTTACTGACTAAGCCACTGAAAACACTGAAATACACCCCTTAATTTTTAAATCTTGTTTTTCCCAAACAGGCATAGTGTGAATTGCACTTGCCAACAAGGCATGCTATTTGCACTTGGTGTAAATAGACACTCCGTTAAGGGAAAGGCAGTGGCATAGTTTGATGCATTGGTCATCCGTGACTATCTGACCTCAAAATCCTGAAAGATCTTTAGCTTGGGTTTGATTTGAAACATACACTTTCAGTTGAAATCAGTTAATTAAAAAAAACAAAGGCTCTCTGAAAACCAAAGCAAAGGCTCTCTGAAGAATAAAGAGATAAATAATATAGCACAATATAGATTTAAAATCCTCAAGAACAAAGTTCTTAGATAAAACCAAAACTGCATCATTAAAAGATTTATCGTGGGTTCATTCACTTTGGTCATAAGATTTATTTTGCACACATCAAATATCGTTTGGTCTCGGTCTCTCTATAATGAGCACCAATAATTAATTCATTTTGTAGTGTCCAATTGTGGCTAATGTAGAGCATGACTAACAACAGAGTTTTCATTAGGCCAGTAATCATTGTAAAGGATTACATGCTGCAAATCTGTCAAGCTTTAGCAGAAATCACCAACAAAGAGCCCAGTGGGTCAGAGGTAGAATTACACAACCTCTTCAGCCTGCACAGTTGAACCGTTTGTTTGGCATGGTTATCAGAGCCTCAATAGCACTGTGTTAAAATGAAGACTAATCCTCTATTCACTTGAAGTAAACCGTGTGTACTGAAACAGCTTTCGTAATGAATCAATGACTTAATATGTAGGACTTTATTTATTAATGCTCATGAGGCAGGGCAATGCCATAAAATCCATTAAAGAAAAAAAAAACTTGAATGTGGTTAAGTTTCATACAAAAAAAGCTACATTTTGAGCAAAAAGCTGTTTTTTTTTGTCAAAAGACTGCGTCTGGATCTGATTCAGAATGATGATCAAAACACAGATGGAGTAGAAGGAGTCCATCTACACCCCCTAATGCTTGCACAGTCCTATAGCTCGCCCTGGGTTGACTTCTTCCGTAATGTAGGCAGTTTTGATTTATATGCGGTTTAATGTTGATGATTGCGTTATTTTACATATCCATCTGCTTACATATACTATCGCTTGTTTCTGCTGCTTCTTCGCAAGTGATTTGGGGCCCTATTTTAACGATCTTAGCGCATGGCGCAAGTGCATTTAGGGCGTGTCCGAATCCACTTTTGCTAGTTTAACGACGAAAAAAAAGAGTCAGTGTGCAAGGCTCATGGTCCAAAAGGGTTGTACCTAGTCTCTTAATGAGTCATGGGTGTGTTTTGGACATAACGTGCAATAAACCAATCAGAGTCATCTCCCATTTAAATGCCAGTTGCACTTGCACCATGGCGGATTTGCTATTTACATGGCGGGATTTGCGAGCGGAAAGACTGAATGCCTCTCCAGAGAGGAATAATTTTATTTTTAATATTTAAAAATGTTTGTGTGCTGCTGTGTGTCCCTGTGTGTGTAATAATCAGAGTGTACACGCGTTGTGCACCCACCTATAGGCGCATATTACTAATGCACCCTTTAAATAACACAAAAAATACTGGCCCAGTCGTTTTTAGTTCGTCAAAATAGCAACGCGCCAACAATGCGCCTGAACACACCTCGTTTTCAGACCAGCACGCCCATGGGCGAACAGATGGGTGTGAGTGCATTTGCCATTTAAACGACGTAGTGCTGGACGTGAAAATGATAACTGCGTCGGACTGAAACTAGCAAAAAACACTTGCGTCACGCATTGCGCCGGGTGTGTGATAGGGTCCTCTATTCGGAGATTCTGTATTCTTTCAGAAGATGTATAATAGTGAAAACACGGAAAGCCAATAAAAGTGAATAAAACAATAAAAGTCAATAAAACAATTTATTAATGTCAGCTTATAATAAATGTATATGCATAAATAAATACTATGAATAAACACCATTAGACTTTTTGACACAAAATTATCCTAAATTGGTCGTTAGTACCACTAAGATAGAGTTCCTGTTCACAACTGCCTCTGGCACATTTACTTGGCAGGTTATAAAAAAGATTGTTTCAAAATCTTTGTCATTTCAGAGTCTTTTGCAATTACGATGCCATCAGTGTGAAAATGACCAAGCCCCTAGTCTCAGATTTAATGAGTAGCTAAACGACTTCACATGTTTTTACGAGATATATAACTGACAGTCATAGCAGAACCTAGCTGTTAATATTCCGAGTGCAGTCTGCAGCTGTACCTCCACTTTTAAAGGCCTCATAACTGCTGCTGGCATTTAAGTTTTTTAAGACCTATTTTTAGGTTGTTAGCATTCGCCCTACGGTTATGTGTACGCACAGGATCATAGCAGGAGCTTTGTAACCACATGAGACCTTTGTGCTCCTGTGCAAGACTCTGAACCAGAGGTGGTCTTCTGCCAGAGTTGAAGGGAAGATGTGTCGGCAGTCTTTTAAGAACTCTGGAGCCAAAAAGATACCAGCAGATCTCAGAACGGATCTTTGACTGACAGAAGCTGCAGCTTTGGGCCAGATTTTCCTCATCACCAATTCAAAAGGAAAGTCTAGCTGACACATTTGATCGATTTCTCTATTTTATTTGTGTAGAGTTTGAGGCCGCTGGGAGAAGCACATCATGTGTCTTGTGATAATAGCTTGGAAGCTCAGAGGAAGGATATGCATCAAAGCGGTACACAGGTAGGGAAGCTCAGGGTTATTGGATTTGGCTGGAATGCACAGCTGCTTGACCTTATGTGTCAGTTATACAATAATAAATTTCACATTACATTGCACTGAAATAAGTAAATACTGCAGAAAATATTTAACACTTTCATACATTAAATATGCTAGTTATGAGTTCAACATGCTTGAACAGAGTACAAATTTGCTTAAAGGGAACCCCTGGTGTTAAGACTTGTATGGCTTAATATAACATAAATGATAGTAGAAAACCCATGAAAGATCTAGATTATTGAAAAAATCTATTATATATTTAAACAATGGGCGGCGCCATTTTGTTTGCGTTCTAGGTCGATGACGTAGAATGGCTGCACTCGGCAATCAACTGCCGCTACCCGTAGCTATTTTTACCACAACACAACTCGAAAAAATTTTCAGAGTTAAACAAAACTAATTAATTGCTTTGTAATTGCATTTAAAACACACTCAAGCACACATGTGCACACAAACTCACACACACACAAACAGATCGGCGCGTGCAGATCTGTCTCAATCGAGATGTGTTATGGGCTGCCCTCGTCAGTCTCCACGACAGGGGCTGAATCCGAAATCGCCCCCCTATACCCGATGTACACACAACGGCTGTCCGACTTAACGCATTCGTTTACTTTCACTCCTTTGAGTGAACTGTATTAGTGAACTGAAGTGGAGATAGTGAATGAGGGTTTAGGGGGAGATTTCAGATTCAGCCAAGGAGAGTGCTGGCCTGCCGAATCGGGAGCCCATGTGGTCCGATCAAACAGACGAGCTAATGTAGCTCAAATTGCTCACGAAGTTAATGCTGGTTCTGATAGAAAGGTGTCAGAATACACCGTGCATTGCATTTTGTTGCATATGGGGCTACATAGCCGCAGACCAGTCAGGATGCCCATGCTGACCCCTGTCCACCACTGAAAGCGCCAACAGTGGACACGTGAGCATCAGAAGAAGGTGGCCTGGTCTGATGAATCACGTTTTCTTTTACATCACGTGGATGGCCGGGTGCGTGTGCGTCCCTTATCTGGGGAACACATGGCACCAGGATGCACTATGGGAAGAAGGCAAGTCGGCCGAGGCAGTGTGATGCTTTGGGCAATGTTCTGTTGGGAAACCTTGGGTCCTGCCATCCATGTGGATGTTACTTTGACATGTACCACCTACCTAAGCATTGTTGCAGACCATGTACACCCTTTCATGGAAACGGTATTCCTGGTGGCAGTGTCCTCTTTTAGCAGGATAATGCGCCCTGCCACAAAGCAAAAATGGTTCAGGAATGGTTTGAGGAGCAGAACGAGTTTGAGGTGTTGAATTGGCCTCCAAACTCCCCAGATCTCAATCCAATCGAGCATCTGTGGGATGTGCTGAACAAACAAGTCCGATCCATGGAGGCCCCACCTCGCAACTTACAGGACTTAAAGGATCTGCTGCTAACATCTTGTTGCCAGATACCACAGCACACCTTCAGGGGTCTAGTGGAGTCCATGCCTCGACGGGTCAGGGCTGTTTTGGCAGGAAAAGGGGGACCAACACAATATTCCGTCATAATGGTCATAATGTTATGCCTGATTAGTGTATATACTTTTGTTGCTGATTTTGTCATGTTTAGCAACTTTTTTCTTTGTGATGTATGGAGTTCATTTTCTACTCTAAATTATGTGTACCAAGTGTTAAGATTTATGCAATCTGAGTCTATTGTTTCTAAAACCTATATTATATACTGTCACTGGTACCCACATAGTACATAAATGCTACTAAGTCTCATTACATCACATTTGAAATTGAATGTTACTTTATTATTGTACTTTAATTTGTAAATGAACAACTAAATTGATATGTTAGACTGCTTTATTTATTCAATATCATGTCTAATTTATATAGAGAAAATAGTAACAATTGAAATTACCTCTGAAAAACTGTGAGCTTACAAAAACTACTGAAATATATATTAGTGCAAAGATATGGCAGTGGAGCTTGTAAAGAGAAAAGCATGAGATGTCATGCAAGTGCATCATATTTGGGGTGGCTTTTTTCACTAAATTCAAGGAAATTGTTGTCATGCTTTAAAGGAGAATGTGTGGAAGAGTAATGGAAGTCTCAGCTAGATGCTCTGCTAGATACTGGCTACATTCACACTGTCAGCTTTTGATACTGACAACCGCATTTACTCACAGGTGTGAGTCTTGAAATGAACCGTTCAGACAGCAACTTACAGTAGCATCTGGAATACTGTCTGTATCAATGTGCAACCGGAGTCAAGCCCGTATTCTCTTACCAGTAACCATTGCGACAGAGACCAAAAAAAAAAATCAAAGTCTTATTACTGAAAGCAGCTTTTATATCTGGGTGAAGAGCGGAGCATTTAAGTCACGCGTAGAACACAAAAGTGATGGGAGCTGGTCCGGTGGAGAACAGTGACTGGATCTAAAACTTTCAGATGACACACAGCTCATATCTCCGTTGTTGTAAGTTACCAAAAGCGAAACCACACATGAAAACCTGCAACACATGGCTGACACATTTGTGCAGTGCAGAATTAAGAAAGAAGAAAAAACAAAAAGACGAAAAAATTACACAGCTTCCCGAGGAAGAAAAGCTAGCCATTGGATTTCCCGTTTGTTTCAATGACAATTGTTCATCTTTGCTCATGGGTAATATGGGAATGTTTCAGGAAAACATCATGACAAAGCTGATGGAACCACAAGAACATGCACACAGTTCCAAGCCCTTTACTGGTGATTACAGAAGACTGGAAAAGATATCATTTCCATTTCATAGTTCTGATGGATGGATGGATCTCAGCAGCCATTACATCAGTCTTCAGTGTCACATGATCCTTTAGATAATAGGTGTTTTCGAATTCATGCAGCGCTGCACATGCCAATCAGCGTCTGACTTGAAGCAGTGCACGCCGGTTAGAAATTTTGTCCGACTTGTGTCAACGTACTGTGAGAGCGTTTCGAGAGCAGACGGCTGCTGCACAGGCTCTAATGACGACACAGCTGTTCCACGATTGGCCGGATTCACCGCATGACAACAATCACTGGTGTTTCGTGTTTATTCTGACACTTTAAGTTCCAGTAATGCTCACAAATCTGTGTTTTATAACAGTAAAAGCTCATTTCATGTAATTGTAATATTGTGTCATGTTTATCAAAATAAAACTAACAAAAAAACAGACCCCACTTCAAGGGTATTTGAATCATGTAGGCTTAGGTTGAGCTTTATTCTTGTACAAACAGACACTGTATTAAGTAGTACATAAAGTGATGAATGAATGCAAACACTGCACAAGCGTCACTAGGGGTAGCAGAAAGTGTCCAACTTCACATCTCCGTTTTCAGCTCATCCCCGACTGCAAGTGCCAACTCTCGCTGATCGGTAACATCCAGCCACAGCCGAAGTCAAACATACCTAATAATAAGAACCATTATGAATAATTGAACACCAATAATAAATACGCACCAAATCAGAGCATTAGAATGATTTCTGAAGGATCATGTGAGACACGAGTAATGATGCTGAAAATTCAGCTTTGCCACCACAGGAATAAATTATATTTAAAAATCGTATTCCAAATGGACTAGAAGTGTATTTCGCTTGTCAGGTTGACTATTCAAATCAGACACAATGTGACAACAAGATGCAGAACTAATCGACACGCTGACCAGTCCCCAGTGCAACCCCTACAGTGAAGTTGAGAGTGAGAGGGAAGGGGCTTTTTAGGCGGGGTTCGGCACGCAGACTCCTTGCGACAAGCCTTGCTGTAGCCCTGCGATGCTCTAATGAAAACAACAGATGCCAGATGTGGCTCTAAATTGCCAATGATGAGCTGATTTTGCCAAGCATCTCCATCAACGGTATTATGATGCAGCCTAGTTGGGTCTAATCTTGTTGACAGCAATAAAACAGGTGGTTCAACAGAAGCCAAGCTCCCCAACATAGCAGGGCTTACAACAACAGGCATCATCTCTGACAGATAAAGCTAGCCAGAAATCCATGTGTGAGGCAGCACCTCTCTGTGATATCTTAAGTCGCACTGTTCCCAATAAAGTTAATCTTGGCCAGTGCCCATGTGAGCAGACAGATCTCTTTATTCTGCTCCGGTAGACAGAATGAAAGCTGGCCTTGCTGTGAGCAGCCCCGTGGACTACAATTGATTTACGCCTACAGACATTCAACTGAAAAATATTACTGCTGGATTCTCTGAAATCACACTTAAAAAGAAAATGGGAAAAGGATAAAAGGTTGTATCACTTCAGTCGGTTACACAGGTAATGTATACATAACTTACCCAGCATGCATCAGTCATAGCTGATGCAAAAAGTATATAGGCCACTTTAGGTATTGATGAAATGCTATATTAACTATTTCCCCGCCAGCGTTTTTGAAAAAAGGTTGCCAGCATTTTTGGTCTTTTTCACAAACGTCTCATGGCCCCCAGAATATTCAATTGTATGAATATCTGAACATGCAATCAAATATCAAAAGAAATAACAGAGCCTATGCTTAAAAAAACAAAACAAAAATTATTCTAGCTTCATGCGTTCTTTTTTTTATACCAACATTTGAATGTGGGTATGTTTCATAAAAAAAAGCAACATTTTGAGCAAAAAGCTGAGAAAATTATGTTTTTGTCAAAGACTATGTCCGGATTGGATTCAGAACGGTGATCAAAACACAGATGGAGACGATCGAGTCAACCCCCCCCCCCAAAGCTTCACAGTCCTATAGCTCGTCCTGGGTCGACTTTTTCTATGGTAACGTAGGCAGTCTTATATGAGGTTTAATGTTGATAATCGTGTTATTGTACATATGCATCTGCTTACATATTTCTACGTCTTCCTTGCATGTTTTGATCAGAAGATTCTATACTCTTTCAGAAGATGTGCGCTCCCTACTGTCTAACAGTGGAAACATGGAAAGCTGGAAAATTCTGTCAATGGCGGGAAAGAGTTAAAAGCAACAAAAAAAAAACAAGCAAACAACTAATCTCCAAAATAATCTTCCAAGTACGAATGCATCTATAAATGCCTGGTTTACATAATCTTTTTAGTTGTAATACACATTCAATAGGCAGTTCAGTCACTTTCTTGCTGTTCTTTTTATTCACTCCATCATCAGGCCTAATTCTACCTTCATGGTTTGTATTAGAGGACACTTACAAACATGTCAATCCTGACCCCTGATGCTCGTCCCTGACTTAACATCACCTCAGCACTGTAGCGCCGTCCCTTGCCAGCTCTCTCGCCCACGTGAAGCATCTCCCTGCAGATGAGCCTCGATGTGGGAGGGCGCTCTGTCATGCTGATGTGATGCGCTTTTGAATTCACTGTAGGATTCGTTTCACGCATGCTGCCTTATCCTCTCTCCACAGACGAAAAGCTTCGCTTGCTTTCATCAAAACATCTCTTTTTTTATTGTTTCCCTACATTCTTTAATTTATGAATTTCTGTTCCATTTCTATGTGCCTAAGTACAATCTTTTTGGTGCAGCAGGTGAACAAGAGATGAACTTTCAGATTGTTACACAAAAAATGGAGATGAAGGGGCAAGGAAACAGGCAGCTAGATTCAAGATGCTGTGGAAGAATAAGTTTGACAGGTGACATTTTTAGTATGCGAGCATCGCATCTTCATGGAATTCACCGAAGGGAAGAAAGCTTTTGTATTTGCTACACTTGTAACCCTTCCCGTTTCTTGATGAAAGCTTAAACGCAACAGTTTCTTTATACATTCCACACAGTCCCTCAAAACAAATCCCCATACATCAAGCAAAGGAGGCTGTGCAAACAAAACACAGGAGAGCTTAGGTTTATGTAATCACTGATCACACCAGAGATACATTATTTTCCACCTTCAAAAACCTCTTATACATCAAAGCAGCCCCTCTTTGGTCCACCCTTTCTAACCTCTGATTGGAGAGTAGTGTGTTTGCTGACATAAATGGATAGGGCCACGTTCACACAGCAGTAGAATACGGTTGACTTGTCTTGTATTTGAGACATTAAAACGATTATGTTTACACAGTTGTTGATGGGGAAACCTTATGCAAAAAAAATGTGCTTAATACACAAGGGAGTGACAACCGCACTCTATAACCCAGTGGTTCTCAAAGTGTGGGATGCGCACATGTACTGCAGGGGGGAAAAATCCATTGCAACGACGTTTAAGTGCGTGAATAATGGTTTATAATATGGTTCCACTGAATCATTCTATGTAAAGCCTGACATAGAAGTTTCTTGACGTAGTAAAGCACCTCTTCGGCGGATGGAATCACAAGCTGATATTGTGAACGCCATGTTGCTGGGCTGGCGCTGCCGTCCTGTTGTGATACATGGCTCTGCAGTTCTGCAGTTGGTTATTATTGGAGTTCCGGGCTGAGAAGACAAGTACAATAAGTGCCCCGGGACAAAAAGCGCCTTTGATTTTATTTTCCTCTAAACCACTAGATGGCACAAATACCTGCCGCAGCACTTTCCAAAATATCCGCTTTTCAACATGCACGTGAAAATTTGGCTGATCCTTGACGCGCTAGTGGGCAGCAAGTTGATTCTGTGCTAATTTGATCTAATATTTGACACTTTTTAAAATGTTGTAGATTTCAGTAGCAAAAGAACCGATAAAAATATTGAATATATTTTGAGGTCTCAAGGTCTTCAGGTCTCAAGAAGGTCTTCTTAATGATTTTCAGTTTTGTTCAGTGCAATTAAAGCAACAGTTTTTCAATAATGGAAGAATATAAAAGTATGGTATTTGGGGTAAAAGGCGCCCCTGCTGTTGGGGCGAAAGACACAATAATTAACATGATAATAAACAGCTGGAGAATTTTTCTATTTGTTGACATGACATGGTTAGATTCAGATGGGAAATATCATATATTAAGTTGGTTGTCCACCTTCGAGATAATCACCATATTTATAATGAAACAATCATATTTTGACAAATGTATATATAATCATATCATATAATAAAATATAATGTATTGTTAGTATTGCAAATCTATATTAAATTATTATGGGATCTGCTTCGATGCTTGCAGAATCTTTACTTTTTAAAATAATTTTGTTTCTGTATTTTTAAAATATAGTTTTATATTAACATTTTAATGACAGTATTTATTGAACAAAAAGGAATTATCGAAATAAACAGAAAATAGTACAAACTTTGCTAAAGTGATTGTTTTGAACAAGTATTAGCTTAGACATTATTAAAAACTTTATTATTTTAGATAAAGAATTTGCATCAATACTGTTTGTCTTTTGCCCCGTGTGTTTATGGGGTAAAAGGTCCCCCTCGCCACCTCATACATTGATTTTTAAACAAAATAAACCACTTTTATGATTTTTATTTTCACACAAAATCAATTGCTCCATAAATGTTCAATACAAACATATACATTTTTTACACCAGATTTTTTTAAGGTTTAAAAGGAGGAGTGACCCAAAAAGTTTGAGAACCACTGCTATAACCAAACTCCCACCCATAAACGTTCAAAATTCACAACCGAAATGGACAACTAGTTGTCTGTCACGTCATACAGTGTGAGAGAGCTGCTATCTAATAAATCCTATAAATGACCTACAGAGAACGTGCCTAGAACGTTCTTATTTGGTTCCCAAAAAATAACCAAATAGGAACCATATATGACCATATAAATAACCATATATGGGAACATTAGGGGAACATTCCGTGTTTGCTGGGGCATATGAGCTATGTGTCATTTGAAGGTTTTAGATCCGGAGCCGCTCCTCTCAGTTTTGTGCTCTATGCACGACTCCAATGCTGTGCTCTTTACTCAGATATAAAAGCTGCTGTCAGTTAATAAAGACTTCACGGATGAACTCACACCTCAGTTGGACTCTCAAATGTGATAAGGCATCACCCTCTTTGATATTACTTTAGTCATTTTCACTATGGCTACAGATAGTCACAAATAGTATAAGGGCTTGAAATCAATTGAAAGTTCATATAGGCAGTATACTCAAGACACTATTGTAAGCTGCTGTATGAACAGGACATTTTGAGACTCACACCTGTAAGTAAATGTGGTTTTCAAATCTCAAACACTGACAGTAGCCCCTACAGGTTTGGAAAGACAATAAAAGTGACTTCAGCTGAACAATGTCACCATTTTCTTTTAGAGCTGCTGTACAGCCGAAATCAACTGTTTGAATCTTTGAATCATTTTCCTGTTATCACTGTAAAGCTGCTTTGAAACAATCTATATTGTATAAAGTGCTATATAAATAAAGGTGGCTTGACTTGACAAGTAAATAAAACAGAATTATTCCAGAACTATTTGTAGCGGACAGCACATTCCAGGGCCCAGTTTATGGCTGGGCCCCTCTCTGCCCATAACAGTGGACAAAGGTTTGCTACATTTTGATTGGATCTTGGTGGACTAACACAAACAAACTGTCCAACGCCATCAGATAAAGATGCTAGGACAACAGCCAGACATCTTATAGAGGCCAAGAAGAAGACCTCTGGTACCAAGCCCAGGAAGGGCAGGACTTCTCATTGGTCCACATGCAGTTTCTGCCCTTCACCCATCTAGAAACTGATCCCTAATGTCCTGGTCTGTGACTGCCATAAAAATTCCTCAGGACCTCAGCAGTAGTGGGTGAAAAAGAAAGACCACAATGATCCATCCAAATCCATTCATAACTATGTTTGGAAACCTTAAGACTGATGTAAACTACACACATCCATTTCATACTTATTCAGAGAAATAAGTATTCTCAGTGACAGCTATTTGTAATGCAACATCTTACACAGATTCAGCTGTTAATGAAGAAATGAATGAACGCATGGCAGTTCAATCTTTTTCCATCGTGTTTGGTGTCTATTTGTTTAGAATAGTGCCAAGGGTATTCTAATGGTGGTTTGGAAAGTGAGAAATGCATTGGTAAACTTTAAAGACACTTTAAAGACTTCTAACTGTGTACAGTATGCAAATTAGTTCCACAAGGGAAAGAAAGGTGGGCCCCTCTGATGCCAGCCGCCAATCACAACACTGGAATGGAGAACTGCTAAATTGCAATCTCCTCCTCGTCGAAAAGAGATAAAGGTACCCTTTCAACAGAGACTCCTTGTTCTGAGCCTGTTCTGCAAGGATGAGACTGAAACAGATCACCAAGTTCTGAGTCTCACATCGATAGAGACAAACAGTTCACCAAGTTCTGAGTCTGTCCACCAAGGATAAGACATAACAGATACAACGTAACATTCTGAGCCTCTGGTTAATCCAGAGCGACAACAAAAGACATTAACAAACACTACGTTCAGACTTTTAGTCCAGCAAGACAGGTACGACTACAGCACGTCCCGAGTCTCCATGCCAAAGAGAGGCCCAGAGAGCCTGAAGACACAGAGACATTTGCAACAAGGTTAAGCTCAGGAGAGCAAACCTTCACTTCAAGGTTCCTTCGTCTGCGTGTTCCAGATTAAGGACCTACTTCAGGGCCTCATCTGCGTGTTCCAGATTTTAGGACCCTTTGGTGCTCCAGGAGATCAGCATCCCACAGATCTTCGTGTTCAAGGCTGTTGAAATGGATTTCAGCTTTTTCCCCACTGCATTGTCACCCAGCAACCCACAACCAGTAGAAGAAGTCACCGCCATCGGACTGCTTACTCAACCACCTGGAACGTAAATATCACTTAACCAAACCTCTTTCCAGAGACCATGGCATTGTTGTATATTATCAGTATATGATTTTCTAATTTACATTAGAGGTAATATAACTGATGCTAGTTAATAACAAATAATCTTTTGTTTATTTGTTTGATGCATAAGGTTCTTCACCTTAGTTTCAGAGAAACAACAGTTTATCTTTCCATAAGATAACGCAACTCTTCCATAGCCACACTCATCTTAATCACATGTATTTTATGCATCTTATGCACTTTATTCCTTTATCATTCATTGTGTTCATTTAGTAGTTGTGTTAGTTATTCTTGTTTATCTTTTGTTAATGCAATTTATTTTATTACAATTGTGTCTTCCTTGTGCTGATAATACAGAAGAGGCTCTACAATCTCACCAATCTTTCAGATAAATCAGCTGACCAACTCTCCCCACTATTCATTTATTCCTAATGATTGAACAGCCTCCTGTTTAGAGTGTTCTCATATAGCCAAGGTAAAAGACCTTGACTAGTGTCCCAAACTAAGAGAGGGGGAAGGTGGTCATCTGATGTACTCATAACCACACCTTAAGTGACGGGTGATCCAAAAATCACAACGTCAGCGGTGACGTGAGTACCAATCACTACCTTACTTAGCGTCCTTGGATGGAAGAAAGTAAAATCACTATATATTCCTTTGACTTAAAATTAAAAGTAAAGTCATCCAGGATTCAGTGTGTTTTGGTCTGTGTAGCACAAGCAAACAGGAGGTGATGAATGTGACCAAGCTCTGCATTATTGATTTTGTGTGATCCGCCTAGTTTTAAGAAGCATTAGTCTTTAAGAGCCCAGTAATCAGCTGGTTTTGAAGGGGTATTCATTTGGATTTGAAATATTTTGAGACATACATCTGCTCATGTGCCATTGATTAGTGAGCCAAATTCATAGTCCCCCTTGCCTTAGATCAATACATTCAGTTTTTCCATATATTTTAGTGACTAACATTAGCTCTTTCTGACAACCTCCACACCTCTTTGCTCAGGTTTCCCATTTCTCAATTTTTTACATTCTTCCCCACGCCATACTACCAAACGAAAGCTCTGTTATGATCCAGTACACTGAAACTATTTGAGCAGTGGAGACATCAAAGCTGCTGGAGTTGTAGTATGTCACCGGATTGCATCAGGACTGGAGACTGCAAGACCACCCTTCAGCCCATCGTGGAAAAAAAAAACAACATGTAAAGGTGCAGAAAAAAAAAACTTTTAAATATTAACAGTCCCTCCATGTGATGGCCTGGTAGGAACATATTTCTTAAAGTGAGAGGGTGTGGCAAGCAGCAAGGCCAAGGGACCGTGAGAACGGGTTCATAAATGTTTTAGACCCCATTTACACATGTAATTTGCGTCGTCCACTTGTGACTAAAACGTATCATAATACCAGTTGTAAACAGGGCCTTAGACAACAATTAGCCTACTTGTTGTATATGCCAGACTAGGGGCTAATGTGAAGAATAAGGGGGGACAGAAAAGCAAATACAAATATTAGAAAGGAGAGGAATCAGTTATAGTGCTGATGCAGAGTAAAGCGAAACAAATCAAATCTACCTGAGAACCCATAACAACTCCAAAATGAGTCAGAGACTACAGCAAAAGTCAAGGGATATAATAATAAGAAGAGCTGTATTCAGCAGGCTGACTGTGAATAGTTTACAGAAAGGCACTGGTAAATCCAGAATGACTAAGTAATTACCATAAATTCTAATTATGTGTTTGATGGATGCTGTGATGATTTTGTTTATTGAACATTGTGTTTCATTGGATGAATTAGAAATATGTTAATGATATATGATGCTGCAATTGTGGTGGTTAATAATGAGACAACAATATGCAGGATGCAGGTCCGTGCCTGTGGTTTCAACACTCATGTTGAGATGCAGTGAAATATAGCCAGGCTAATTTAAATATGGATGGATTTTTCAAGGTGAAGGAATATTATACTTTTCTCGATTGTTATCAAAAGCTGAGTTTTTACCGAAATTACCCGGAGAAATTTGTCCCAGGAACTTTTTTCCACCAGACCTGTTGCTATCTGCGTTTCCATTGCAGTACAAAGTACCGTGAAGATTAGGCAAATTAGTCTAGGTGACGTAGGACTGCGTGCGACTTTCCAGTTCCCGCTGGATTTCGTCCTCCACAAATAAGCTTAATAAAGCCTGAACCTCGTCGTCGGTCCATCAGTCGTATTTTTTAAACTCCATTGTTGATTCGAATAGCAAACTAACCTTAATGCTCACACCGCAACAGACTTTTAAAAATGGTGGTTGAAATAAAATGATGCATAAACTCCCAGCCCATAAAGTCCCAGCCCAGTACTACCTCGTGAGCAGGGATTTCAAATGATTTCAAATGAAACTACACAGTGTTGCTGTAATTCTTCAGAACAGAAATATGGCAAAAATTTAAACAAATAGCCACACAAAACTTCTGATGCAATTTTACTTCAGATATGCGGTTATATGGTCTTGTAGGCCAATGCAGACTGAGATACAGATGCACACATCAAAGAATTTACAGAGCTAGAACAAAAGCCTCTGATACAATAAGCTGCAAGTTCATTAACACAATGAAAACTCCATTTCATTTTTGATGGTTCTGGCTCAACAGCCTCAGGGGACATGACCAAAAACATTTGCATCATCAAAGTTTTAGCTGTACAAAACAAAATGTTCACACAGCACAGCAGCTGATGCTTATAACAATGAGTTTATGAAAGGACAAATCTAGCATTCATGCAGAAGATGGAAAAGTCAGGAAACGTGGGTTTATTGTCCACAGGAACTGTAAATGCAACATGGATAGACAAGGAAATAAGGATGGGAAATGTAATGGAAGTGGCAAACTGATGGCGATATTAAAAAGGGAAATACATACACTATTTTGCCAAAAGTTTTGGGACGACTGCCTTTACATGTACATGAACATTAATGACATCCCATTCTTAATCCGTATGGTTTAATATGGAGTTGGCCCACCCTTTGCAGCTATAACAGCTTCAACTCTTCTGGGAAGGCTTTCCGCAAGGTTTATGATTGTGTTTATGGGAATTTCTTCTAGAAGCGCATTTGTGAGGTCAGGGTGCCACTGATGTTGGACGAGAAGGCCTGGCTCACGGCTCTCCGCTCTAATTCATCCCAAAGGTGTTCTATCGGGTTGAGGTCAAGACTCAGGCCAGTCAAGTTCCTCCACACCAAACTCGCTCATCCATGTCTTTATGGACCTTGCTTTTAGGCTTGGGCGGTAATACGGTAATATGGTATACCGCGGGATCTAAAAATAGCAACGGTATCAGTTTCAATACCATCATACCGTCATAAAAAAACAATGCACTTATATAGGAGACAAGGATTAAATATTAAATATAATTTATTTAATGCCTAAAAATGCGTATGCGTGGTTGTCATCACGTGACAGCGTGGAGGAGAAAGAGAGAGAGGGGGAAAGATGGCGAGTCGCGCACCGAGTGACCTGGTCTCGAAAAAGAACACAACTTCTGCAGTTTGGCAGTATTTCGGGTTTCGACCGAACGAGAAGGGAGAGGCGGTAAATACGGACGAGGCAATTTGCAAATTGTGCAACAAAAAGGTGACCGCGAGAGATGGAAATACCTCGAACCTAAGGTCGCATATACGAGACCACCATCCACTCACTGCTGCGAGGATGGACCCGAGTTCACTCAGTGCAACAGTTTCAACGCCTCCCGATGCAGGACCAATAACATCTAGGTCCACCGCCAGTACGCAGCCTTCGGGAAAACAACAAAGTACAAAAGGGACAGTGTCCGTTGGAAAACCTGTACTGATGCAGTGACAAAATACTTGGCGAAGGAAATGGTCTCTTTCCACACAGTGGAAAAAAAGTCCTTTAAGGACATGGTAAAGGTCCTAGATGCCCAGTACAAGCTGCCTGGACGGAAACATTTCTCACAAACAGCCGTCCCACATTTATATTAGGTTAGAGACAATGTTCAAGTGCTGCTGTCAGCGGCAAACAGTTATTCCTTAACAACTGACATGTGGTCGTCAGTTAACATGACACCCTATATGTCCCTGACTGTCCACACCTGACTGGAAACTTGAATCCAAATTCCTCCAAACTACGTATTTTCCTGACATACGGCGGACAATCTTGCTGCTGCGCTCAGAGCTGCACTTCAGGAATGGCAACTTGACAAGAAAAAACTTTCAGCCATAACCACTGACAACGCTGACAACATTTATGCCGCAATCAGGTCCCTGCATTGGCCGTGGCTTAACTGCTTCGGTCACAATCTAAACTTGGCTGTCACAAATGCATTGCATGACCAGAGGCAAAAAACCGAGCGCGCCCTCGGACTATGCCGTAATATTGTCGGGGCCTTTTCACACAGCTTGCAACGTAAGCATGAACTCCACAAGAAGCAAGTGGACTTGGGACTCCCAAAACATAGTCTCATAACGGTAAGCATAAAACGTGCAGGGGCATATATATATGCTTTGCATCACATAAATAAATTATATTTAAAAGTAGGCTATATTAAAATAGAAAACCATTTTTTAAATTGTAATTTTTTTTCTGTATTGTTTATCAAATAAATGCAGGCTTGATGCGCATAAGGGACTTATTTAAAAAAAATGTGCATGTAAATTTGACCAAATGGAATAATATACATTAATGGACTTATTTATTTATGCATTCATTCGTTTATTTAGGCCAATTAATTAATTAATTTGTTTATTTAGGCCTATTCATTCATTCATTTGTTTATTTAGGCCAATTAATTAATTCATTTGTTAAACGAATGAATGAATAAATAAGCCTAAATTAACGAATTTCGTTTATATAGGCCTATTCATTCATTCTTTCATTCGTTTATTTATGCCTATTTATTCATTCAGTTGTTTATTTAGGCCTATTCATTCATTTAATCGTTTATTCATCATTCATTAATATTTGATATTGTTGATGCTACTCAGCTGTAATCTATTACACACCGCTCTGTTTGTTGCTAGGATGACAAAAGTAAAATATAAAATTTTTAGGCTGGTCAGTGTTGCCAGATTGGGTCGACGATTTCCAGCCCAAAAGCTCACTAAAACCCGCCCAATCAAAGAAAAAAACGCCCAAAAATGTAACTGCCAAAATAATTTACATTTATTCATTTAGCAGACGCTTTTATCCAAAGCGACTTACAACTGAGGAATACAGGAAGCAATCTGTCATGAAGTGCCTGAAATACTAAGTTTTGGGCATTACCGAGAGCAGCACAAGCTAGAATAGGGAAGAAAAAAATAAAAATATTATTATTTTTTATTTTTTAAGATGAAGTTAAGTGCTCGCGGAAGAGATGAGTTTTCAGCTGTCTTTTGAACGTTGTCAGTGATTCAGCATTCCGGATCGAGGTGGGGAGATCATTCCACCAGCAAGGAACGGTGAGGAACGGTGAATGAAAATGTTCTGGAGAGGGATTTCATGCCTCTCTGTGATGGTACCACGAGCGGTATAGACTCGTAGGAGCGAGCCGAAGTATGCGGGTGCTGCGTTTGTGATGGATCTGTAAGCAAGCGTCAATGCCTTGAACTTGATGCGAGCAACAAGTGGTAGCCAGTGCAGAGAGATGAAGAGAGGTGTGACATGGGCCTTTTTGGGCTCATTGAAGACAAGACATGCCGCTGCATTCTGGATCATTTGAAGCATTATGATCGCACACGTTGGAAGTCCAGCCAGAAGCACATTGCAGTAGTCAAGCCTAGAAATGACCAGGGCCTGGACGAGAAGCTGTGTTGCATGCTCTGTTAGGAATGGTCTGATCTTTCTGATGTTGAGCAGCGCAAACCTGCATGACCGAGCGGTCTTTGAAATGTGGTCTTTGAAGGACAGCTGGTCATCAAAGGTTACTCCAAGATATCTGACCGACCTTGAAGGGGAAATCAAGGATGAGCCTAGTGTGATATAATTTTATATATATGTCAATCAAGGTTGATTAGCACGATTTTTATCTCCTTAAAACAAAATAATGATGACAAAATAAAAATAAAACAATTTCCCAGGAAAACGGATCAAAGGGCAAATACATTCAAATACAGTCATGCATGACTAAAATGTCCAAGTGGAAACTGTCAAAATCATTATAAACTAATTTAAGTGCAAAAAGTGCCCAATGTAAGTGATCGGAATAAACAACGTAATTAGCAGGCATTACACACACATTAATGCACACACCACAGCCAAAATGGGCAATTCATTGATACATAGCCTACTGTACGATAATCCGACAACAAAAAATTAACAACAACAAGAATGCATTTACCTTTGTGTTGTGCTTTAACTTCAGACAGAACTACAGTAACGTTAACGTTACATCTTTCATTAAGTACATATTTATAGAACATAACACAGAACTTAACACAGTCAAAACTGATGAATGGTTTATTCAAACCTCTTTCAGCAGCTGTCGGGACAGTACAGCGCAGTCTAGATGGTTTAAAACTTGCAGATGTCCTGGTCAGTGTGCACACGTTGATGGACAGGAGTCATATAGTCCCATATTCGATTTCAATTCAAGTCATTCAACTGTGCTCTTAGAGTTAGTTATATTTATAAAGAGTCTTCGAGTCACAGGTGTAATCCACATTTTGATAGTTGGGTCACTCTCCCACTCTTTACTGTAGACACAACTTACTGTATATTTATGCCACTTTGGCATATCGATCACTTGAATACAGCTAGTTATTGCGCTAAAAACCTGTCATGAATGAGCATGTCTGTCTGCTGATCGCTGAAAGTGCGTGCTATTCGGCAACGTCAACACCAGCGCCAGCTGTGCTGGGCCTGTGTGTTTAGTAACGCCATGATGACTGGTTTTATGGAGTACATGCACACTTGAGTTTGTTGTTAACCAATTAGACTATAAAATTTAGATGTTTGAAAACTGGCAAACGTACCCCAAACCAGCCCAAATTTTGTCCACCCGCCCCAAGCCCGTTTTTTACCCGCACAATCAAATTCAAAACCACCCAATCTGGCAACACTGAGGCTGGTCTGCCTCAGTGGGCTAACAGTGCTCATCACTGTCAGAATGAGTGAGATGGCCAATCAAATCAAAGTAGGCGGGGCTTATTGTTAGTGCGAATTCTAACGTGACACTTTAGTTATAGATTAGATTAGATTAGATTAGATTCAACTTTATTGTCATTACACAAGTACAGGTACGAGGCAACGAAATGCAGTATATATAGCAGTGAAAGCAGTGAAAGAGTGCGTCATAAGATGTAAGAGGCTAAACATTTAATATTTGACAACTGTTTTACGATAAAAACATTCAGCGCCCAACAGTAATAGAGTGATTCAAACTACTTGACATTTCTTATAAACTGTCACAATTTTGAATTGAAAATATGACATTATGTAAATCATAACTGAATTTGACTGAACTGAACTGAAACCGTTCTTATTTCTTTTTCTTTATTTCTTTAAATCCCTTGGAAGTAAACACCCACTGCTATGACTGGATAACAGTTTTGCATATTATAATGAGTTTCGGCTCACTTACACGTGAGGAATTGTTTTGAAAACTTCCAATGTGGAGAAACAGCAACCGGAATGATTCGCCCACAGGGCTCGCAAAATGATTTCTCTCTCATCCACCCGCAATTAATTGGAATGTTATTTTTTTATTACTTGGCCGGCCCGATCTGTATATATAACCGTGAACTGTGCATATAACACACACACACACACACGTGCGCGCGCACCCACAAGCCAGTACGTGCATCAGCAAAACTTCACCTCACAAATCAGCATGTTCAAAACTTCCGCGATTGTATTTTTCCTTCAAATTGCCAGTCAAGAGAGTGAACAACGCACATCAAGAAAGGAATATTATTTCACTATTTAAGATAGCCCGTCATTAGCCCCGGGACGTCAGGCTTTGCGAGCCTTGGCCCATACATGTCCGAGTCTGATCCCGAATCGCAGCATAATGAACCAACAACACCTCAAATACAAAGGATACTCCAGCCTGTGACAGCGTGGAAGTTATGTTAAGTTAGACACGTACATAATCAGTAGATATCAAATGTAACAATGCAATAATATCACATAAAAAAAAAAATTTATAATGTTTTTTATACATTATCTGTATAGTCTAGTTTAACTTTGAGAAAGAGACAACAGGAATATCACATTTATATCTACCAATGAGTACTAGGACTGATGCAGTTTGGCTGAGTCACCAGGTGTATTTCAAGTTTCTGGCAACAAGCCCTTCTGAGATATGATAAACAGTCTTGTCAGAATGTAGAATTACACATGAATCATGCGTGGTTGGTCTTGAGAAAGCTCCTTGACAAATCACTTCTACGTACAGGCTGAGAAATGTTTCATAAGACAGTAAATTCCTTCTTGGTCATTAGGGAGAAAGGCATACAACCTAAAACATCAGTAAGTTCCAAAGATCTTTAAGAGATGCAAATTTGTCAACATTTCATTCAAAGATTTAGGTGCCTACTGCTTCTCTCCCTTTAGCTTAAGGGATGTAAAACGAAATGTGAATGCCCAGATGCTGCATCTAAGGCTTTCCAAAAGCTTCAAAAGATTTACAATTGCTTCAATTCTCAAGCATCCAGACCCTTCATTACCATACACTCTAAAAAATGCTGGGTTGAAAATGGACAAACCCAGCGATTGGGTTGTTTTTAACCCAGCATTTTTTAGAGTGTATGTTGAACGGAAATAGGGATATAAATCAAGTATTAAAAGAATGTAATCCCAAAATTCAGGAAATCCAGCTAAGTTAAAGACTATGTAGCTTTTTATTGAGGAACATAAAAACTGTTACCAGTGAATGTGGTTCTCAACATGTGGACGCACAATGCCAGTTTGTAAGATCATAGAAGACAACATGAGAACGTCAAACCTTCGACACAACAGCCTCTTAAACGTCTACAAACTCTCAAGTCTCAGTTAAGCTCAAGTGCACAAAAAAGGCCATAAGTAAACCAATATCCTTCAAAAAGGTCTCATCAATATAGCTGACTAAGGGCCCTATTATACACCCACCGCAATGCGACGTCAGACGCGACGCAAGTGTTTTTCGCCAGTTTCAGCCCGACGGCAACCCGAGTTATCATTTTCACATCCAGCGCCACGTTGTTTAAATATCAAATGCACTCACGCCCATCTGTTCACCCATGGGCGTGCTGGTCTGAAAACGAGGTGTGTTCAGGCACATTGTTGGCCCGTTGCTATTTTGAGGAACTGAAAATGACTGTGCCATTGACCAACAAAAACCTGGTCTAAAGTCAATAGCGCAGTATTTTTTGTGTTATTTAAAGGGCGCGTTAGTAATATGTGGCTATAGGCGTGTGCACAACGCACATACACTTGCTTGTTACACACACAGCACACAAACATTTCGCAACATGCGATTGAGAGTGGGCAGTTCAGGATCGCAAGTTGTTTAATTTATGAGATGAAGTCATTGACTGCAGCCGGTGATGCAGCTGAAACCAGCACAAAGTGACAAAGTGGATTCGGACACGGCCTAAGTGCACCTGCGCCATGCGCTTTAGACAATGCGCTCAGATCATTAAAATACGGCCCAAAAAAATAATGTTAATTAAAATTAACTAGTCAACTTGCACTGGATGTGCTGGTTTCAGCTTCACCACCGGCTGCAGTCATGACTTCATCTCATAAATTAAACAACTTGCGATCCTGAACTGCCCACTCTCAATCGCATAAAGTAGCATTGTTGATAAGTTTGGGTGAGTAAAGGCAAAACACACAAGATTTAGTAGCTTCAGTGCCCTTAGATGGCGATATCGCTTTTTTATAGCAGAAACAAACTGCTGCAGAAAAATGTGCGCACACTGCACGAACCGAGTTTCCCACTGTTTGTGACTACTATTCTATTATACACTGCTTCTTTTCTTTGTTTTAAAGAGCAGCCTTAATATTTATCTATTTCGGTTCCTGATTAGGAGACGACGAGCACATGAACCGTTATGCCGTGATGCTTATATTTATTAGTAAAAATTCCCCTTTCTGTGCCCAAAATAAAGTGTCTGTGGATGAGAGTATGAAGTGAAGACTTATGACATTGTTCTGCTCCACTTCACAGACGGTGAGTGATAGGAGAATTTTAGAATAACACAAGTCATTTATGACATTTTTTTTTAAACAACAACTGCAGCTAGTTAGGTGCGTCATACGTCATTATGCCATTTCTACATCATTGCACATGTGCAGTCCTTTCCAGTTTTGGTTTTCAATCCGATTAAGTGTTTACATGTTCTCACGATCGAAATTTCATTGGGATCAAGCGCAGTCGGATTAATTAAGCCTTTGTGTAAACGCCCCCCTAAAATTTAATTCCATCCTTGTTCCTACACCAAGTAGTTGGCCTGTCTTTCTTTTTGAACCCTCAAATACCTATAAGCCATTCAATACATATAATACATTCTGACACACGCTGCCTCCAGGCATATATTTATCATTCATAGCCATAGTAAACTTATTTTGTAAAATTGAATTTCCTCCAATATTTCTTCGTGCAAACTATACATCACTGTTCCCTTAATCCAATAAGTATTACAATGCAAACTCTCCTTACAGTAGACATACTGCTTTGTGTAAACCAATTTACCAACAAAACCCATATGAAAAACACTGCTCTTCAGAGATGCATTAAAATAATGAGGGTGGTTTTGGCATTTTGGAGTGAGACTTGAGCTACTGCAGATAAGTGAAAATCTATTTCAGAATAGAATGATGAGTATATGCCATGATCTTTAAAGCTGTCTAAGGGGAGAGCCATGCTCAAATGTATCTTAGATATATTTAAGAGGTTATTTTCTATTTTTTTCTAAGCAAACCTTTAATTGTTAACAGTTTTTCACTGTTTACTGTAATTAAAAGATAAAAAAAACAGAACGACTGAAAATGATGCAGTCAGACACACAAGGGAAATGTGGTATGTCTTATTTGAAGGATGGAGTTGTACTAAAGCTGCACTTTAAAACAAATAATAATGAAATAGAATTATTCAACAACAGCAAATATGTAAAAGCATACCTAATATTCTAAACAGAATGGCTACCAGTCACGCTTAAACCAGCGAAATGGATAAGTGCTCTGTGAATTCATTGCATTATTATTATTTATTTTTTTAAATTATTTTTAAATGATTGCACTTGCCTTCTTTAATTATTCTTTTGATTTGAACAGAGAAATAATTTAGGCGCAACAGGCTCTGAAAATGTTTTTCGGAAGAGAAAACTTCTACACGCTTTAATTGCATTCAGAGTAATTTTACTGAAGACGCAATGCAAATGATGCATCCAAATGTACTAATTCAATTTCATTAGCAACGCTTAATTGACCAGGTTGAGTTGGAATTTTGCCCAGCTGATATCATTTTATACTCAGCTTCCATGAAACTCATAACACAGGGAAGGTTCCCGTGAGAGAGCTTCACACATGCTCTCTAAGGCTCAGAGCTACAAAGCTACTTTGCCATTCCACTGTTTAATTTGCTTTTTTAGTATGCCAGTCAGTGGGTGGCTGAGCCTTAGAAAAGAGTGCAAATTCACTGCTTCCTGTGAAGTTTCCCAATACCCATTATAAATTCTGATTCATGCTCGCTAATTAACTGATTTAGAGTGCATGTAATCTATAAGAGGAATGTGAAAAAGGACAGGCACATTTGCTTTAATGCAAGGTACTGAAGCATGTGAAATTTGTCTAGGTTATGCATTTAACCATGGTTCCCTGAGAAGGGGAACAAGACGCTGCATCCCTTAGAGGGCACTATGGGTAATGCCTCCGGCATAGTCTCGTGTAGCCAAACCTTCAGACTGACGCAGAACGTCTGGACTCTCTCGCAGCTTTCATTGGTCAAGGAAGAGGATGTTTGACTGACATGTAACGCAACCAATCACAGTTTGTTTTCTGCAATCTACATTCTTTTCACAGTGAGTTTGGCATCACAGCATTTGTTTCCAGGTGGACCGTTAAAGAACGCAACACACAAGTCTTGCGTACATCCTGTAGAATTCAACCAATCAGATGACGACTTCGAAACTCCTGAAGCATTTCCAGATAAGTGTGCCATATGCATCAGACGTTCAGCCAACGGTTCGACTACCTCCGGCATGACCGGTGTCTGAAGCATGTGTCTAAACGCGACAATGAACTTGACATTGGCCGGTGACAGCCGATGACGTCACTTCAGGTGCGACCGTGAATATAAAGAGGCACCTGTGAAATGTGTCATCCACTTCTTGTCTGAAGGAGAAGTGCGCAGGAATACCTGAAGCATGGCAAAGGAACACAGTGAAATAAGCATGCACTAAGGCTGCACTTTAAAACAAATAAAACAGAATTATTCAACAATAGCAGAAGGCATTGGTAATTGCATACATAATTTATATATAATTTAGGTGTAAAATAGGTCCGTATATCATTGCTTTAGCTCAACCAGTTAAGCATGGTTCAATTCCAATGTCATGGGTTTGATTCCCAGTGAATGCGTAATAAAATGGATAGATGATAAATGTAGAGTAATTCATCACATTACCTATGGCTATGTTCTATGAAACATTGTCTTCCACTGGCACAACATACAGTAGAGGTCGACTCAACTCAATCACAGCAGAAGGTGAAGTCCATCTTCTCACACTTTGATGTTACTGAGAAGACGGGGATCTGCGCTTGATCTATCGCTTTGAGCTTTTCAAAGACATCCAAGAAGTTGTCAGCTTCATTTAAAATCCAATACAACGGGACTAAAGGCCCACCTTACACCCTATATAGAGGAACAGAGTGTTTGAGGTACAGTGACTATGACAAAGATGTGGTGCTGTTTCAAAAAGGTCACAAAATGTGGCTCGTCTGACATTATGGTGATCAATATTTAATTTTTAATGACTGCAACCCCTTAGGAAAAGGTATGAAACTGAATCACCACAATTTCACTTTAGGAAACAAAAGCCTCCCATTGACTCTTCTCTATGATTTATTGCTAGTAATTAATCTGTAAATCTCAGAGCACTCTTGAACCTTCTTTGTTGGAGCTCAGTGTTAAAGTGTTAAGTATTTTGGATTAGAGATAAATCTAATGAGTTTCCATTCCTTTACAAATAATGTAAAAGACACATATTTGCTAAATGAAGTTGACATTCCTCCTTTCCGGTTCTATTCATAGAGTTTAGTTGCTTACGGGACTGAACACATTCACTTCCGAAAAAGCAAGAACACAATTCTCATTGCACCCACGTGTTGTGTACAGAATCGAACTGAACAGCTAGTTGTTAATGCAGTGACGCCACTCTCATTAGAGCACTGACAGCTCGTCTGAATTGTGGGGCTAGAAAAATCACAGAAACAGAGGTACGTGTCTTGACTCTGTAGGTGCTCCCATCAGCCCTGATGTTTAGGGGCCAGCAATGCATATATATATCGGTGAAGAAAACGCATGCAGAACACTAAAATATAGCATTTTAAAGTGATTTGTTAGTATTTGGAATACATTGCTAATATTTAGGTTGCACTTTATTTTCAGTACTCAAGAAAGTACCATACGCAAGTAATAAAAGATAAATACATCGACTTAACTTGGGTTAGTTATTACCCAGATATTGTACAGTAACTATACACTCACCTAAAGGATTATTAGGAACACCATACTAATACTGTGTTTGACCCCCTTTCGCCTTCAGAACTGCCTTAATTCTACGTGGCATTGATTCAACAAGGTGCTGAAAGCATTCTTTAGAAATGTTGGCCCATATTGATAGGATAGCATCTTGCAGTTGATGGAGATTTGTGGGATGCACATCCAGGGCACGAAGCTCCCGTTCCACCACATCCCAAAGATGCTCTATTGGGTTGAGATCTGGTGACTGTGGGGGCCATTTTAGTACAGTGAACTCATTGTCATGTTCAAGAAACCAATTTGAAATGATTCGAGCTTTGTGACATGGTGCATTATCCTGCTGGAAGTAGCCATCAGAGGATAGGTACATGGTGGTCATAAAGGGATGGACATGGTCAGAAACAATGCTCAGGTAGGTCGTGGCATTTAAACAATGCCCAATTGGCACTAAGGGGCCTAAAGTGTGCCAAGAAAACATCCCCCACACCATTACACCACCACCACCACCAGCCTGCACAGTGGTAACAAGGCATGATGGATCCATGTTCTCATTCTGTTTACGCCAAATTCTGACTCTACCATCTGAATGTCCAATTTCCAACAGAAATCGAGACTCATCAGACCAGGCAACATTTTTCCAGTCTTCAACTGTCCAATTTTGGTGAGCTCGTGCAAATTGTAGCCTCTTTTTCCTATTTGTAGTGGAGATGAGTGGTACCCGGTGGGGTCTTCTGCTGTTGTAGCCCATCCACCTCAAGGTTGTGCGTGTTGTGGCTTCACAAATGCTTTGCTGCATACCTCGGTTGTAACGAGTGGTTATTTCAGTCAAAGTTGCTCTTCTATCAGCTTCAATCAGTCGGCCTATTCTCCTCTGACCTCTAGCATCAACAAGACATTTTCGCCCACAGGACTGCCGCATACTGGATGTTTTTCCCTTTTCACACCATTCTTTGTAAACTCTAGAAATGGTTGTGCGTGAAAATCCCAGTAACTGAGCAGATTGTGAAATACTCAGACCGGCCCATCTGGCACCAACAACCATGCCACGCTCAAAATTGCTTAAATCACCTTTCTTTCCCATTCTGACATTCAGTTTGGAGTTCAGGAGATTGTCTTGACCAGGACCACACCCCTAAATGCATTGAAGCAACTGCCATGTGATTGGTTGATTAGATAATTGCATTAATGAGAAATTGAACAGGTGATCCTAATAATCCTTTAGGTGAGTGTATAGTATGTACACGCAAAACAGGACAAAAAAAATAATAAAGTGCTACCAATATTTCTTTTAATAGCTAACACCAGTTGTTGACATCCAGATTTTCACTGTCAAGCACCAAGAGTTTGGGATTGAGTCCAGTGACTGACGTAGTTTGTACACACGCAATTTAAGAGATTCACAATCGAATGTGGTTATTCACATCCTTTTAGCTTGTGAGAGCAGGCCATGTCTGTTAAAATGATTCCTTGGCTCATTTTTATTACACCTTATTGGTTACTTCAACCGTCTAACAACCGTTTTTTCAGAAGTAAAATGTGTTAAAATTGTCCATCATTCTTACAAACAAGTGGTTCTTGAGGTACACAGGCACAGGCAATTGTTTTGTTGTACTGCTTTCCTACAGAGGCAGATGGGAAAAATGTGCACTGGGTAATTGCAAGAGAAACTTCACAATATACTGTCATTGTCATCAATGCTAGTTTTTCGGCAAGCAGCCAACACCTGCTAAATTATCCTGTGCACGTTTCCTATTTCTCTTTCGCACCCACTCATGTTTGTCATCTTTAACCAAAAACCAAAGTGCAAAATGCGGAACAAATGAGCTCAATGCTTGTGATCAGAAGTCTTTTCGTCCGGCTTGCCAGTTCCAGAAAAAGAAAACTGACATGAAGGAAACAACACTTTATCATATTCCTATCCATTTTAAATGTTTAAAAGTGGAGAGAGTGCTTCACACTTCGAGTGGCGGGCTGAGGGTAATGGCATTCGACAGGCTTCGGCAGCTGTCTGATTCTTATCTTGAGCTCAAGACACTGTAAGCAAATTAGTTTTAATGCAATCTACATTCTTTGCCTCTGTTCTCTTCTCTTTCTTTTTTTTTCTCTCTGCATAGTCAGATAGCAGATCATAATAACCACATAGGGGTTTCCTTTCATCTGTGCTCCAGAGTTGCAAAGACCTTTGAATAAGAAACTTTGCGTCTTTGACATATAATAAGCCTTATCATCTAATCTTCCCCACCCTTTTATCTATTTTTTTTTTTTAACTATGTATTTATAATACAGTAAGAGTGATTAAGCCTCTGCAGATGATCCAGGAAGTGGAAGGACATCTGGTTTTCAATCAACCAAAGAGGGCCTATGCAACAACTCTCTTGGTTCCACTTTTCTGCTGTCTACCTGTAACTGCCCGAATCAAATTCAAGGTCCTGAATTTGGCATTCAGGACGGCAACTGGAACAGCACCCTGCTACTTATTACTGGATTGAAAAATCCAAAGCCACTATAACAATGTTATATATTTGTTGACTTGTGTACTTACATTATACCAGATGTTTCCAAGAATGTTTAAATCCAGAGAAATAAGCAATTTTAACCAGGACACAGTCGCCTATCAATGACATCATACCCGTGTTACCCTCAATTTCCGAAATGTTTTATTTTGTAGAAACCATGGAAACACCAAAGACACTTTAATATATTGTGTGTTTTATTAGACAGTGAGCAACTGTTTGGATAGATTAATCGACATAAAACGAATCATTGTTATATAGCTCAACACAGTTAGTCTTATTGTTTAAATCTCGTTTTCTTGATTTACTGTGAGTACCAGGTTTTACCATGCCTAATATTGTCTCATAGCTGCTGCCAAGCGAACGCACGGAGTAGCATTATAACATAACTTTCAACACACTCAAATGTATCTAATATGATAAAAAAAGCACTGTGTTGGACCACACTGATAAACAAATGCTAAATCATCAATTATCATTAAATGAAGATATAAATACATTGTGCTTTGAGCAATTTGGAGCTGCAGCAGACACAATATTGTCTTGCACTTTATCCAACATGTATTTTAGAATGGATGGCTGGATGGATGGATGGATGGATGGATGGATGGATGGATGGATGGATGGATGGATGGATGGATGGATGGATGGATGGATGGATGGATGGATGGATGGATGGATGGATGGATGGATGGATGGATGGATGGACGGATGGACGGATGGATGTTGCAAGCTTTTAAGTATACAGATGCAACAAATCATCATTTGGTTTCTATGTTTAATATCAGGTTCATATTGATACTATGAACTTGACAAGTCTCATGTTCATTCATTCATTCATTATTTTGTTCGTTTGTTCATTCGTTCATAAATAAGAAACAAATAAAACTGGCAAGAAAAAAAATTTACTCTGAATATTGCTGTAAATACATTGTCTTTTTTAATAATAATAATAATAAGAAACCTTTTCTGCGTTTTGGCCATTCATTTACACCACAACAGCTTTTTGGAGGTCTGAAAATGCAAACTTTTGAAAACGATACAGTTATCGTATAAATTGTATAAATTACAAAAATTACAATATGTGCATGTGTATTACGTGTTCAGTCTATGGGTCCTATAATACACCTGGTGCAATGTGACGCCAGGCGTGACACAAGTGTTTTTTTGCTAGTTTCAGCCTGACGCAGTTATCATTTTCACGTCCAGCGTCACGTTGTTTAAATAGCAAATGCATTTGCGCCCATTTGTGCGCCCATGGGCGTGTTGGTCTGAAAACGAGATGTGTGAAATATATATACATATATATATATATATATATATATATATATATATATATATATATATATATATATATATATATATATATATACATATATACATATATATATATATATATATATATATATATATATATATATATACATATATATATATATATATAGGAGGGTGCAGAATGCGCATACACTGCTTATTACACACACAGAGACACGCAGCAGCACACAAACATTTCTAAATATTACAAATAAAATGATTCTTCTCTGGAGAAGCGTTCAGTCTTTCCACTCGCAAATTCCACCATGTAAATAGCAAATCCGCCATGGTGCAAGACCAACTGGCTTTTAAAGGGAATGGGAGATGAGAATCTGATTGGTTTATTGCACACTACACCCAAAACACACCCATGACTCATTAAGAGACTAGGTAAAACCCTTTTAGACCATGCGCCCGGGGCGACGCACATTTTTCCCGTCGCTGAACTAGCAAAAGTGGATTCGGACAAGCCCTAAGTGAACCTGCGCTATCTGCTTCAGAACATGCGCTCAGATCGTTAAAATAGGGCCCAATAGGTGCGTAGTGTATCTTTACAAAGTGACATTGGCCTCTACTGGCCTGGCAGCATAATACAGCCTTTTTAGTGGTTTCCGCGGATTCGTGTGAATGGGGATCGTTTTGACAACTTTGCCTCTGTACACAAAAAACGCAAAGGAAAAACGTTTCCGTTTTTATTACATTGTTGTCGCGTAAACGTACCCTTAGACTATACATTTAAATGTAAAGAAAAATATACCAAACATACCAGTAGTTGGCGATGTCACTTTTTCTTTAAAAAAAAACACACACAAACACGTAGACTGAACACGTTTTGTAGTTTACCTGGAGATGAAAATTATGTAGTTTTCAAAAACGTTTGCATTTTCAGTCCCCCAAAATGCCGTTGTCATGTAAATGAATGGCCAAAACACATAAAAAGGTTTGGTAACACTTTAGTTTACGGTCCAATTCTATTAACTAGTTGTGTTTAGCATGCATATTACTAGGATACTGGCTGTTTATTAATATTTATATAGCACATATTAATGGATTAATTCCTTTAAAATGAAAATTACCCTATGCTTACCCTCAAGCCATCCTAGGTGTATATGACTTTCTTCTTTCTGATGAACACAATCGGAGTTATATTAATAATTATCCTGACGCTTCCAAGCTTTATGATGGCAGTGACGGGGTCCATTGAGTTTCAGAAGGCCTTTATCAACCCCCGGAGCTGTGTGGAGTAAGTTTATTATGGATGGATGCACTTTTTTGAGCTTCAAACTCATTGGTCCCGTTCACTGCCATTATGAAGCTTGGAAGCGTCAGGATATTTATTAATATAACTGTGTTTATCCTAAAGAAGAAAGTCATATACACCTAGGATGGCATGAGGATGAGTAAATCATGGGGTAATTTTCATTTTAAAGTGAACTACTCCTTTAATGCCTTATTCTGCATGACCATATTCTACATCCCTTAATCCTACCCAACATCTAAACTTAACAACTACCTTACTAACTATTAATAATTAGGAGTTTTTTGAGGCAAAAGTCATAGTTAATAGTTAGTTATTAGGTTTTTAGTTAAAAATGGCATTGTGCTATTTTAAGTGCATTTTAAGCCTCTAAGTGTAAATAGTTGTTAGTTTACCTGAGACTTGTTAACATAAATCCTGTAATGAAATCCAAAGTAATTAGATATGGTGCTCATATGTGGAGTTTGCCACTACCACTACTAAAATGACAATTTACTATGTCGTCACAAGCTCATGGTTCAAATGGATTGGGGTGGTTAGTAATTAAGATACACATTTCTGTGCTGGAATACAGTGCAGTTTAAGTTCATTCTTGCCAGAGTGTTTTATCTTATACTGTTTGTGTGTGTTTTGTTTTGTTGTTCAATTAACAAATAATGAAATCAGGTGTCTGACAGTGTGAATCTGAGTCTCATATGAAGTTGTTAACTGATCAGGTTCATGTCTAAATTTGGCAGATGTTCCTGTGTGTATCTGGATTCACTTGAGCTTTCAGCCTGAAGCACAATTTCCTATCAAAGTAAGAAACACAGTCCCACCTAATCTCAATAATGATCAAGGCTTGGCTGTTTATCTGTCAAGATCATGAAATGAAAACATCAGTCAAAAGCTTTAGTCAGGTATTATTTGCCCAAAGGAGAAGAGTTGTGTGATATGTGTTAGAATTAGATTTGAATTACAATCCTTTGTCAAATGATGGTTTATCCGCACTGTCAAATGTAATCTTTTTTAACTGCAGTCAAGATTGGATAAAATAGAGGAAGTGAAGAAGGCTTAGAGCCTATTTTTTGTCTTTGTCTCAATTATGTGACAATTCATATTCTGTCCCTCAGGTTATGCTTTAGCACTGCCGGTTATGAAAACTACAGCCGCATTAGGACTCAGTTTGTTTTAAATTTGAAGTAACCTCATTTATGATGTTACAAACAGTGTTGGGAAAGTTACTTTTAAATGTAATGCATTTTAATATTGTGTTACTTCCTAAAAAAGTAACTTATTACTTACACAGCGCATACAATGCCTCTGCCCTTACTGCCAATTTCTCTGAACTCTTTTCCCGCCATTGACGAAAATGTCCAACTTTCCGTGTTTTCACTGTTATACGGTAGGGGGGCGCTATTACACATCTTCTGAAAGAGTACAGTATCTCCTGATCAAAACAAAGGTGAAGAAGCAGCAGAAACAAGCGATATCATATGTAAGCAGATGAATAATGCAATCATCAACATTAAACAGCATATAAATCAAAACTGCCTAACGTTACTGAATGAAATTTCGACCCAGGACGAGATATAGGACTGTGAAGCTTTGGGGGTGTTGATGGACTTCATCTACTCTATCTGTGTTTTGATCATAACTCTGAATCCGATCCAGATGTAATCTTTGACAAAAACGCGATTTTCTCAGCTTTTTGCTAAAAATTTTGTTTTATATGAAACTTACCCACATTCAATGTTAATAAAAAAATGAATGCATGAAGCTAGAATAATTTGTTTTTAAGCCGAGGCTCTGTTCTTTCTTTTGAATGTTGATGCTCATACAACAAAATATTCTGGGGGCCATGAAACTTTCGTTAACATTATCAAAAATGTTGGCGGTGGCTGGCAACTTTTTTCAAAAACATTGGCGGGGAACATGTGGAGTTAACATGTGGACAGGAGACCTGTCAAAAAATCAGTCAAAAAGTAACTTGCGTTGCTTATTTGAAAATGTAACTCATATTTTATTGTAAATTTAAAAGCAATGCATTACTTTACTAGTAACTTCAAAAAAGTAATCTGATTACGCAACTTGCGTAACTTGAAATACATTACCCCTAACACTGGTTACAAATTATTTCATCAACAAATACTGAAACACACACATATGTTTTTTTTCTATCCTAGTGGGGACTTCAACCTGAATGCACACAGACTCATGGGGACTCGTGTCACATTGGGGACCTAAATTGATGTCCCCAGGGGTACAAAAGCTTATAAATCATACAGAATGAGTTTTTTTTGAAAATGTAAAAAAATGCAGAAAGTGTTGTGTGATGGGTAGGTTTAGGGGTAGGGTTAGTGTAAGGGAAGAGAATTTACGGTTTGTAGAGTATAAAAACCATTATGTCTATGGAGAGTCCCCAGAATTATATGGCGTGCCAGGTGTGTGTGTGTGTGTGTCTGTTATTCTCCCAAGTTTTAGATTATCTCCTTATTACGATTATTATTATTACGATTCTCCTTATTTTTTATTAAATTAAACTGTTTTTGTTCATACTTCTTCAGTGTGCACATCATTACAGACACACAATCATGACATACACACACACACATATACATACATACATACATACATACATACATATATATACATATATATATATACACACATACACACTCACCTAAAGGATTATTAGGAACACCTGTTCAATTTCTCATTAATGCAATTATCTAATCAACCAATCACATGGCAGTTGCTTCAATGCATTTAGGGGTGTGGTCCTGGTCAAGACAATCTCCTGAACTCCAAACTGAATGTCAGAATGGGAAAGAAAGGTGATTTAAGCAATTTTGAGCGTGGCATGGTTGTTGGTGCCAGACGGGCCGGTCTGAGTATTTCACAATCTGCTCAGTTACTGGGATTTTCACGCACAACCATTTCTAGAGTTTACACAGAATGGTGTGAAAAGGGAAAAACATCCAGTATGCGGCAGTCCTGTGGGCGAAAATGCCTTGTTGATGCTAGAGGTCAGAGGAGAATGGGCCGACTGATTCAAGCTGATAGAAGAGCAACTTTGACTGAAATAACCACTCGTTACAACTGAGGTATGCAGCAAAGCATTTGTGAAGCCACAACACGCACAACCTTGAGGCGGATGGGCTACAACAGCAGAAGACCCCACCGGGTACCACTCATCTCCACTACAAATAGGAAAAAGAGGCTACAATTTGCATGAGCTCACCAAAATTGGACAGTTGAAGACTGGAAAAATGTTGCCTGGTCTGATGAGTCTCGATTTCTGTTGAGACATTCAGATGGTAGAGTCAGAATTTGGCGTAAACAGAATGAGAACATGGATCCATCATGCCTTGTTACCACTGTGCAGGCTGGTGGTGGTGGTGGAATGGTGTGGGGGATGTTTTCTTGGCACACTTTAGGCCCCTTAGTGCCAATTGGGCATCGTTTAAATGCCACGGCCTACCTGAGCATTGTTTCTGACCATGTCCATCCCTTTATGACAACCATGTACCCATCCTCTGATGGCTACTTCCAGCAGGATAATGCACCATGTCACAAAGCTCGAATCATTTCAAATTGGTTTCTTGAACATGACAATGAGTTCATTGTACTAAAATGGCCCCCACAGTCACCAGATCTCAACCCAATAGAGCATCTTTGGGATGTGGTGGAACGGGAGCTTCGTGCCCTGGATGTGCATCCCACAAATCTCCATCAACTGCAAGATGCTACCCTATCAATATGGGCCAACATTTCTAAAGAATGCTTTCAGCACCTTGTTGCCACGTAGAATTAAGGCAGTTCTGAAGGCGAAAGGGGGTCAAACACAGTATTAGTATGGTGTTCCTAATAATCCTTTAGGTGAGTGTATATATATATACATATACATATACATATACATACACACACACACACACACACACACACACACACACACAAACGGTGAATAAAAGTAAATTGAAAAAAATGTAAATACTTTTTTAGGGCCACTGTATGTACTACACAGAACAATGGAGCAGAGAAAATATTGAGACTTTTTTTCCAGAATCCTCAATGCCATGTGGACATTATGCAATGAGACACAAATATGCACAAATCATGCTGTATAGAAAAATACATATGCATAAATGAGTAATTACCTTGGCTATGGGACCTTCATAATTTGTTACCATTTCATTTCAGACAATATACCTAAACACTAAGGAAAGGCAGGGAAATAGAATACGCTTCATTGATGGCCTTATTTATTTAAACCCCCTGAGAGGACAGAATTTTATTGCAACACTTTAAGTAGCTATTTAATTCATGACTAAGCCAAACCAACTATGTAGGCCAGCCATTGTACTTCAAGAAACATGCCATCCAAACTCTAAGAAGACCAGTGTGTGCAAGAAGAACTAGTGAATACTGGTGAAGCCTATACAACTGCTTAAAAAACAACTTTCTTTGTGATTGTACTTTTTCTTGCATGAAAAAAATAGATATGTTTAATTTTGAATGTGTTATTATTTTCAATGAAATTACAATGAATGGGAACTAGAGCTTTCAAGCTTCATAAAGGACACAAAGTACCATAAAGTGTCATAAAAGTCTGTGCAACTCATGCACTTTATTTCAAAGATCAGCAGATTCATTTATGAACTGGACACACACACACAAAGTTAAAGGGTTAACAGTGCTTTTAGCATCCTTTTAAAGCTCAAAAGCTTTATGTTCATCCTTTTGTGCTCCACTGAATGACTCAAGGATGAGTAAATGATGATATGATTATTTCTTTTGAAGTTAAATAATCCTTCAAATAGTTCAGCGAGACTGCGTGAAGTCCCTGCACCAGAACACTGGATTAAGCGTAATCCAGGAAATGCCCTTTCCAGCAATAGATGTAAGGTGTCGAGGCTTCCAGAACACTTCACTTTCACATATATTGCTCTATTGCTTCCAAATATTTCACCACAGGTGTTTGGCTCATCCTGCTACTGCAACAACAGAAGCTCTGTATCTATTTTATGCTGTTTTTCACTTGATATTTGCCAGTTTCAGTGGGCAGACTCAGTAGGGAAGATGCTTTACATGTTTAAATAAATCAATGAATGTTACAGGAGATAAGAGAAAAGAGAAAGTGAAAAATAAAGACTCTGACAGAGTGAAAAAAAAAAAAGAGTAAAGTGCTTGTGTTCTGCGGAGCACTCAATAAGGGCAGCACCACACAGGCTATTGTAATCCGTCTGAGGTTAGAACGGAAGCACTTTCAAAGATGCACGTTCTCCTTCCCATCACGCTGATGCATAAATAAAAGACTTTGTTTCATGTTTACACAGAACTAGCATAAGATAAGGCTCCAGAAGGGCTCCTCTGCAAACTTACGGCTAGCTTTGAGGTCTGTTCAGGGGTCTCTTGACAAGATGAGTTTAGAAACGTGAAAGAGAAACAGCAAGAAATGAAAGAAACAAAACATAAAGAAGTATTGTCTTTGGATGTATTATTTATTGAATGTACCTGTTTCCTTTGCCTGCATGTGCTTTAAAATTAATATCAAAGCCATGGATCTATGGAAGATGACAGATGATGCTCTATCGTGTGAGAAGAGGCCTCTTCCGTTTATTGAAAGACCTCACTACAAAGGTGCAATGTTAGGCTTTCTAACATAAGTAAAAAAGCATCAATTGAGAATTCAGAAACTTTCAAGTGATGGACAAATGTTGAAAAGAGGAAATAACTTTGAATCATACTCACATAAAGATCTCATCCGTTTCAAAAGCTCACTGCTGAGACAACATCAGAGTAATTGTGACCCTGGATAGGGGTCAATTTTTTGAAATTGAGATTTATACATCATCTGAAATCTGAATAAATAAGCTTTCCATCGATGTATGGTTTGTTGGGATAGGACGATTTTGGCCGAGATACAACTATTTGAAAATCTGGAATCTGAGGGTGCAAAAAAGTCTAAATATTGAGAAAATCGCCTTTAAAGTTGTCCAAGCAAAGTCCTTAGCAAAGCATATTACAAAGCATATTACTACTAATAATACATTTTTTATATATTTATGGTTGGAAATGTACTAAATATCTTCATGGAACATGATCTTGACTTAATATCCTAATGATTTTTGGCATAAAATAAAAATATTGCCACAAATATACCCGTGCGACTTATGACTGGTTTTGTGGTCCAGGGGCATATTACAGAAACTTCCTATCTTAGGTCTTAACTTAAGATATGATAAGTTCATTTAGGATTTTTCACAATTTCGTATTACAGAAGCAAATCTTAACTTGATTTAGGATTCTTATCCTATCTTACAAAATTTCATCTTTTCTGTAGTTAGGAAATCTTAAACCGCTCCATCGAGTTCGGTAATCAACTGTCAGGTCTGTTACCAAGCAACTAACAATGCGCAAACTGCTTCTGAGGTAAACCTAAAATCAAAATGGAGAAACAACAGCATGCTTTTCATTTCAATGCGGCAGAGATTGAAATATTTTTAAGCTCCATTGAAAAGTTAAAGCCTGTTTTATAAATTGACTTTTGCAAAAAAAACGTAAGGCATTAGTCACTTGAAGAATGACCAGTAATGCTCCGTGGCGGCTCATTGGCCTCTGTAATGTTGGTCGCAATTCATCAACTAACTGCAAAATCATGTGTCGTGGGAGTGGGACTATTGTGCAGCACATCCTCTGGGTTGTCCAAAAGTCTCTCCACCATCACACGTCACTGCTCTTCATCTTGTATAATTAATAAATGTAACGCCATTCTCAAAAAATTGTGATTTTTACCGTTCAAAAAGGTTTGAAGTTAGGACACCAGTGGGGTTGTCCTAAAGTTAAGACAGCTTTTAGGATTTTTTGTCGAGTTGGGATGCTTCTGTAATACCCGTTTCCTATCCACAGTTAAGATATCTTATCTTAACTGTGGATAGGAAACGGGTATTACAGAAGCATCCCAACTCGACAAAAAATCCTAAAAAAAATGTCATTCTGTAATAGCTTTTTTTGTCCTAACTGAAATTGCCATGGTTACCAAACAGATAAGATAGAATTCTAAAGTTAAGATCTTTCTGTAATACGCCCCCAGGGTCACAATTGTCTTATTTGAAGTTATTTTTACAAAATAATCCTGTTTCATACCCTCCAACAATGGCAATTTGTAATACTATAGTGTACACTTTGTAATAATAGTGTAATGAAGTATTTACAAATCATTTGCAAATAGTTAATTCATAGTTATTCATTCATTTTCACTGTAATTAACAGTGTTATTGTTTAATTAGCTCTATGTGGCGAGGGGGCCGTGGTTTAGCGAGGTCTGTGACGGGAGAGAGAGTCAGGAGACGAGCGGCACGTAAGGAAATCAAGACCAAATGAGAAACACCTGTCTATTGTTTCAGTGATTGGCGTGGAGAAACAGGATATAAGGCCAAGCAGGAAGCGAGGACGGGAGAGAGAGGAGCAGATCGTGGAGACACACAGGACAGAAAGAGAAAGAAAAGCAGAGAGGGACTGCGTGACCAAACCGGTGAAACTGAGGACTTTTCATGAGGTGCCAAGGGCACAATTGTATACGACGGAGACAAGTTTGATAATAAATTAATACCTGTGTGTCTGAAACCAGCCGACCCCCGTGTCCTTCTTCCACACCCACCCGAACAGTGTTACACTCATATGTAAAGAAACATGAAACATTGGAAGAACTAGTTACTAGTTAGTAATCTGAACCGCCATCTCAAGGATGACTCGAGCAGGGCGTTTCTCAGTGATGCGCTACTCATTTTGAGGTACATTATGAGATGTTGCAGCTGTAATTCCTCACCATCAGCATTATAAATAGTACGTCCATCAACAAACCCATGTGTATATTTATCGTTTATTGCGGTGCACATGCAGGGACTGTATCAATAACAGCGCATACGTTAGCCGAGCACTAACATGAATGACTGATGTAACATTAAAGTTTACGAAACAAATCTTGCTCCATCCTTTATCTTTACTCAAAGTAGTAAGAATGACACAATATAAAATTACACATTATATAAAACACAAAACTACGTATTTTGAACACCCGGTAGAAAATATATACATCAATAATTAATAATACTTACAGGTTGTGATTCTGAAGAGCAAGTTGGTCCAAATAAACTGAGTACTGACCCATCTTTCAAGAGCAAGCGTTTTGTGAATCAAGCGTTTTGTGAATCCCGCGTTGAACTGTCCTCAGTAAAATTACTTGTTTAAGGGCGGGTCAAGTTGTTCACGGGCGGAAACCGTACAACATAGACGGGCATTATGAAAGTGTATTCTCTAGTGATGTAGAACCGTCACACAGTGGGGTTCGAATTTCTGACGACTCGTTTAGGCGGTTCAGAGTCGATTCTTTCTTTTGGGAGACAGTAACTTTATTTATTGTGCACTTTCGACTTTACAACTTTGCAGAACGTTTACATTCACAAACAGCTATATTACACACTGCATGAAAGGGAATAATCGAAAAACATAATGAGGGCACTTACTGTTTTCAACATTTCTTGAGAACCACATCAGCATATTAGAATGGTTTAGTTTCATTAATACTTTTTGAAGATTGCTTACTCTTGCTTTGAACAAAACTGACCGATATTTAAATCTCTTAACAGAACAATGCCGACCAATATTCAAATCTCTAAATTGCATTTGAACACGTGTGTGCATGAGTCACTGCTGAACTGATAAATGTCCTAAACTAGACTGCAAATACAATATAGCTAAATCAAAAATCCAGAGGATCACTTGTATCATATCACCCAGCCCTAAAACATGCTGTATGGTAAAACACTAAGGCATTATTGACATAAAAGTATGACTTTCTGTAGGCTGCTTTGAAATGATGCAAATTGTGAAAAGCCCTATAAAAATAAATTTGACTTGACTTGAAGGATGTGACACTGAAGATGAGACTGATGGCCTCTGCCATCACAAGAATAGACTCCATTAAAAAAAGAGAAAATATGGAATGAAAATCTGAATATATGGAATGAAATTTGAATATATAGAATGAATGTCCAAATATATGGAATGAATGTCTGAATATATGGAATGAAACTTGAATATATTGAATGAAAGTCTGAATATATGGAATGAATGACTGAATATATGGAATGGAAATCTGAATATATGGAATGAAACTTATATTTATTGAATGAGAGTCTGAATATATGGAATGAAACTCATACACTGCCCAGCCAAAAAAAAAGTAGCTGTGATTTAAATAGGCAAATGCTTAAAAGTCTATGATTGGATCATTATTGCAGTGATTTTTATGTTTCTAGCATGTTATATGTTTGACAACAGTTCTTCTAACCCTAACTGATGGAGTGTGTAGCTTTTCATTTCTTAAACAATCATGTAGAAAGACACATCATGGCCATATTCCAGGATGACAATGTCAAGATTCATCAGGCTCAAAATGTGAAAGAGTGGTTGGGAGGGAGCATGAAGAATAATTTTCACACATGAATTGTCCAGACCTTCAATTCACTGAAAGTCTTTGGGATGTGCTGGAGGAGACTTTACAGAGTGTTGGACTCTTGCATTGAATGGAAATAAATGTTGTGATGTTATTTCAACATCAAGAGGTGCATCAATTTTTGGTCAAGATCTTGTGGTTGTTTAAGAAATGAAAAGCTACACACTCCATCAATTAGGGTTAGAAGAACTGATGCCAAACATATAACATCCTAAAAACATAATAATCACTGCAATAATGATCATTGACTCCTAAGCATTTGCCCATTTAAATCCAAACAGCGACTTTATTAAATGAAAAGTGACAACTGTATTAAATGAAAACTGACAAAGTGCCATCTTGTGTTTTTCATTTGTGATTGTTCAGATGTTGAACTATGAGTGAGTCTGCATGAAATCTAGTAGCAACTATTTTATGTAATAACGGATTAATAAACACACTGGTGAATGCTGGCACCCGGACACTTCTAACGATGAAGAAATCCGTTCGCTATTTCATCGCGGTAGGGCTAATTCACCCAAAAATACAAAATTCTGTCATTGATTCCTCACCCTCATTTTATCCCAAATCCATAAGACCTTCGTTCATCTTCGGAACACAAATGAAGATATTTTTGATGAAATCCGAGAGCTTTCTGATCCCTCCATAGACAGCAATTTAATTACCACTTTCAAGGCCCAGAAAGGTAGTAAAGACATTGTTCAAATAGTCCATGTGACTCCAGTGGTTCAACCTTAATTTTATGAAGCCACGAGAATAATTTTTGTGTGCAATTCAATTTGACTTTATTCAACAATTTCTTCACGTCTGTGTCAGACTCTTACACTGTTGTAGCAATGATGTAGTGTAAACAGTGCAGCGCTTCCAGAACGCCGGCTTACCATTGGCCAACACTGTTCACGTGCGCAACAAGACGCATGTGCACGTGCCGTTCTGTCATAGAACTATAAAGCACTACACTATTTACACTACGTCAACAGCATAATATTTTCATTCCATATATACAAGTTTCTTTCCATATATTCAGACTTTCATTCCATATATCCAGATTTTCATTCCATATATTCAAGTTTCATTCCATATATTCAGACATTCATTCCATATATTCAGACGTTCATTCCATATATTCAATTTTCATTCCATATATCCAAGTATATGATTATCTCTTCATCACGGTACCTGTTAGTGGCTGGGATATATTAGGCAGCAAGTGAACATTTTGTCCTCAGAGTTAATGTGTTAGAAGCAGGAAAAATGGACAAGTGTAAGGATTTGAGTGAGTTTGACAAGGGCCAAATTGTGATGGCTAGACGACTGGGTCAGACTTTTTAAGTTTAGAAATGTTGAAGTAGTTCACACCCATCTTCCAGTGAACTTTTCATAGTCAAGCAGCATGTTTTAGTTAGTTAAGAGGTGAACAGGAAGCCAAACAGAAGCGTGGACAAACCATTGGCATGATCCACTGTGTGATGCAAATCAATTTGGGCTGCTCTGTAGTTCAAGTGGGTCTACAGAAGATGATGCACTTTGTGACAGTTCCACTGAGGTTAAATGGACGATATCCCACAGTTTTATTTGTTGCTTTTAGCTTTCAGAACAACACTTGTTTCAATTACTACTGTCAATAAGGGTTTCAAACTGGGTTTCACTGGCATCCACTGCCTCTCTTTTCTGGGAAATCAATTTTTCTGGGCATAAAACTGAACGTATTTTACATAACCTACACGCTGTTGTTGCCATTACTGTGGTTGTGTAGTTCTCTCTGTTAGCCTTTAATCCTGCTGCTTTTTGTTATGTATCATATCATGTGGCACAGAGTTTTGTATTGTAATGGGCTGCCACATAATTTGCATGGATTTTGTATTGTTTTATATGATGCATTGTTTCACCACTCCATTTGTCTGTGAGCGGCTTTTGTCTTTGTATCCTGACAAAATCTAACCTGGACCACAATAACACAACAGATGTTTCTGCTCCATTAACTGTTATTAACACCTGCTTAAATGCTCAGCATGCATAAAGCAAGCATTTGTGTGTGTGTGGTTGATGTGCAAGTGGTTGGATATAACATTGCCACAGATTTTTTAAATAAATCAGTCTTGGTGTATATCAGCATCCTAAGAATCAACATGTCCCACAGTGTTTAGCAAAACACACACGCCACAAACCAATCACTGTTTTCTCTCTGGTGTTTGGTCTTACTCTTCTCTCCCTGGTTGATCTAATTGGCAAGATGAAATGCATCAATTTCCTGCAGGAATTGAAAAAGCAGCTTTAAATCTTTTCATGCATTCTCCAATCCCGCCTCTCCCTGAAAGCTTCTAAAGTCTGTGTGTTTGGGAAATATTAAGGATAAGTTTCAATGTAACACAAAAGTTCAAGACTTTGTGGAGATTATTTTCTTTGAGGTTTAAGAAATTTCTCTTAAAAAAAAAACAACAACTTCCTAGCATTATCATTCATCACAGGTTAAACTCTGAGGAAAGAGGCTTGTTTAATTCAACTGCTTGTGTTTTTGACATTGAGGGGCAAATGCTGGTTGGCTAAAAATGCCTCCTAAGAGACACAAAGGGGTCTCTCTCAAAGGAGTACTCACTTTTATTGAACCTAGTGTTATTTCAGCATCACTTAATATATTGTTTTTATTTTTTTATATCTAGTTTATACATCTGGATATAGGGCCTACATCAGGATATGTGCTTTAGTGCATTAAACAATCTCATGCTTGTTACAGTTTAAAAAAGGATGTATTGTGAGTAATATTGGATTTGAGAACATACTTGAGATGAAAAAACAAAAAAAAAACAAAACAATGGGAACTATGAGAAGAAAGGAAATATTATTCTGGTACATGAGACAACAATAAAGGTCCCACTTTATATTAGGTGGCCTTAACTACTATGTACTTGCATCAAAAAATAAGTACAATGTACGTATTGTGTTCATATTGTATTGCAAAACACTTGTGCTGATATTGAGGTGGGATACGGGTAAAGTTAGGGACAGGTGTGGTGGTATGGTTAAGTTTAAGGGTAAAGTTAGGGACAGGTTTGGTGGTATGGGTAAGTTTAAGGGTAAAGTTAGGGACAGGTGTGGTGGTATGGTTAAGTTTAAGGGTAAAGTTAGGGACAGGTTTGGTGGTATGGGTAAGTTTAAGGGTAAAGTTAGGGACAGGTGTGGTGGTATGGGTAAGTTTAAGGGTAAAGTTAGGGACAGGTGTGGTGGTATGGGTAAGTTTAAGGGTAAAGTTAGGGACAGGTGTGGTGGTATGGGTAAGTTTAAGGGTAAAGTTAGGGACAGGTGTGGTGGTATGGGTAAGTTTAAGGGTAAAGTTAGGGACAGGTGTGGTGGTGTGGGTAAGTTTAAGGGTGAAGTTAGGGACAGGTGTGGTGGTGTGGGTAAGTTTAAGGGTAAAGTTAGGGACAGGTGTGGTGGTATGGGTAAGTTTAAGGGTAAAGTTAGGGACAGGTTTGGTGGTATGGGTAAGTTTAAGGGTAAAGTTAGGGACAGGTGTGGTGGTATGGGTAAGTTTAAGGGTAAAGTTAGGGACAGGTGTGGTGGTATGGTTAAGTTTAAGGGTAAAGTTAGGGACAGGTTTGGTGGTATGGGTAAGTTTAAGGGTAAAGTTAGGGACAGGTGTGTTGGTATGGGTAAGTTTAAGAGTAAAGTTAGGGACAGGTGTGGTGGTATGGGTAAGTTTAAGGGTAAAGTTAGGGACAGGTTTGGTGGTATGGGTAAGTTTAAGGGTAAAGTTAGGGACAGGTGTGGTGGTATGGGTCAGTTTAAGGGTAAAGTTAGGGACAGGTGTGGTGGTATGGGTAAGTTTAAGGGTAAAGTTAGGGACAGGTGTGGTGGTATGGGTAAGTTTAAGGGTAAAGTTAGGGACAGGTTTGGTGGTATGGGTGCGTTTAAGGGTAAAGTTAGGTGTAAGGGAAGTGTCAAACGTGTAATTATAAATGTAACTACAGAAATTAATTACAGATGTAATAACATGCAGCTAATTTAAAAAATGTAAGTACAAACATGTATGTACACAATAAGTGCATTGTATCAAATGATTAATTAAAATGTTAGTACATAGTAGTTAAGGCCACTTAATATAAAGTGGGTCCACAATAAAGTAGTATACATGTGGGCACAGTCAGAATTCACTGTATAAATTAGATGCTTCAATGTAAAAAAAGAAAAAGAAGAACGAAGGTAGTAACTGCAGTGAACAGCATTAGTATATTAATAATTTTGTTTGAAAATAATTAGTTTTGCCCTTGAATTTGTATTCAAGCACTCTTTAGCAACTACTCTTTTAAGAAGCAACTTCAGATTTAAATGATCAACTAGATGAGTAAACAAACTTTGAAGTTGGATTGAAAAAGCCTTGTCTGAAACTTTGAAAAAAGTTTGAATTGAATTGTTGAAATTGAAGTTTAGGACAGCAAGGGAGCACACACGTTTCTATCATGATTTACCACATTGCCAACATGTTTTGGCATGCTGCTTGAATGAATTAGCATGTTGCTAGCATGATTTAACAAGTTTGTTAGAATGTCCTAAGCTAGCTGCTAGGCTTTGCAAGTGATGCATACATAGGCCTAGTGGGGTGAAGCTTAAATAGGGGGTGAGAGGGGCACAACCTAACGCAGAGCTTGTTGTTACACACATGGTTTAAAACTTTCCACACATGCCAGATGACGGAACTTAGTGTATTTACTAGTTGCCATATCATCACAATTTAGAGAAAAAAATGCACCAAAATTAAAAAGTCTTTGGAAGATATCACTAAACATTTATTTAACCATAGCAAAAGTACATTTTTTAAAACATTTTTTTTAATAATAAAAATTTTTTTTTTTTTTTAAATAAGATATTATTTTATTATTTTAATTGATATTATTTTAATCTTATATCTGTTATTTAACAGTTAAGATAGTTCTTTAATTCTAATCTAACCAGCAGTAGACACGAGCCAGGTTTAAATCCCAGTCACGCAAGTGGGGTGTGTTGTAACACTGCGTTACAATGAGCCCCTATTAGAACTACGCTATTCTATACTTTTATGAATTCTATTGAGAAACCATGAGAAAAAGGTGAATAATGACTGAGAGTCAATGTTCAGAAATGATTAATTATTATTATGTTTCGAACTATATGTACAGCTGTGTTTTGCTGTGTGTTTGTTGTCAAAGTCAAAAATTTGTTTATTTCTAATGATTAAAAAATGCCATTATTTTATTTGAAAAAGTAAAAAAAATATATATTTATTGACAAAATATTTTAGTTTGTCTTGGATATTTTTTTGATTATATCAGGTAACATTTTAAGCTGTCATTTGGTCATGTTCCAATGTACCCCACCTATGGGGCACGTTGTCCCTTTTTTACTTTCATTCTTTCGGGGTAAATCAGAAAAAAATATACACTCTATTAATGAAACAAACCCACATAATCGTACTAGACGTGTGAAATTAATGTGGGAAAAAATAAATACTCTGAACCACAAGTGGATTTACACAGAAAAGCTGAGAAAGTCAAAAAGTGTTAGGTTGTGCCCCGCTCTTCCCCTACTCTATTAGAGTTATTGTATTAAAGTTTTGACCTCCTCAATGAAAGCGTATGAGATTTTTAGGTAAACCATAAGTCGGATCAGTTTAAAAAGATATAGCAACCCGAGTCAGAGGAAGTCTGAAGGTCTGAGCTGAGTTTGGTGGTTGTAGCTTTAAAGCTATAGGAGGAGATAGAGTCTACATTTTGGCTCAGAAGAAGAATGTTTAAATAGTAAATTTTTCAAGCCAACTTAACTAGTGCCCAGCCATTTGAGATTGATTCATATCTCACAGAACACTGACAATAGACAATTCTGTGAAGAATAAAGTCCTGAAGTTGCTGTTCCAAATGGGTTTGCACACTGTTGAAACTGGTCCTCAGTGTGCTATCAAAATGGCTGTGAGAGTCAAAACCACATTGTTCTATCCAGTGGGTGATTCAGTGCTGTACAATGGGACATGCTGCATGGTTCAGTTGGGTAGTACAGTTTGACAGTTTGTTCTTGTTTGGCTCATAGGTGGCCATGTATTGTAGCAATGTACATACACTCAGGGGGTAATTCAGGGGACCTGTTACCACAACTTCAATAAATGCATGGTTGCAAGTTGGAAATTCTAAATTATTGTTTTGATTAAACCTTTTAAGTCGTAAACATTATCTTGTAGAGATCTATTGACAATCATGTTGACCATTACATCAACTTAATATCATCTATTTAAACTCAAATTTCTGCATTAATTGGCTTAAAAAAAAAAAGAAAAAGATTGTTGTAACTTAGTGAAATTGTCTTGATAACTTTGTTTTAGGCAGTGGAATTAGGCAGTGGATTTCTAGTTCCCAACATGCTTTGAATAGGATTCGATAAGGAGAATAAATGTTAAAATTAAGGGTAACACTTTATTTTACAATGTCCTTGTTACACGTTACATGTAGTTACTGTAGTAATAACTATAAATTATGCATAATTACATGCAACTAACCCTCCATACGCCTTGAGAGCTGGGTGTAACTGAAAAAATACAAAATATGAGGATGCTGGTAAACAAAACTTAGTTCTTAGTTCTTGAAGCGAGCAGAGTCCCTGGTTATCAAACAAGTCAGCACATGTGTTTATGCCCAATGAAGACTAAGAGAGCTGGACAAATGGCCGATTTCCAGATAAAAAATTAAAGTTGTGCCATAAGGGTGTGTTGTCACAAAATTTGAAAGGTCCTCCCATCAGACGTTCATCCCTTTTCCAAATCCTAATAGCATTGGCCACAACCGGGCTGAATTTATATTTATAATTTTTATTTCCTGTGCCAGCAAATAGAACATCTTGGAGCCTGTGGGGTTTAACCTTGTCAGCTTCAATTACTCTCCATGAAACTTTAGATTGAGGATCAACCCAAGTATGAAGAACCTTAAGTTAGAACGACCATTAATATAATTCAAATTTTGGCACAGCCAATCCTCCTGAAAGTATAGAATGCTGCAATGTGGCAAGTTTAATTCTGGGTCGTTTACCATTCCAAATAAACTGGGAAAGTATGGAATTGATGTACTTAAAGTAACCTGGTGGGGGAGAGAGCGGCAACATAGAGAAAAAATAATTAAGTCGAGGTAACAAATTCATTTTGACTGTCGAGATTTTGCCTTGAAGCGAGAATTTAAGATTATTCCATCTTTGAGTATCACTCTTGATCTTAACTAAAATGTTATTAAAATTTTCTCTGGCAATCTTATAGATGTTTTTATATATGGTAATACCCAAATAGATGAAAGAAATTTTAATAGGAATAAATGAGGGAATAGCAGAGTTAACCTTAACATTGTTAATTGGCATTAAAGCAGATTTGGTCCAATTTATCTTGTACCCTGATGAACTACTAAAGTGATCAAATTCCTTAATTATAAGAGTTTCTGTAATGTTGCAGTTTTTGTAGTTACCATTGTGCTATAGAGTAGATACATGAAGGTAAACACTATATAAGCAATGGCTGCGCTAATGCCAGTGACAAGTAATATCTTACTTGTTAATTAAATATACATGTTAAATCAGTTATGTTAGCATGTGCTACGATAGCTGTTGATTTGAACTGAAATAGATAAGATTAATTGGTTCCAGGACTACAACTAGTTTGAGTGACTTAATTTTTTTGAATAATCAACTTAAAAATGTGTGTTTATGCTACAAATTATTAAGTTCCTCTAACTCAATGTAGCTTGTTTGGTTCAATGTACATTCACTCAAAGTTGTCATAACTAAAAAAAAAAAAAAAATGATGCAAACTGTTGAGTTAATTTTTGTTGTTGTTGAGCCAACACATTATTTTTTATAGTGCATGTAAAATTAGATAGAATTGCAAATTGATGTAGCAGGTCTTTATTATTTTTTTTTTCTAAGTAGCTTTTCAAGTAGGGGACAAACTCAACAGACTCAATCAAATGTGCTTCTACCTACATGTTTACCTCATAGACTGTAAAAACATATGGTCTGCACAGTAGTGAGCGTGAAGAGGAGACGCAGTATCAAGGCCCCGCCCACACTCCAGCAGAATCGGTTAGCACAGTTTACTGCAGAACAACTCATTATGTCAGTGTGAAATAAACAGTTATGGAAATGTAGAAATTAAAGTTGAAGCTCCAATCTCTTCCAGAAAATCCAGAATAAAGTCTTGATACCTCAGTGACTACTTCGCTCCTCTTTTTATAGGATCATATAACTAACTAAAACCAAACTTATTTTAAAAAACGACATTTGAACTTACATCAGCGTGATAAAAACTAAAATACATAAAATGACAGAAACCATCTTTAGAAAAAATATATTTGAAGTGTAATTTGATTGTTTAGTTTGTCTCGCATCCTATTCGATTACATGGAAAGGGCGGGGCTTATGAGCTATGCTGCATCCGCCCCACCTGGGGGTGATTGAAATGTTTTAGCTTCACTTTTCAGGACTTGTGTGGCACACTTGGGCTGTGTCCGAAACCATAGTGGACGTTATTGAGTGCACTCATTCAATCCCATAATGCACCGCAATAACGAGTGTACTCGTTACTGATGTATGCTCAACGGCTAGAGAATACCCATAATGCACTGTGAGTGTTGTGCGCTGAATGAATTCCCATGTCTCACCAGGAGATGGCGACCGCAGCTGAATCAATCCATTTTCCAAACCGTGCTGGTCCAGCGTAATATAAGAAACTATGCAAAAGCGGCAGAGCTTCCGGCGCACTCAATGCACTCGTTTTCATTCATTCCTTCAAGTGGACTATATTAGTGGAGTAATGTAGGGAATAGTGAATGAGGGTATAGGGGGCGATTTCGAACACAGCACTGGTTTACCTATACATTCACTTCAATTCACTTCATACAGTTTCCAGCTGAAATGAACACTAGAGGCAGTAAAACGCCAGATAATCAGATAATCGTTTAATAAAATTATTTGGTAACACTTTATTTTGATGGTCCCCTATAGACATTCTGTTGACTATAAATAAAGTTGCACCTACATGTCAACTAACTCTCAAGAGTATTAGTTGAGTATTAGTATACTGTCTGCTTAACCTCTGCTAACAGTTTATGGTCCCTCAACAGACATTTTAGTAACTATAGGTAACTTTGCAACTACATGTCAACTTATTCTACTTACCCTAAACCATTTTTTACTAACCCTAAAGGCTTGGTCACACCAAGAACGATAACTATACTAGCGTCCACACCAGCAGACGATATTGTTCTGTTGTCAAATGTTCAAGCTCTTTAAAGCAGGATATATTCTGATCAGCTGTCATTGTTTTTATCGTTCATCAGCTGGATAAAATCGTTCTGAAAGTGATTCCAACGATATCGTTTTTCTGTGCCGTTTTCATTATAGCTGTGGTGTGAACTCTGCTATTCTTTAATATTGAGAACGTTTTTTTTAGAACTGTATCTTTATAGTTATCGTCCTTGGTGTGAACGGGCCTCAACCCTACCCCAAAGTCTACTAAGGGTGTTTTCACACCTATAGATCGCTTGTTTTGTTCCGAGACAGGGACTTAATTTGTTACTGTTGCATTTTCTTCTTGGTTCGGTTTGCTTTCACAAGGCAACTTTTCAAAGCGTACCAAAATGTGTTTACGCAAGTCATGCGAGTACAACTGTCCTCTTATTGGAGCTTCCTCTGCGTCATCCATCAAGATGATTGACAAGTTCGCTCTATGATCTTATTGTGGCTTCAACTACTGAGGCACACGCAAACACTATACAAATGTTGCCGCCATTCCCGCTGTTAAATTATATATTACATATTAATACTGCAGCAAATTCAAACGCGATCTCTCTGGATCTCCCAGCACTGTCTAGAGGTTAACTGTGTCAAGACACACGCAAACACTTTACGAACGTTATAATGCAGCTAGAGCAGAAATCCAGGCTTCATTGGGACAGCATTCTCTCATGGAGAATTTTTTTAATGGAACATTTTAAGATGAAGAGGTGCTCTTTTGGTTTTCAACTGTGATAACTAATGTGTTCACTCACAGAGTCAGACACGACTGCTATTTATATAGCACATTTCCTGTTATGAATTAGAATACCAGTTGGTCCGTTGGGTTGGATTGCTTTCACACCTCAAGTGAACCGCCCCCAAGTTCGTTTGCAATCGGGCTGAGACCACCTCGTTCAGGTGGCCTCACAGCGATTGTTTTGGCGCGGATCCGAGCACGATTGCAGTGTTCACACAAGCATTTTCACTACACTTGTTTCAACCCAAATTTGGGTCAAATATGGACAAACCCAACCATTGGGTTAAACTTTTTTATTACATTTTTAACTCCATGGTTGGGTTAAAAGAACCCAGCATTTTTTTATAGTGTAGGGTTTCACCATGTTTGGACCCCACACTCAGAAAAAAGGTACACTTTTTTTAAAAGGTACACTTTTGTACCTATTTTGGTACCTTAAAAGGTACATATTAGTAGAAAAGGTACCGCCCCAGTGACAGCATTTGTACCTTTTTTCGGAGACTGCACAATATATCTATCCGGCATGAAAAAATCCAAACAAGAACTGAGTGATTATAAAAACAAGATAGCCTCTCTGTGTGCTTTAATGCATAAAACAATCTCAAGCTTCCTCTGACAGTTTGAGAAATGAGGCAGTAATATAGTGTGAATATTATAATTCTCTCTGAGAATAAAATGAGAACTATGAGAAGAAAGGAGCATAATCACGGCATGTTTAAAGTTTTCATTGCCCTATCCTCACATTGCCTGCTGTACTTGCAACAATCAAATAGTTTTGAATAGCTGCAAGGCCTAACAGCAATTCCCTTAAGCAATTCTTCATCAAAAGTTTTGTTCTAAATCTCCATTCACAGTGTATACAAAATCACTTTTTTGTCACTGATTGGCTATTGTAAATAAGCAAACATTTGAGATAAACTCATGTTCTTTTTTACTGTATTTTTCCCCCTTCTACATTTCTCTCAGCCTCAGAGGAAGCAGTTGCTGCCGAGTGACTCAGACAGGGAGCGTGCAGCAAGGACAGAATGGGGACAAGAGCAGCAAATAACAAACTACAAACACCTGCACCGGCACAATGTGCCTCTCTCTCCCGAGCGCATGAAATGTTTCGACATGCACCTGACGGCACATGCTTCTGTGAAGTGCTCGTTCTCCAAATCCAACATCTTGCACGTCCCTCTGTTGACGAACCTTTTAGTGGCCGCTATACATCAGTAAAAGTGCCACGATATCGTGGCAGTGTGGATGCTGAGGGGAGGCGGATTTGCATATGAAACGGCAGGATGCAGATGATCGCTCCTGGGAGCCCAGACCGCGCTGCCAAAGGGGAGCAAAAGGAGGGGTTGTTGGGGGAGGGCTGCCCGCACGCCAGGCGAGTTGGGTATTTACACTTCAAACAGCATCGTCTCAAAGAGGAGAGAGTGCGGGGAAGAAAAATAGAGAGAGACATGGGTTGAAAGAGAGTTAGGCGAAAGCCTTTATTTTGGATCGCATTCAGCCAGTTGGTCCTAACAAAACACCCACTATTTGCAAAACTTTGTCTTTGTTTTACTTGGCAAGGACAAGGACTCTATTTTCCTCCCGTCTGCTGTCTCAGAGCTTCAGGTAGTTTGTCACCACTTGTTGGACTAAATACCTCCATTACGGTTGTCACTGGAGCTCTTTGAAACGATGGAGGAGATACAGCATCTTGACATCGTTTTTGATGGCTGTGCTTGCCAGTGGCGCCTCCAGGCAATTTTAAATGGGGTGGTCAGAGGGGCACAGCTGTTGCAATTGTAATTTCAAGGGTCTAAAACCATTTAATTTAGATATTTAGGTTAACTGAATTTTTGTATAGCATGTTGTAAAAAATATACTCACTGTCCCCTGCAATTGTTATCTCTCTGTAAATATCAAATCAATCTCATGGCGATTCGTAACTATCTTACGTTTTGGCAAATTGGTGGCTAATTCGTATGAATTCATATTATCTAATTTGTACATTTCCGTACGATCTGCTTAGCACGTCATGATTTTGCAGAGTTAGACGTGTTCCTGGGTCAACATATTTTCTTGATCCTGGAACAACATTCCTGCCTGAAAATGTAATCCTAACCCCCAATCCAACTCTCGACGTTGTTGCAAAAAAAAAAAATTGTTGTTATTATGTTGTTGTTTTATCTTAAAATGTCTTACTATTTAATGTAAATATTTTAAAACAATTTTTCTAAATTGCTTAAGTCAAAATTAGTACAATAATAAAAACATGTTCAGTATTATGGTTTTTCTATAAAGATATTGACATGATGTAATTGCATTATTACTAATATTTTTTGTGTTGTTGTCTGCCCTAGCTCCCTCCAAATGTATAAATCGATGTGAATATCTGTCTGCTGAATTACTATTGTAAATTTACAATAGATGATGATGTAATTTAGCATAAATTTTTTTGAATGACAATAGTAATGGAGTGCTACTGCTAACATTTGCTTGCAATTTAACGCATAGCTACGTTAAAGAAGACAACCACAGTAGCCTTTTACAGGTGAAACTGACCTGCATTTGAAGCCCTGGAGAGGTCAGTAATTTTGCTATATTTCGCTCCTTCTTCTTTGAGAGCTTTCCCTCAATGCTCCACCGGGCCGTTTCCTTGAGTCCATCGCACTGATTATTAATCGAAACGGTTTGGCGGACGCGCGGAGCTCACGCGAGGAAAGTAGTGTCAGTAATTCTTTAAACTACTATGGTGGTGCTTGAAAGTTTGTGAACCCCTAGCAGAATCTGTGAAAATGTGAATAATTTTAACAAAATAAGAGGGATCATACAAAATGCCTGTTTTTTTTTTTTATTTAGTACTGTCCTGAATAAGATATTTTAAATAAAATATGTTTACATACAGTCCACAAGACAAAAAAAACCCAAAAACCTGAATTTATAAAAATGACCCATTCAAAATGTTATATACCTTTGATTCTTAATACTGTGTTTTTCCAGCATCTTTTGCATATTTGAACCCTCTCCAGCAGTGACTATGATTTTGAGATCCATCTTTTCACACTGAGGATGATTGAGACACTCAAACACAACTACTAAACAAGGTTCAAACATTCACTGATGCTCCAAGAAGGAAACACGATGCATTAAGGGTGAAAACTTTTGAATGGTGAATGTCCAAATTTTTCTTATTTTGTTTAAATATATATATATTTTTTTTTCATTTAGTACTGCCCTTCGGAAGCAACAGAATATACTTACATGTTTATTAAGCACAATTTACCTTGATCTTCAAATTTTATTTAATTCAATTGAACTTAATGCATTGTGCACCTTTCAAGCACCACTGTATATAATGTTGAACATAATTTATAATTATGTCTTATATAACCAGTAAAAAGTGGCCACCATTGTCTTGTGCATTGGATTACCAGCACCAAGCCCAAGACTATTCATTTCCACCCCCAAAGAAATACCAAAGCATTTTAACCCCTAGAGGACTGCACAGTTTTAAGGCCCTTTAGATGTTTTGACATGCTCTGACATTTGTGCTTTTTTCAGTTGCTTATAAACACATTAATGGCAAAAGTGTCATTACACTGTATTCAGCACAAACTGGGCTACCATAATATGTAAGCAACATGTATGTACATGCTTGTATTTTTGAGAGAATAATGTTTATGCGTGGTTTTTGATAAAACAAAAAAATTAAGTCTGAATTAAGGCCACAAAACACACGATAGACATGTGTTCACAAGACTTTTGACTAATGGGTGTTGTTGCCTAGAGTTTTTGCTTCAAACTGATGTGAGAATCATTGAGCCTGCTCTTTCACATAAAACAATATATTGATTTAAATTTTGTAAGATGCTTTTTTTTTTAAAAAGCCCGTATGTGAAAGGCGTGTGAAGGATCATGAATAATGCTGTGATTTACACCTGAGAGGACAAAGGGACACATAATGAGCCACATAATGAATGAGCCTTTGAGTCAGGTATGTGACTGAGGGGAACACTTTATAAAATTTACAAAAAATATATATTGTTGTAGTTTATTTAGAATATAGTCAACATTACAAACATTAAAAACTGAACAAATGTGTTTGTTCAAGTGTCTGGTTAAAGAAATTGATGTTTTTCATAAATAAATGTTTATTAAAATAAATGTGTCCATTATGGTACAATGTTGCCTTGAGGCAACAAACTTTTAAAAAATAAATAAGTACAAAAAATATGGAAATGTGGCAATTTTAAGCAGGAAAAATCACCACAAATATTTTTTTCCTCAGTGATATCATATCATAAAAAAAATTAAGCTGATTATATGGAACATACACTTTGTAAAATATCAGATTTCCTATTTCGAGCTACAGAGAGGATGACCTGGGGGGAAAAAATCTACAAAATTCTTCTTTACAAGGGAAATAAAAAATGGTGAAATATGTTGTATGCATGCTTGTGAGTTTTGTCCCCATCAAGTTCAAATCGATCAGTGCAGTACGCTTAAACTGGCGCGATAAAGCGCTCATACATGAGTCCTCAATACACGGAGATCCGTTGCCGTTGAATTTTGATGTAAACTATTTAAGTGCATGTTTAATAATATGTGCAGACCTTAAAATATTAATCTATGTTATAAACAATCAACATGGTAGATGAGGGACCACATTGAGTTTTGTTTTTCAGAAATCATTCTAATATGCATCATTTGTGATGATTTTTTTTTTTTTTAAATTAAATAAGCACTAAATACATCTATTACAGTTGCCAATGGAGCTCTTTAATGGAGGAGTAATGTAGTGGCAGTGCAGCATGTCTTGACATTGTCCTTGATGGCTCTGCTTGCATAAGGGATGAAGTTCTTCTAGAATCAATATTGATCTGAGACCTATGCCCTATTTAATCGTTACAAAATAAACCCTACTACAAACACTAGCCATGCTGACCAACGCCACACGTCCAGTTCTACGCAGAAATGGATCATGGTGTGATTGGAATTGGCAGACATCTCCTAGGTAGTATTTGCCTCTAGTTTAGTTCCTAAGCTGTGCTGATGAATGTGAAGCTCCTGGCTTTCTTCCCAGACTGTGAAAGTCAGGGTCATTTCCAGCCCATCGGCGCTATGCATCAGCAGTGAGGGGTCAGCTCCGACAGATGCTAAATGGAGAGCTGAGGAACAGAGTCACAAGGCCAGCAACAAACAAAATCCCATGAAATACGCCGGAGCCACGCAAAGCTGTTAGCTCTTTACCAAATATGTAATTAATCTGCATGTGTCCTTGATTGTACGTGAGGTGTAGTTTCATATATTGGCTTTTCATTACTCCCGCAGGGTATGATTGCAGGAAAAAAAAATGTATTGAGCATTTGATGGAGCAACTAATTTTGTGTGAAAATAAATCATAAAAGTGATGTGTTTTGATGACAAATCTTACAAATATATAAGGTGGCCAGGGGGGCATTTGGGGTAAAAGGCGCCTTGTATTGATACACATACTTTAGCTAAAGAAAATATACTGTAATTAAAATATTATTTTAAAAATACAGGAAAACAATTCCTTAAAGTTTCAGTAATAAAAAAATATTTGATTATATGAAAATAAAGTATACTTATTTTGACTCGTACACGTTCACAGGCGTTTGACGCATGCGCAGTTTTGAGCAATTTCTCACCGCGAGTTTAAAAGTGCGACCTGCGCGTTCAAAGTACATGCTGTTAAAAAAAATTCAGTTGGTGCGCGTAGAGTACGCGCATACTTTTCTAATGATGAAATTTGCATGCACTGTGCACTGCCCCTTGCGTACACGTAAAATGTGAAGTATACTTTGGCCTTTAGATAGACAATCAAATTATTTCTTTCCCCGCCACAGACAGAATATTCCGGCTTTCCGTGTTTTCACTCTTATACGGTAGGGGGAGCGATTACACATCTTCTGAAAGAATAGAGAACCTCCGAATCAAAACACATGCGAAAAAGGAGCAGAAACAAGCGATTAAAGCTTTGCTTATGCACATTGTAGTCTTTGAGAAAATTATATATATACACTCACCTAAAGGATTATTAGGAACACCTGTTCAATTTCTCATTAATGCAATTATCTAATCAACCAATCACATGGCAGTTGCTTCAATGCATTTAGGGGTGTGGTCCTGGTCAAGACAATCTCCTGAACTCCAAACTGAATGTCAGAATGGGAAAGAAAGGTGATTTAAGCAATTTTGAGCGTGGCATGGTTGTTGGTGCCAGACGGGCCTGTCTGAGTATTTCACAATCTGCTCAGTTACTGGGATTTTCACGCACAACCATTTCTAGAGTTTACAAAGAATGGTGCGAAAAGGGAAAAACATCCAGTATGCGGCAGTCCTGTGGGCGAAAATGCCTTGCTGATGCTAGAGGTCAGAGGAGAATGGGCCGACTGATTCAAGCTGATAGAAGAGCAACTTTGACTGAAATAACCACTCGTTACAACCGAGGTATGCAGCAAAGCATTTGTGAAGCCACAACATGCACAACCTTGAGGCGGATGGGCTACAACAGCAGAAGACCCCACCGGGTACCACTCATCTCCACTACAAATAGGAAAAAGAGGCTACAATTTGCACGAGCTCACCAAAATTGGACAGTTGAAGACTGGAAAAATGTTGCCTGGTCTGATGAGTCTCGATTTCTGTTGAGACATTCAGATGGTAGAGTCAGAATTTGGCGTAAACAGAATGAGAACATGGATCCATAATGCCTTGTTACCACTGTGCAGGCTGGTGGTGGTGGTGTAATGGTGTGGGGGATGTTTTCTTGGCACACTTTAGGCCCCTTAGTGCCAATTGGGCATCGTTTAAATGCCATGGCCTACCTGAGCATTGTTTCTGACCATGTCCATCCCTTTATGACCACCATGTATCCATCCTCTGATGGCTACTTCCAGCAGGATAATGCACCATGTCACAAAGCTCCAATCATTTCAAATTGGTTTCTTGAACATGACAATGAGTTCACTGTACTAAAATGGCCCCCACAGTCACCAGATCTCAACCCAATAGAGCATCTTTGGGATGTGGTGGAACGGGAGCTTCGTGCCCTGGATGTGCATCCCACAAATCTCCATCAACTGCAAGATGCTATCCTATCAATATGGGCCAACATTTCTAAAGAATGCTTTCAGCACCTTGTTGAATCAATGCCACGTAGAATTAAGGCAGTTCTGAAGGCGAAAGGGGGTCAAACACAGTATTAGTATGGTGTTCCTAATAATCCTTTAGGTGAGTGTATATATATATATATATATATATATTAGTATTATTTTATTTTTTTAAGCAGAGGCTCTGTTCTTTCTTTTGAGATATTGCTTGTTCAGATATTCATACAACAAAATATTCTGGGGGCCATTACATTTACAAAATGTACATAACTTTTTTTTTCAGTTAATAATGGAGTGTCTATTTACAGTAACTCCACCCACCATTTTCTGATTGAGCCAGACAAAGTTACAAAATAAATCCCACTGATAAGATCAGTGGTGTGAAGAGTAAAGGTCCAAAATGTTCGTATGCGTTTTTTTGTATCCATCATCCGGTGGCTCTAAATTGTCAAAACCAGAACTGAGCCTTTAAATCTCCTTTGTAAAAGCTTCATGAGGCATAAACAGTCCTCACTTTAGATGAGCTCACAAAAATAGTTAACTGACAACTACTAAATGTTTTATAACTACCTGAATTAATCATGAATTACAGTAGGAGTACATGTTAATAATGCATTTATTAACACACTGAGTAACTATTAGTATGTGTCTAATTAATAAGATGTATAAAAGTACATTTAAATAGTTTATTAATCATTTACTTACACTTTCTAAATGATCTTATGAACCACTGACAACTGGTTTGTAAATAATGAAATAATTTAGAAATGATAAATTGATCATTAATAAAGTATGAAAAACAATTATTAAACATTATAGATGTGCCTATAAATCAAGAATAAAGCATTTACAGCTGTATTTATAAACTGCTTATGTCTATTAATTTAGGGACAATGCTTTATTAATGATGAATTAACTATTTACTAATGCTTACTAAATGATTCATAGCTATTCAGAGTTATTATAAAGTGTTACCAAGTAATGTCCCAATAAATCAGCATCCATTTCTGATTTTAATAAATAAAATGATATGCACTGAATAGGTTGTTATTATTGCATAACAATACACTGAGGTGCAAACAGTACCTGCCACTATTAAAAGTATAAACAGCATCTAACAACTATTTTCACTAAGAGAAAAATAGAATCTATCGCTATTTAGCATTTAGATGGGCATTTTATATGGGCTAGCTTTTGCTCCCCATGTGCGTCAATGAACCTTTGGTGCCCATGACCCTGATGCCGGTTCACCAGTTGTCCTTCCTTGTACCACATTTGGTAGGTACTAAACGCTGCCTACTGGGAACATCCCACAAGACTTGTCATTTTGCAGATGCTCTGACCCAGTCATCTAGCCATCACTATTTGGCCCTGGTCAAAGTCACTCGGATCTTTTTGCTTGCTCTTTTTTTTCTTCTTCTAACATATGAAATTCAAGAACTGACTGCTTTCACTCCATGCCTCATAAATCCCACCTCTTGACAAATGCCATAATAATAATATTTTCAATTTTATTCACTTCACCTGTCAGTGGTTTTGATGGCTGATCAGTGTGCCATTTCACGAGTTCACTCTTACAAATAATCAGATAGAGTAAAAGAGTAGGCGTACGATGAGGTGTGCGAGGAGAGGGCTCAGAATTTGGCCCAAACCCAGAGTACTCCCCCCGTATCCCTGGCTGAGATGGCAATCAGTCGAGAGTGAGGAGCCGGGGGGGGTGGGGGTGGTGGGATGCCGAAAACTAGGCTTCCTCTCATGCTGATCAGGTAGATCATTTGAACGTGTTCCTCCCGAACGTAGTTAATAAAACATCATAGCTCCATAATACAACATGTGGTAGACCTAATGACCAAGTAAAAAAATTGAAGTTCATCAAAATTGGACTTTGTATTGCTATACATGGACTTACAAAAAAAAAAAAAAAAAAAACCCTCTATAGCAAAATATGTAATGTTTTGAATGTAAACAAATGTTTCACTGTAAATTCTAATGTGTTAATTATAGTATTGCATATTTTTCCTATTGAAAATGCATTCGTCAATTTGCAGGATTTGTTGCCCAGCAGCCTTTCAAGTGCCTCATTACCTTTTCAATACAATAGTGCCAACCTGTCATGTCCATAAACCGTCCACAATTTGTCCTTAAATGGGTCACGCAGGTCGATCTGAACAAAATAATCACAAGGTAAACATCTCACTTAACTGTTTTTCAAAACAAAATTACCTTGCTTCTATGTGGATTAAAATAGCTCCAAATAAAGCAATAAAAAACAAAAAAGTTCACAAATTGAATCACACTGTAATTCACTCATAATGCCAGGATGGGGGATCTACATAGGGCCAGGACCACCTTGCACTGCATCTCTGTCCCGTTTGCTGGCACAGATGAACCAGACAGGTTAACAAACAAACAAATAATTGAATAAATACATGACTCTGTATGATTTATGTGCATGAAACCAAGCAGAGCAGCTGTACATGTTTCATTGCAATGACAGCAAGTTCCTTAGTGGATGACAAGCATTTATCGATTTTCATGTTTGCCACTAAAGTATTTATGCCTCTTGTACTCTCCAGTTAACGGAAACCGTCTGACGACTCTAGTCCTTGGAGACGACCACAGAAAGAGGAGAGGGTGAGCGGTGAAAGCGACGGGTCTACAAGCCTGGGACATTTTTACCCCCTCTGTGTGGCAGTTGTAGAAGAGATGGAGGCTATCGGCTGTGGTGTGTAGAAACACAATAGCGGAATGAGTCACCATTAGGGTCTCCGGCCTCCTTTGCGATGACTGCTACTCAAGTAATGAGAAGTGACTTGGGAGGTAATGCATTGTGTCAGCAGTGAAGAGTGCAGCTCCCAGTGGCTCTGGTGCTGTTGGTGGGATTTGACTGCTTGGCTAACCTCCATAGTACCAGCAAAGTCTTCCTCCAAACTCAGTCCAACAAACTTTTAAGATTGCAGGGAGAAAGAGATGGCTTTGAAAGTAAAAGCCTCAGGGAAAAGTTTATTACTTAGATGCAGTGATTTCTCCTCAGTAGGGCTCATTGTATCAGTGTAGTACTTTGTAAACAAAACTTTGTTTCCTGGTGGACTGATAAAAACATGTGCACCCTAACTTCCAGATGTTGCATAGCAGTTGGGTATTATGATTAAAGCTTATGGTTTTGGCAAGTATGTGTGAATTTTGTTTCTTTTTCCAATTTAAAGTTAGATATTGTTATCCCAACACACTCTCATGGCAATATGTATTTCTAAATATTTTATATTTTGGTGAATTGGTGGGTAATTTGTTTAAATTTGAACATTCTCATTCTCATTTTTCTTTTTTCTTTCAATGATGGTTACCCACTGATGGTTAGGACTGGGGTGGACCGTCATGCTTATATTTTTTATAATCACTCAAAAGCGGTCACTCATCTTAGTTCATCGTTATGACGCAATCTCACAAAGTTCTGTTTTAATCAATGAAGCTGTCTACACTGTACAATTAGGGCCAGATTTACTAAACCGGGAAAATTAGCATGAGCACGCAATTCCAAAAAAAAAATCATAGATGGTAGCAGAAAGTTTCTATAATGACCAACACAATCTACCAAGAGCAGCGAATACTAGTGTCTGGTTTAAGGCGGTAAATAGTGATGCAGATAACATTAAATTGACTAGCACAAAGCTTAGTAAATCACCTTGCATGATTCATTTAAATAATTAATTTTGCGTCTGAAAGGGAAACTCCTACAAATGCATAAGCAATAAGGTCAGCCACAAAAATAACCCTGCCTACGCCTTTTCAGCGTTAATTTATCACTGTGTGCCGTTTGTAAATCCTGACTAGTTTAACGCCAAAAGAGGGTTTGCGCTGATGCAAGCTGTTAGCAAATCTGGCCCTAAATCTCTTAATGTCTACACTTTGTTATGAGAGGATTTGTGAGAGCGCAGAACTGAGCACTGGGCGGCTTTGAGCAGTGAGTTTATTCTAACTTAAAGACCTCTGATTGGCTATTGCGTTTAGGAAATCAACAGACATGTCTGTGATTGGCTACATTGCTCAATGCTGCAAAAACGCTTTGTAAATAGAAACATTCGATGCTCTCAAGAGCTCAAACACAGATATGCACTGAGTTTGCCAAATTGCCAATATGCTATTACAGAGAAAACTGATCATAGACCAGCAGTTATAAGCAGCTTTTCCCTCTTAAAGCAATCAGAAGCAGAAGCAGGCAGTGGCTTGAGTGAGAGGGTAAGGCTAAGCCTAGTCCAGCCTTACACACACTGCGTTTTAGTTTATTGTTCTTATTCTGTTCATTGCTTATAAATGGATTTTGTTGTTTTCAATAGGAACTCAAAGCATCTAAACAGCTACTCAAATTCTTCCAAGAACAACATATCCACATTCATTTTATAATTCTATAAAGAAGACAGATGGTTCTAACAGAGGTTAAATTGTAACACTCAGTTTAACCACTCATCACAATCAATGTTTTTGTTCCTTGTTCCTGAGACACACCAGGTAAGGGAGACCAGATAAGGGTGGGAAACACTGACTTAGGTGATAGTAGATCCATTTTAGGGTATGTTTACACAACAATGATGTGCTAAAAATGGAAACGTTTTTTTCTTTGCCTTTTGAAAAGTTTGCGTACAGAAGACAACATTGTCAAACAGTTCCCCGTTCACTTACAGATTCGCGGAAACGACTAAAAGCGCTGCATTATGCATACCATGCCAGCAGTTGGCAATGTCACTTTGTAAAGAAACACTACGTGCTTATTAGTCTCAGCCTTAGACGTCACGCCCACGGACCGTTGGCTGAACGTCAGATGCATATGGCACACTTATCTGGAAACACTTCAGGAGTTTAAGTCGTCATCTGATTGGTTGAATTCTACAGTGTATTGCGTTCTTTAATGCTCCATCTGGAAAAAATGCCACGACTTCAAACTGCCTTGTGGAAGAAGAACGCTGTCATGTTTACAACTGAGCACTTACCAGGATCAACTAAACGCTGGATTTTCAAAAGTATGTGAAGTTCGCGGCTCCATAGTTGCAGTAAACTTGCACAACGTTCTTGAATTAATAATTTATAGATGCATGCTGGTCTGTTATTGCAGGGACATCGACTTTACATTTTCACGCCCCTAAAAATGACGCAGAACAAAACGAACTGTGATTGGTTGCGTTACATGTGAACTTGACCAATGAAAGCTGAAACACAAAAAACTTTTATAGTATGGTGAAATGGGATGGGCCTTAATGAATACTCTCAAGTGTGATTTGCTGTCAGCCAACAGTTTCATGAAAACTACACTGTAAAAAAAAAGTGCTGCCTTAAAGTACAAATCAACTTGGATGTTTAAGTAATTTTAACTTAAAATTACATTAAACTGACTTTTTGAATGAAACTGAATGAAAGAAAAAATGAGTTAAATCTTGTATGACTTGAAAAGTTATATTCTTGTTGAAAACTTGAAAATGATTTAACTTATTTTGATAAGTTAAAGCAATTAAAAACATAACTTATTGATCATATACACTCACCTAAAGGATTATTAGGAACACCTGTTCAATTTCTCATTAATGCAATTATCTAATCAACCAATCACATGGCAGTTGCTTCAATGCATTTAGGGGTGTGTTCCTGGTCAAGACAATCTCCTGAACTCCAAACTGAATGTCAGAATGGGAAAGAAAGGTGATTTAAGCAATTTTGAGCTTGGCATGGTTGTTGGTGCCAGACGGGCCAGTCTGAGTATTTCACAGTCTGCTCAGTTACTGGGATTTTCACGCACAACCATTTCTAGAGTTTACAAAGAATTGTGTTAAAAGGGAAAAACATCCAGTATGCGGCAGTCCTGTGGGCGAAAATGCCTTGTTGATTCTAGAGGTCAGAGGAGAATGGACCGACTGATTCAAGCTGATAGAAGAGCAACTTTGACTGAAATAACCACTCGTTACAACCGAGGTATGCAGCAAAGCATTTGTGAAGCCACAACACGCACAACCTTGAGGCGGATGGGCTACAACAGCAGAAGATCCCACCGGGTACCACTCATCTCCACTACAAATAGGAAAAAGAGGCTACAATTTGCACGAGCTCACCAAAATTGGACAGTTGAAGACTGGAAAAATGTTGCCTGGTCTGATGAGTCTCGATTTCTGTTGAGACATTCAGATGGTAGAGTCAGAATTTGGCGTAAACAGAATGAGAACATGGATCCATCATGCCTTGTTACCACTGTGCAGGCTGGTGGTGGTGGTGTAATGGTGTGGGGGATGTTTTCTTGGCACACTTTAGGCCCCTTAGTGCCAATTGGGCATCGTTTAAATGCCACGGCCTACCTGAGCATTGTTTCTGACCATGTCCATCCCTTTATGACCACCATGTACCCATCCTCTGATGGCTACTTCCAGCAGGATAATGCACCATGTCACAAAGCTCCAATCATTTTAAATTGGTTTCTTGAACATGACAATGAGTTCATTGTACTAAAATGGCCCCCACAGTCACCAGATCTCAACCCAATAGAGCATCTTTGGGATGTGGTGGAACGGGAGCTTCGTGCCCTGGATGTGTATCCCACAAATCTCCATCAACTGCAAGATGCTATCCTATCAATATGGGCCAACATTTCTAAAGAATGCTTTCAGCACCTTGTTGAATCAATGCCACGTAGAATTAAGGCAGTTCTGAAGGCGAAAGGGGGTCAAACACAGTATTAGTATGGTGTTCCTAATAATCCTTTACGTGAGTGTATATATATATATATAAAAAAAAAAAAAAAAAAAAAAAAAAATAAAAAAAAAAATAAATAAATAAATAAATAAATAAATAAAGAAATAAATAAATAAATATATATATATTTTTTTTTTTTTTTTTTTTTTACAGTGTATGACTTTTGATTGCAGACTTTGGTACTTTTTTTATTTTCCTTGATTGGATTATCATTAGTAGTTAAAAATTGGTTGTAGCCTGTGCTACTTAATCTTTTAATGTAAAGTTTAAACACAGCAACACATTCCTATGAAACAAATCTCTAATCGAACTCTCTTACAGCATTTTATTGGCTGACCAGTATATCAGCGCTAGTTAATTGATTAAAACAAGTGTTAATCCTCAGCAAATACGATAGCCCAAAGCCCAACAGATATGCACAGTAATAGAAATAGGGCCAATTAGCAAAACAGATTGCAATCCATGATTAGATATTGTGCTCTTAAACACTTAGACAATATTAGAAAAAGCACAGGCAGCTCAAACCAGCTCAAACTATGTGAACACCCTTGTGGAATTTCAGTAAGATGAAAAACATCACACCTAAGCTGGGACTTCAAAGAATCCTAGTGGAGGAGACATAAACTCTGGTTTGGCCACAGGGAAATGTAATAGATATTTTATTTTTTCAGGAATGAGAGATATGAGGTAATACTAATATACATGATTATTAATAATTAATTGAGAATATTTTACATGATGGGCCTACTACAGCATGCACATGGTATGATCTTCTGATAATCTGATTTTAAAATATTTAAATGTTTTATATAATGGATTTTCAACTACGTATGCATAATGCAAGCCTAGCACGACTCTTGAGCGGTTATGGAATTCTGTGACTGTTGATTTGTGGGCTTAAAGCCAGTTTATAAAATTGATAGTTATGTTCCTGTATAGTTATATTCCTAAATACTGTTAGAGCAACATCACTTTTTTAAAAAAAAAACGTTTTTGGACAAAAATAATTATTGAGCAGCTATAAAAAATTTGCCACATAATGCAATATTCAACATGGGGGTAGCACTTAGGCTTATAGCAACTACTGAAGGGTATGGAAGCTCGTTTCCACCACTGAATAAAAAGGTAATTGCGACTTTTTATCTCGTAATTCTTTCGATCTCATAAATTGCTAGTTTACATCTCGCAATTCAGACTTTTTTCTCAGAATTGTGAGATATAAACTTGCAATTGTGCATTATAAAGTCCAATTCTGAGAAAAAAAATGTGCACAGACGACAACATTGTCAAAACGATCCCTAGTGGAGGAGACATAAACTCTGGTTTGGCAATTGCGATTTTTAATTTTTTTTTTTTTTTAGCAATTCTGACTTTATAACATACAATTGCGACTTTATATCACGCATTTGACAGTTCGCAAAGACCTGCCCCCTTTAGTTACTGTTGCTGCGTCCGACAAGTCATGGCGCTCTCACGCCACACATCATGTTCTCACGCATTGAAAAATCCATCACGGAGCAAAGAGAGGACACTGACAACGCGCCGACAGACAGGACAGAGCAGGTTACTTTTGATATGAAACTAATTTTGTCATTTATTTAGATATTTAAACAATAAATACTGTTTTGTGGCTCTTTAAAAGTGTTGTGACAGATCGCTGTAGCGCCTCAGTTAAAGCTGCTCGTGAACCGATCATCTCTTCCTTCTAGTTAATTTATAGCATCAAATAAACTTGAATGAACAGCAGAGGGAATGTTGTTTCAAACGCGGAAAGACGCCAGTATACACCGTTTTTCAAGTTCAAGTCCACCGACGTTAATCTACTAACACTCCTGACTGCTTTGTCGAACAAAATGGCGGATTGGGCGGATGGTGGATTATGATTGGTCAGATCGCCTGTCAATCAAATTCCTGGCGAAGGGTGAATTCTGACTTTATAACTCACAATTCTGAGGAAATTGTTTTAATCCGTGGTGGAAACAAGCTTCCATAGAAGGGTTTTGACTTTCGACTGAAAAATGTGTGCTTTTTCTGCAGTTGTGATCTTTGACAGATCCTCTTTCTATGTTTCAGTAACTCAAACTACTGGGGTGTTTGTCTGTTAGCTGCGGGAATGGCTAATGAACATAAAGCTAATCTTGTGACACAACATTTTGCTTCATAGCAGGTGAGGTGTGCTGCCTTTTCTAGAGCACATAATCCCTCAGGCTAAAAGAGCCTTTGGGGTATTTCAATGTTTTAATTTCCATATATATATTTAATTTTGTCGTCTGACACACTTTTCCTTTCTCAGCTTCGTGACTCACCAATACGCATTTCACAAAGAAATTCCAAATATAAGTTAGCTACACACAGAAGTCACAATGTCGCATGCAGGCCTCACCAGAACTCCATAACCTAGTTTTTGCACATTTGTTTTATATAGTTCAAGACATAAACAAGGGGACTCAGACCATCAAAAGACAGGCCTAATTCCTCTGTACTGTTATGTTGTATGGTGAGAATGTTTTGGATATGACAAAATATAGTTTTTTTTTTTTTTTTTTTTTTTTTTTTTGAGTGAAGTGCCACTTTAATAGCAGCTAGATGGAGAGCAAGACATTTTTTTGAACTACTTTTATGTGCTGCATGCCATCATACTGTATATCTTGCTCAGAAGGTTGAAATACTAACATAGAATTTTACAAAAGTGGAAAATAAGTATGACCCAGTGTCTCAGTAAGTATAACATTATTTTTTTACACAATAAAAAGAGACAGCTGTGCCCCTTGTGAAAAAGAAGTACACTTAAGCATAGTACTTATTATGGAAATAATATACTTCAACAGATTACACTTAGCTGAACTGAACGAAGGATTTTAGTAAACTTAATTGCATATTTAAAAAAAAAAAAGTACTTATTATGGAAATAATATACTTCAAAAGATTACACTTAACTGTGAACTGATTTTCGGACACTTAATTGCATGAAAATGCATATATTTTATTGCATATATTCTAGTTTAATATTAAATGATTAGTTGAGCTCAACAGTGAGACAGTGAAAGAAAAGTTATTTGACATAATTTAGTAGGATATAAATAAATGTTTTCAGAATTACTTCCATTGTCTTTGAAATATGGGTACTGCCAATATACTGACAAGCATTTATGGTAAACTAAGGGTACGTGTACGCGACAATGATACTAAATACTAAAAATAGAGTTTTTTCCTTCGCTTTTTTTCGTGCACAGACGACAACATTGTCAAAACGATCCTCGTTAACACGGATCCGTGAAAACAACAATAAATGCTGTTTTCTGCTGCCAGGCCAGTAGATGGCGATGTCACTTTATAAAGAAACACTATGGGCCCTATTTTAATGATCTGAGCGCATGGTCTAAAGCGCATGGCGCAAGTGCACTTAGGGCGTGTCCGAATCCACTTTTGCTAGTTTAGCGACAAAAAAAAAAAAAAGGTCGGCGCGCCAGTCATGGGTGTGTTTTGGGAATAACGTGCAATAAATCAATCAGAGTCTCATCTCCCATTCCCTTTAAAAGCCAGTTGTGCTTGCACCATGGCGGATTCGCTATTTACATGGCGGAATTTGTGAGTGGAAAGACTGAACGCCTCGCCAGAGAGGAATCATTTTATTTTTAATATTTAAAAATGTTTGTGTGCTGCTGCGCATCCCTGTGTGTGTAATAATCAGAGTGTACACGCGTTGTGCACCCGCCTATAGGCGCATATTACTAACGCGCCCTTTAAATAACACAAAAAATACTGCGCTATTGACTTTAGCCCAGGTTTTTGTTGGTCAGTGGCGCAGTCGTTTTCAGTTGCCTCAAAATAGCAATTTTTTAATAGCAAAGTTTGAGTTTTCAGGCCCCCAAAACTCTGGTGTTATGTAAACGAATGGACAAAACGTTTTTAACAGTTTTAAAATGTAAACAGTTTTTAGTTTTTAGTCATTTAAAATTCTTAATGCATAATATGAATAATACGTAAGGATCATTCAGTTCAATAAAGGCCTTTGTGTGTGTGTGTGTGTGTGTGTGTGTGTGTGTGTGTGTGTGTGTGTGTGTGTGTGTGTGTGTGAAGATGCAATTTAGTACATTTAAAATATATTTAATTTGAATGTAATATAAAATAAAATAACTCACCACAGTTAAAATAAAAGTGAAAAGTGGCCAATACGTTTGAATGAAATCATACCATGCATGTTTAAATCAAAAGTAAATGTGTTTTATAAGTATTACAAGGCTACTAGCACAAAATGTGCAAAATCACAATATTGTCGTTGTTGTGTGAAATGATTCTATGAATAATACCATATAATTTAGAGAGTCGGGCTGCATTGGCACCAATGGTCTCTGTGATCAACTTCGCTCACAATGCTTTGGAGAAATGCAGGCCTGGTCATTTTTGGCTCTGGGAATTCACTAAATCCAATGGACAAGAGTTGACCTCAGGCGAGGGCAAAATTGCATACAAATATGTGGGTTGGTTGGCTGATCGAAAATAATGACCTAAAAAGGAACTCTATAATGAGTCGGAGCACTTTTCCCTATCTAAACATGCCACGCATGGCTGAACGCATTCATATTCCACCCGGTCTTGTAAGACACAGAGTTTCTCTGCAGAAGCAAATCCCACAAACAGGAAGTTGTTGGGGACTAGAAGAGAATCAAGGACGCAAAGACAAATCTAAAGGGTGTTAGCCTTAGCGGAAGTACTGGAGGTGTTGCTAATCAAACAACATATTATGGTTTTGCCAGTTTTATATAAAAAATCAAGAAAGGATAATGTTGATGATATATTGCAACTAGATATACATTGGATCCCAGGGAACATACATAGGCTACTAGTAAAATCAATGTACGGTACATCCCTTTGGATGAAAGTGTCTACCAACTGGATAAATGTATGAAATGTGACATTGCTTTCCCAGAAGGAAATACCAGTGCTTGTGAAAAAATGGTATCATAAAATCAACACTGACCCTATTTACTTAATACACATGATTCTTTGATATTTTATTGCATATTTTTCTATGTAAAAGCCGTGTTACGATCTGATAAATTTCTGATTGATAAATTAAGTTTTCCCCAACATAATTATTTTCTTATTGAACATCATGTTTCACTAAGAATGTAACTTACAATTCTTAAAAGTATAGTCTACAATTTTTTTTTTTTTATTTATTTTCTCTTATTTTGAAATGTAGCCCTTTTATTTATTTAATGAGAGAATGTTATACATATCTCATGCCCGTAGTCAGGGGTGGTTCGCGTGGTTCGAATAATCTACTGCCCACTATTTCTCAAATTTGCTGACCAATTATAAGTTAGTGATCCTACAAATGTTAATTGACTTCTCCAAAACTTCATATTTCACAACATGAAACAAAAACATAATAGTTCTGTCACGTGAATTTGTGATTTAAACTTTGTGGGGAAGTTTTGATTATCCATGCCAAAAAATATACACTCCACACAGTGTGTTTGGACTGAAAAAGGTGGATAAAAAGCCACCAAAATTAAGTATTTGAACCTCATAATTAAATACAAAATGAGGCTGGGAGGGCTGAAAAAAAAGAACCCCCCCCACACTCCTTTCACTAGGCTGGCTACGGGCCTGTATCAGTCATACATATGTTACGTGACAAATATTGTCAAAAGGTTTTTGAATTGTACTCAATTCATTTGATTTGAGTCAGGTATTGATTGCGTGCAAATGTTGATACAACTACTAGGCTACTCAAATATATATCACACTAACTAGTGAGACATTATGATCTTCCGGATCTTTGCTTCAAGACATTTTCTCTAAATGGACCTCTTTAAATTTTAGTTGAATACCTCTGCCATATGGCAACGCTGTACCACAAATAGAAAATGGTCAGAAAAGTAGTTTTCCAATAAAATTATGATTTTCTTTTCTATTTAAATGCACATTTGTGTAGAAATGCATAGATGTATATACTTGGGACTCATGGAAACTAAAAATAAGTAGAACCCTATCGTTTAATTCCTATTGTTCCCTATAGTTTGTCTAACTCATCCTCATCACATGGAAGAGCTAAATCTGCACTCTTCCTATTGCCCTTTCCGTAAAATATTGCTGTATTCATTTTCTCCAAAAAAAAAATATTTTTAATAATTTTAAATAAAATAATTTTGTTACTTATACATAAACACAACTATACCACAATAAACACTTTAAATATATAAATAACTAAATAATATTGTTGATGCTACTATATATAAAAAATCCCAATGGGGAAATACTGTGGTACAGCGCAGCCATATGGCAACATTGATATTTTCTCCATTTACAGTAAAACTATGTTAGACAAATTTGATTTATGAATAAAAATATCTAATTTACTTATCAAAGATGCTGCAAAAAAATCCCCCTTGAGAAGATATGTTTAGAAACGAGTTTATTAGAGCAGTTTCTGGAGCACTTCAACAGGTGTCTTCCATGTGAGGGCGACAGGGGGAAAAAGAGTTTTGGAGGGACATTCAAATGTCATTTGACTTAAAAACAGCACATCATTGGCTACCTTAAGCTGCAGGTGCGGCGTTTACGTATGGCAGATCCTGGCATTCAGACAAAAAATAACCAGATCATGATGCTGTTCGTTAGTTCTGTTGATTGAGTTGGCCCTTGGCAGAAATTTAAGCTTTGAAAAGCAAATTTAAACAGCCTAATGCCTTGTCCTAACCAGACATGACGCAATAAGATTTCCAGAGGCAAGCAATCTGTCTGCCCAAACCAGACTCGATCCGAGAAGCAACAAAATCAATCAAAATTCACAGCCAATAAGAAGAGCGTGTGGGCGGGCTCTCTCGGCAAGCTTGCATTCGCAACTAAATGGATAAGTACATTATCAAGTTCCTATATCTTACACCATTTTACCATGATTAAAAATAGATACTGAGTGACTGAAACAATCTTTTTTATCATAGAATACACTTGTTTGTTTACCTTGAGTTGACAGTTTGTTCAAACTCACATTCAATTCTTTTTATATTAAATAAAGCACATAATCAGCACCTGAGATTATCATTGTCATACTTTGTCTTTGTTCAGCCGTAGCGCTGCAGTAATAGAAACTCGCAAATCGTCGTTGTGGCTGATTAGAAGGCTACAAAAATATGGAAAAGATACATATTCTCACGTCGCGTCGCATTCGGTTAGGACACAGTGTAGGCTTATAGACCTATTATGTGTTTGCAAACAGCGATTACTTTTTTGTGGGCGGAGCCTACCTGGTGGCAGAAAAATCTTCTTGCAAATTCGAATTTATATCTCACAATTCTTAGAAGGATAAACAGATTTGTGAGATATACTCGTTATTCTGTCTCGTTATTTATATCCCGCAATTCTGACTCTTTTCCACTCAGAATTGTGATATAAACTCACAGTTGCAAGTTATAAAGTCAGAACTGGGAGATATAAACATGCAAACGCAAGAAAAAGTCAAGAATTGAAGTTATCTATGTAAAATGTTATAGGTTTAAATATTATTTCATGTTGTAACTGCTGTGTATGTATGTCCCCTATGAACTGCATATGTGAATATTATGTAGACTTACTGTTTACATCAAATCCATGCTTTAATAGTAGACTAATCATTGCAGGTTTCATCAGTCCAGTGTGACTTGCAACATAAATGTCTGCGTTTAGCTTCAAAGGTCTTCATGACGAAATTCTATAAAAATGAAGACCGTATTTTTTTTCCGATTCTGACATCCAAAGGCACAACAAAACATTTTTCTCTTATTCTGTGAATTTTGCTTATTTTCCTCCACTTGTTACACTATTTTTCTGCAGCCACTATGCGCGCGCAGCTGCAAGTGATGTAACTGTCTGCTCCAAATGGGTCTATAGGGCTGTTTCAGAATTTGCATTGATTTCGTATTGTTGTTAAGTCTGTGCATTATGATTGCATTCTTTTAGTATGGTGGATTCTTGTCCACATTTTGTTTAGATATAATATGATCACTTGGGAATGTTGTTGCAGGTTTTTGTGAAACGCTGCCACTGCTCAGGTGTTGTGTATATCAGACTCTATGTCACGAGGTCCAAGAGTTGAGTAACTCTTTGAGAACTTCTTTGAATATGAGAACATTGCCTTTGGCAAACTCACCCAATGACATGAGGGTGCTCGGTGGTGAGGAGAGCAAGTGGTGGCTTGTCCCTCTCGATGAGCCAGACGGTGTAACGTCCACTCTGCCTGGGGTGCAAAAACACTGTGACATCCAGACCACATGGCCGATGGGTGGCACGTAGCCAAGGGCTCAGAACCCATGGTCCCGTCAGAGCTGAGCCATTCACTGCGAGAAACCGCCCTGGGCAAACAAACAAAGAGAAAGATATAATTATATCAGAGAGCAAGAGACTTCCAAATCTTTGTTTCAAGTTTCATAGTGTACAAAAAAAATTCATTGTGACACTCAGATTTTATTTCTTTTATAGTTCTTGAAAGTGACCTCAAATGGCAGCAAAAGTTTTTCAATACAACATTAACACAGGAAGTACATTGTCCCAAATTCTCACTATGTACCAGTTGCTTATTAGCATGCATATTACTAGGATATTGGCTGTTTATTAGTACTTATAAAGCACATATTAATGCCTTAATCTGCATGACCATATTCTACATCCTATAATCCAACCCAAGACAAGCGATTAAGTTTAGGTATAAACTTAAACGCTACAAAAAATACCTTACTAACTATTAATAAGCAGTAAATTAGGAGATTATTGAGGCACACGTCATAGTTAGTTAATAGTGAGAAAATAGCTTAGTTCTACTAATGTGGTCTTGGAAAAAATCAACTACAAAATGTTTGAGTTCATATTAAGAAATAAATATATATAAATATATATATATATATATACATACATACATACATACATATATACATACATATATATATATACACATATACATATATACATATATACATATATGTACAACGGGGATAAAAACATCCGCTTTCTAGGATGCACGTGGAAATTTGTCCGATCCTTGACACGATCGCGGACAGCAACGCAAAGTTGATTCTGTGCTAATTTGATCTAATATTTTATGTTTTTAGAAATGTTGTAGATTAATAATAATTAACATGATAAACAGCTTGCTGACTTTTCCATTTGTTGACATGGTTAGATTCAGATGGTAAATATCATATATTAAGTTGGGTGTCCACCTTAGAGATCATCACCATATTTATAATGAAACCATAATATTTAAAAAAATATGATATTAATCATATCATATAATAAAATATAATTTATTGTTACTACTGTAAATCTATATTAAATAAATAATATACGAATATCTCCTTCAATGCTTTCAGAATCTTTACTTTTTAAAATAACTGTGTTTCTTTGTTTTTAAAACATATTTTTATATTAACAATTTTAATGACAGTATACTGTATTTATTGAACAAAAATTAATCCTTTTATTTTTTAATACCCCTTAAACTTTGCTAAAGTCATTGTTTGGGACAAGATTTACTTAGACATTATTAAAAACATATTATTGTTGAATATTATTATATATAATGATTATTAGCTAAAGTATGTGTATCAATACTGTCTGCTTTTTGCCCCATGCTGGTTTTACCCCATGCGTCTGGCCCTCCTCATACATTAATACGATTTTTAAACAAAATAAACCAATTTTATGATATATGATTCATCTTTCCAATGGCACTGCCAAAGAACATTTTAGAGCAATCAGTGTTCATCTTGGTAACACCTCCAGGCAGCTTATTTCTGTGCAACTAGTTACAGTCTTCTTGAATGCAGAAAGACCCAAACTGTCATGCTTGAGTTGCAGCGCTAAATTGGATTGGAAGGGTTAAAATGACGGTTATTTTCATCAGCTACGACTTGCTAGATCTAGCATTCTGTCTGTTTTAAATCAGACACAGAGTTACATTTATTTGATTGAATTATAACATTTATTCATGCAACCAGCCAATGAAATCTGACAAAACTGATGAATCTCTTCAGCTGAAATCAGGTTCTTCAGGTTGCTCTATCAAGGATTTGGCAATAATATGACTAGCTTAAAAAAAAAAAAAAAAAACTGAAATAGCAAGACTTCCTTTACTACAATATGCAATCTCTCCCATATTTTTAAATAAGTGGCCTGTTTCCTTTTCATACCGTCTCTGTACGCTTCTCAGAGAGTCGGCGGGAATCTGGATCATATGAGTATGTGTTAAAGTGAAATTGGTAGATCCGTGGCCCAGGCAGCAGACACCGAGCCCATGTAGAGCCAAAATAGATGAGTGAGGGGAGGAAAATGACAACACACCAGAGGAAAACGAAATAAATAATGAAAGAGAGGAGAAAAATCAAAGCTCTGTCTGTGGGCTTTGATTTAGAGTCCTCCCTCTCAACAGCCTCATTCAGCTCTCTCAATCAGGAAATTTTCCACAGGGCCAGAGCACGGAGAAAAAGAAAAAGAAAAAAAGACAAAAGAGACCTTCTTTTGATAGAAAAGGAATGAAAACAGCATCAGTGAAAAAATGGAGGGAAAATGTCCCGGAATGTAGCATTTTCATTATTCACAGAGTTATCTGAATCCAGCAAGGAGTTGCTATAGCACCATATTGTTGGGATCTGGTTTGTTTTAGAGAAACTGAGAGGAATATCACCATTTACATATGAAATCTGAACTTAAAATATTGCTCTAAATATTTAAAATTCAATACATTCCATATGCATCCATTTGTGTATTGTGAAAAACAATAAATATAATAATCAACAGCAGGGAGTTTTTTTTGGTTTACTATCCCTTCAAGTTATTATTGAGCATATGTATAAAACAGTTACATTCCTAAATCTGGTTTTAAAAATAATAATACTCCTTAATGCTTTAAGGAACTAAAGATTAAGGCTGAATGGCTCTCACAATCCCCAGATTGTTGAAGTTCTTTAGGCATATCTTAAGCACACTGTGCAAAGAAGGAAGAAATAATAGACAGCATGTTTCTGTAACTGACTACTGGGTACTTAAGGTTTTTATTTTTTTTAAAAAGTGTATTATTAAATGGACTTATTTTAACTGTGCCTTAAAATTCAATGAAACGCATCAAGTTTAAGTAACGTCGCAGCAGGGGTTGTACTAACTTCTCTTCGCTTAGAAAACCAACTGAGCGTGTAATTTGACTGTACGGCTTCCTCAACTTTGCAATACCATTTTATCCTCTTGCTGAAAGTGTTACAAAACCAAACACTTGCTCTCAGTGACTCACTATTGATTTACCATGTCTTACTTGAATTTTGTTTAGCGTTGTGTGGTTTGAATAAGTGCATGGATCACATTACGGCCAGCGGCGTATATTTTGGCCGGAGGCTGTGGTTGATGAATAAACCTGAGCAGTAATTTTCTGAAAGTACAAACCTTAATTGCTAAAACATATTAAACACTGCTTATATAACATTATCAAGTCTTAAACTCTCCAGCCAGAATAAAAGCACATGAAACATAGCCGAAATAATGAAAAATACATTTGCACAAGTATGCATGTTTACTATTTATGTACCGTTTACTGTTAGGCACACTTGAAGATTTTAAGAAAGATTTTGAGCCAGATTTGTACCCCCAAACAATCAGAGGTGGGGGTTCGGGGGTTGTGGCCCGATCCGAGGCTTGTCGTAAACAACTTTTTGTCCAAAAAATCCTCAATTGTGTGGTGTCATTACGATTATTTTATTGCTCCCAATCACGTTGGAGCCCACACAATCTCAAATCAAAAACATGTTGGATATTTCCAACTCTTGGTCGGGCTGCCTCTGACGTGACACCCGCGATAGCCAATGAGAGCGAGCAAGCTTCACCAACTGGATGCTTCTACAGCTGAAACTTGGCAGCCACAAACATGCCACGAAAGTGGAGTATTGAGAAGATCACCCATATTCTTTTTTTTCTCCGTTAACAAAACTCACGTCCAGGAGAACCAACTGCCGACATAGATCATCCTCCATTTGTTTTTCTCCTCAAGTCACGTTTGATCTTGTGAGTCTCCGTGAGATCTCATCTCACTGTGCAAATGTTACTAATCAACAGGTGTGTGGTCTTGAGGTCTGGACGAATCTTCTAGTGTGTGCATTCGAAAGATTATAATGCTAAAAATCAATTGAAACTGTCCTTATTTCTGTGGTCTAACAGTTTGTTCTGGTTTTCAAATCTAATTGGCTGAGAGCCTTTTTCAGCCATGCGATATTCCCCCAGTATCAGCTCTGGAACCGTTTCACCGTTTGTATCACCCGCTTGCAACATTTTTTACAGAAAGTGTCATGGCGGATGAGAAAACCACCATAGTTTTACAAATACTACTATTGTTGTGTCACGGAATGTAATATTTTTAGGCGAGAATGTAGTTATTTAGACCTCAAATACACTCACCTAAAGGATTATTAGGAACACCTGTTCAATTTCTCATTAATGCAATTATCTAAATCAACCAATCACATGGCAGTTGCTTCAATGCATTTAGGGGTGTGGTCCTGGTCAAGACAATCTCCTGAACTCCAAACTGAATGTCAGAATGGGAAAGAAAGGTGATTTAAGCAATTTTGAGCGTGGCATGGTTTTTGGTGCCAGACGGGCCGGTCTGAGTATTTCACAATCTGCTCAGTTACTGGGATTTTCACGCACAACCATTTCTAGAGTTTACAAAGAATGGTGTGAAAAGGGAAAAACATCCAGTATGTGGCAGTCCTGTGGGTGAAAATGCCTTGTTGATGCTAGAGGTCAGAGGAGAATGGACCGACTGATTCAAGCTGATAGAAGAGCAACTTTGACTGAAATAACCACTCGTTACAACCGAGGTATGCAGCAAAGCATTTGTGAAGCCACAACACGCACAACCTTGAGGCGGATGGGCTACAACAGCAGAAGACCCCACCGGGTACCACTCATCTCCACTACAAATAGGAAAAAGAGGCTACAATTTGCACGAGCTCACCAAAATTGGACAGTTGAAGACTGGAAAAATTTTGCCTGGTCTGATGAGTCTCGATTTCTGTTGAGACATTCAGATGGTAGAGTCAGAATTTGGCATAAACAGAATGAGAACATGGATCCGTCATGCCTTGTTACCACTGTGCAGGCTGGTGGTGGTGGTGTAATGGTGTGGGGGATGTTTTCTTGGCACACTTTAGGCCCCTTAGTGCCAATTGGGCATCGTTTAAATGCCACGGCCTACCTGAGCATTGTTTCTGACCATGTCCATCCCTTTATGACCACCATGTACCCATCCTCTGATGGCTACTTCCAGCAGGATAATGCACCATGTCACAAAGCTTGAATCATTTCAAATTGGTTTCTTGAACATGACAATGAGTTCACTGTACTAAAATGGCCCCCGCAGTCACCAGATCTCAACCCAATACGGGAGCTTCGTGCCCTGTGTGCACATCCCACAAATCTCCATCAACTGCAAGATGCTATCCTATCAATATGGGCCAACATTTCTAAAGAATGCTTTCAGCACCTTGTTGAATCAATGCCACGTAGAATTAAGGCAGTTCTGAAGGCGAAAGGGGGTCAAACACAGTATTAGTATGGTGTTCCTAATAATCCTTTAGGTGAGTGTATGTCTACATTGTAAAACGCTCATGTACCCATGAGAACAGCTTCATCTCGGCCAGTCCTTCGGGAATTTGTGGCTGGCTCTTGTGTAGATAGTGTTTAAACATTAGGTATAATTCATTTTGGGTATATCAAATGGGCCATTTTGGTCTTATTCATCTATTACTTGTTCCAGAGCAAATCGAGTTAGTTAAGGGTATAGTTTCATAACTTTCTTAACTGAACTCCTGTAGGCTACTATAAATCTGCTTTTGTACTTCTGAACTGTTTGCTTGTGTTTATGTATTGTTCAAACTTCTTATACTTTTATAATGGCTAATATTGTTTTAAATATTATTGATCAATAAGTAGTATTTTATATAAATAACATATTTGGTATTGGGAAAGAGTTTTATGATTGTGATTTTGACTTGAACTTAGCTACATTATTACACCATGAGGGAGTCAGTAGCAAAGACTTTTATATTGAAATGGACAGTTGTTTACTTTAAACAACCCCTTAAGACGCAACTTAAAATGCATTGACTAGCACTGTCATGGGAAATCCCCTTAACTGTTAAAAGGACAAAGATTCCTCAGCGGACATTCAAACCAATTTTGTGAATATAAGATTGAACTAAAGAATATCAGCTAGATGCAGGTAATGCACTCACTTAGTTGATCTCTCTCATTATATTCTACTCTACATAATACAATAAGCTTCAATTAAGCAATTCAGTGTTCCTTCGTTACGTGCATTTTTAGACATTATGTTATGCTCCTTCCATGCAATAAATGAATCATTACCTGCTCAGGTAAAGTCAATGGTAAGACCTATTTCAGGGGCAGCCAAAATTACTATTTAGAACATCTCCATTACTTAGCGCATGTAATACAATTAATTAATGTTTATATATTCTAAAGCATCAAATCACGTTTCATTCGATTCTAAGATTTTAAAAATGATTACGGTCCAAAACAAGTGATTCATGATTCAAAAATCCATATATTTATAAATCAATGTATATACTGCATTGTTTCAAGATGACAACACATAACGTTCTATTCGGAGCTGTTCACGTTATACGTTATAATTATGCGTTTCTATGGCAACACTATCAACTCCTAAATGAGTCTGCAGCGGTCAGGTGGTACAAGTAGGAACTTTCAGAACATTACCATCTTACAAGCTGTAATTACGAGCTCTATAAGGACATGAACACTTTTTTACAAGATTAAATGTCAATCACGGTAATTACAACATGGCGTGAACACACCTATATACATTGCCAGGACTTCGATGGATTGAGAAAACAAGTGAATCGTTACACCTATATTATTTTTATTAATATATTTTTTTGTATAAAGTTAAAATTATTGCAAACAATAAAATAGCAGGATGTGCTGCTGTGTGTTTCCCATGAGGGATGGAAGATAATGACAAACAAAATCCATTATTAGGCTGTGTCTTCATACATTTACACTGCAATCATCTTGAGAAAATCTTGAGAAAATATTCAATAAAACAATAAGCCCATATTCAATGGGTTCTGTGGTGCATTCTGGGTTTTAGATGTTTTAGTTCATGGAACGAGGGAATACAGAACTAGGGAGCTGATTGAAGACACACTAAGTCTAAACAGTTTATAGTGTAAAAGCTTTTGGGGATTCTTAAATTTTTCAATTATTGTGTGTCTCTTAATATATTGCTTGCCAAGAATCTTGCAAAATGTGATATGTATTGCGTGATAACTGATAATTAAATGCTTATATGAAAAATGCTGTGGTCGTTACCTAAAAATACATGGATGCTCAATGAAGTTCTTTATTTCTACAGGGATTTTCTTTGGGACTTGATGGCTTGGCTCGCACACCCGCAGCGGTGAATCAGTCTCAGTTCGGTGCACACATCTGGAGTATGGAGGGCATGTGATGCAGTTGAATGCTTTTCGATTTTTTTTTATTTTTTTATTTTTTTTATGTGTGCTCTTGGCTGCCTTGCAAATCAAAATAACTTCAGTAAAAGACAGCAGTGAAGTGACATGTAGCTACGATTGATTAGGTGAAGACCACCAACTTAAATCACTTATTGGCATACGGTACATATACATGTATTAATGTATATGCATTTATTACATGCAAAAATTAATAAACGCATATTACAAATGTTCAGCAAATTGCAGGTCGAGAACAATCCTGATAATATTGCAGAGCATGCTCTAAAGATAAACTGTGCCATATGTTGTCATTTACTGAAGTGTTTAAATGATTGTAACTTTTTTTATTATTTGTTTATTCCAAAGCTATTGAGCTCATTTCTTTGTAAACTCAAAAACAAATATCCATTTAAATTGCACATAATGAAATGACAAGACTGAGACTTGTACAATTTACAAATGCTTTGTACTACTTACATAATAGTGCTTTTGGGAAACATACCATAGAGATACTAAGTACAACTTTCATGTTACAAATGTTCTACTTAGTGATTTGGGACACCCTGCTAACCCTGCACAAAAGTGATACGAACACAGAGCATGTAGTGCTTAGATCTACATTTACTTTTCACTAACTTCTGGGAGGTTAACCAAATTAAGCGCAAGAAGTGAGAAACATACGAAATTCAAAGAAAGGAATGAAGTGAAAGACTGTCAGTGAAGTAAAGCCACTGTATAAAAACAGCATGGTCAAAGCTCATGACCCCATCCCATTTGCATGATTCAAAATACGCTCAAGACGATCCGCCACCCAGCACATTTTTCTTCAACCCACACACACTTTCAGCTACTCTGGGTTAACATAGAACAGCTCTAAAACTGAGGAGGACAGCCCGTTAATGTATATGAGAAAAAGTTTTTTTTTTTTTAAATTACAGTAAAGGGCTAAACATTTCTGTATATTGACATGGAAAAAGGAATGCAAAGTGCTTGCAAAAGCTGTCCCCTTTGAGCTGAGCACTTTAAAGTTCAAATGATGATGGTTATAGAACCTGGTCTGCGACTATACTTTTCAACACACTTGAATGCATCTTAGTGACAAATTCATATTTATCACAGGTTAGAGACTAAATGGTTTACCGCTATTGCTCCTGACAACACCACAGACAGAACGAGCTTCTTAAGTGTTGGCTACACAGCATGAGGAAAACATGCTTAGAAACTCCAACAACAGAAAAGATTTACTACAACTTTCTTCAAGAAAATCCTGGAGAACAGCGGGTAAAGCTTTTAACGTCCCTACCTTTTTACAAAAGACATTGTTTTTCTCTTAATTTTTTACTTTTCAAAACTTTCAAAGCACTAAACTGCTGACATTTGCTTATTGTATTATTGTTTTGCAGGATACAGTATATTAAAGCCACAATATGTAATTTTTCGTCGTTAGAGGTTGCTTTATTCAAAACAAAGGCGTAGATTGATGACTTCTTGATTTTGCGGAGCTTTTATTATGCCGCCGACAAGTGGTTCCGCTTCTTCCACTCATGTGTATGTGGGGTAACGCAGCGCTGTTTTATCATATTAGATACATTTGAGTGTTGAAAGTCATGTTATAATGGTACTCTGTGCGTTCGCTCGACGGCTGCTATGAGACACTTGTTGCACAAGATAGATCGATATTAGGCATGGTAAAACATGATACTCATGGTAAATCAAGAAAACCAGACTTAAACAATAAGACTAACTGTGTTGAGCTATATAACAATGTTTTGTTTTCTGTCAATGAATGTATCCAAACAGTTGCTTACCTGTCTAATAAAACACATAATATATTAAAGTATCTTTGGTGTTTCCATGGTTTCTACGGAAATCAAGGGTAATGCGGGTATGATGTCATTGATAGGCGACCATGTCCTGGTCAAAATTGCTTATTTCTCTGGATTTAAACATTCTTGGAAACATCTGGGATAATGCAAGTACACAAGTCAACAAAATATATAACATTGTTATAGTGGTTTTTGGATATCCAAAAATCTTACATATTGTGCCTTTAAACTGTGCCAGTTTAATGGTGTATTTATTCATCGGAATCATTCATCTTCATTTTCAAAGGCATTTATCACTTTCTTTGGAGCCTTCCAAACAAATCTGTCTTCTTGAAAAATTTAAAACAATACTTGTGACTTATGTAGCTGGCAATGTATGTATCTTTTGGAAGGCTGTAAATAGAGAAAGATTTATTTCCCCATATGTGTAGTTACAGCATCTACCAGCAGGGGATCACTACCCATGCTAACCTGCCATGCCTTTGAACTAAACTGCCAGAAAAATAAAAAAGACATCGCTTTTACACAAACAAAGCAGGCTATGTAAATGTAATGGTCAGCAATTGGCAGGACTCAAGACTGCAGTCAGCAAAAATAAACATGATTTGTACATGCAAATAAATCAATGCAAGATCAAATTACGTGTGTTTCTAAAGATCATATCATCCAAGCCGTAACTGAACATGACTGGTGAAAGGCAACGCATCTGCTGTTGCTCATTAGGCTAATAAGACAACACAGTGCTTTCTCTGCAACACGAGCAGCTGTTTGTTTGATTCATTCTTGCTTTTCTTTGTTTTCACATGTCCTTAACTGACACCAGGAACTTTGATCTGCACTCAGCTCAGTGATACCACGAAAAAAAAGCCACAGTGAGAAGAACAAAGTGCAGCATAGATGTTACACTGGCCAGCTCCAAAAATGCTTTTTGTCGAAATATGTCAGGACTACACACTCTCATGTATTGTCTCTTTCAAATCCACAAGTTGGACCCACTTTATAATATGTCTTTTTAAATAAATAGTGTTTTGTTTACTTAAGCAAACTTAAAACTACTACTTCCTTTATGATCGCTCAGCGAAAAAGATATTTTAGTACAGATGAAATACGGGACAAAACGTGATTTTTCCATAATAAGTTGGGACACTAAAAAAAGAGCTGAAATGCGGGACTGTACCGGGATAAATGGGATGTCTGGTCACCCTATACATATTGTAAAGCAGCTGTTTCATCTCTTTTTCTTCTGGTTTGTGTATATTAGAGGGGTAATTCATTACATCAATAAAACTTGGCTGCCTATGAGGTAAAAAGGTGATTTTTAAAAAAATCAGTGCTACCTGAGTAGATACAACAGAGAAAAGGGGTTGCTGTCTTCCCTTTCGCCAAATATGTAGGAAAACTTCAACACCCATAATGCACTGGGCATGCTGCCGTCCAAGGCCACTCCCACCAGTCTGCTCCTATTGGACAGGCTTGATCAGAGTCAAATACTGCTTTGCTTGAGTAGGAAATACCTCTTAGCAAACTTTTAGTCATAATGAGGTCGATTTGTATTCCCGGGTGCAAGAATTCAAAGAGTGAACGTTTAGCAGACGTGAGTAACTTTGTGGTTCCAGTGAAAGATCCAGCATGTTGTAGGCAACGGCTAAAGGCTGCAAAGTATCGTAAATATGGAGAGAACACTGCAACGGAAAAATCAACATTTATAGTCAACATTTCAAACTGGATGACCATGAACACTGTGTTTTATGCCAAATGGAGGGGAAAACTGAAAGAAACTGCTGTTCCATCAGCTCCGCTCAACCCCACAAGGCAAGAAAGCTGTTGCCATAGAGTTTAATTTTTACCATAATGCTGTTTAAAGAGTAAAAGTATGATACAATTTTCAGTGATAAATCTACTCTTACAACTGTTCTGTTAGTAACCCTCTTCCAATCCGACTGTCTATGGGCGGGGATACAATAATGAGGAAGTACAGTCTGTAGTTTTCATGAAAGACCTGGAGCTGTCAAAAGTCCTTTTGCTGACAAATAAAAGTTAATTTCTTAGTCCAGGTACCACAGAGAAACATTGTTCATTTACAAACATTGTAACAAAGTGGGTTGAAAATGGCAAACTTACACTAAGTTCCATATAAAATATTAAAGTCCTCCTGTCGTCATCCCTTTATCCCTTAAAACTCATCTTTGATCACCAAAATTACATATTTAAATGTTTTTTCCTGTGATTTTTCCCCCCCCATGACTTAAAACAGCTTGACTAACTCTACACCCTTGCTTCATTTAGTATACGTGGATTCATGAATATGCAAATTAGCCCCGCCTCCACTCACACACACCAGCTCAGAGATCCACTCGGTCAACATTTACTCAAGTTACTGTAGTAAACGCTGTACAAAGGAATCACTCTTTACAACGTCGGACACATAACGGTAATTAATATGATTAGCCTTTTGCTTGACTGTTATCAAACTGCTGATAATATTTTTACACAAACCATGTTTCCGTTCGCCATCTCAGTCTGCCTTCTAGCAATCAGCATCCTTAGAAATGCTTTGAACATCATAGAACATCAGTGGAGAAAGGCATAGTTCATCATAACTTCATAATTAACATCATATACATAATTCACCCGCTATACTGCTAAATGTACCCGATTTTTCATATCAACAGAAAAATATACTGGGATAACCTGGCTTCTCTTGAGACTCCCCTGCTTCGCAGCATAAAAAACACCAGCAATTTCAATCTTCGGTTCACTGCAGTTTTAAGGCGAAAATACTTAGCAATGGTGTTGACTTATGAATTTGCACATTGTTTGACTCAAAGTATGTTATTAAAAACACCTCATAGACATACAAGCAACATTAAAAACTTGATTTTCACCACAGGGGGACTTTAAAAATACATAGAGACAAATAAAAACGTGTCTTTTATTTATAAAATATTTATTTCACTAGAGTACATATTAAAATTACATCACACATATAATTATATTAATATAAGAAGAGATAAAAACACCAAAAGTGATTTGTGCGAAGTGTTTCCTTACGAGGGGAAAAATATTTTTGCTTTTGTAGCTTTTGTTGTTCAGATCTCTAGGATGCCATCAAAGATTTCTAAAAATCAAAAGACAGCTATTGTTGAGGGGTATTGCCGCTTGACGCATTTCAGTCTTTACTACATCAAAGACAAGGTCTCAAATTCAATTAGCTGATTGTGGAAAACCATAATTAAAAAAATCATAATTAAGTCCGATGCCAATCTGTTACCATTGTTTACATCAGACATAAATACAATTATTCCTTGGGGAATTTTTAATATAGCATTTGTTTCATGTCCACAGCAATGCTTTTATTTATTTATTTATTTTATGATCACAGTCTCCCTGCACTTTTCTGTCTCCCTCAAAACAAACACACACATAAGCACACATAAATTAAATTACCAGGCATCTGGCAAGTAAATGTAGTGAAGTAATATCGTGAGCAAAACAGCTTCAAAGATTCATCACCACAGAAATGCAGCCCTCTGAACTCAATTCAAATTACATGTGAAACCAGATCACATGCAGGTTCAACACAATTAAAGTCTTAATAGTTATTTGCCTTCAAGTTAATATGCTATTCTAGTTTCTAAGGGTATGCGTTACGCCTGCCAGCTGGAGTGCCTATGATAGCCACCAGAGGGCACTCCTCCAGTCTCCTTTACAGCTTCATGAACTGCATTTCCCATAACCCATTGCCTGACCTCATCATGTCTTGATTTCTGCCACCTGTGTTTGATTATCTCGAATTGAACGCACATGAACTCCACCACGAAGTTGTAAATACCAGTGGGAAGATCTGTATGAGTTGGGGGCGTGTCAGTGGGAAACATGGCGGAATCAATGGATGCAGCGTCTGTAGTTGAATATAACGGTATTTAGCAGTGACACTGTCAGGCTTTGTCATTTACAACAAAGTAAGCTAGCATTTTCCACATTACCTATAGTCAACAGAATGTTCAAAAGAGACTATCAAAATAAAGTGAAACAGACCTTTTATTATTATCTGGATTGATTACCCTGTGGTTTTGACCTTATGCATGTTATATGGATTAGGATTATGGATTATGCTTAAAGCTTGTGCTGAGATCTCCTAGTCGTGTCTGAGCATGTACACATTACCGTATGTGTTGACAAACAGTCATTTAACAGTTAACAAGTCAGACAGTTAACAAGTATTACCATGCACAAAAATTAATACAAAAAGGTTCTTTATTGACATCTACAGTATGGTTCCATGAAGGATCCGTAACATCCATGGAACTTTTACATTGCACAAAATGTTCTTTAGATTATTAAAATAAAGTTAATAGTTATTACAAATAATAAATTCTGACAAAAGTGTAATACCTTTGTATATATCAAATCATTCAAAGGTCACAAAGAATGTCAGAATTGTAAAAGAGCCAAAAGAAAGCAGCCGTGTAGGAAACAGGGATGGGACTGTCTTTTTAGACATGTGATCGCACTATTTGTAGTGAACACATATTGGAGAGTTTTTAAAAGCAAATTTAAGAAAATGGGCGGCAGATTAAAGTGACTCACTGCTTTAGGTTTTTGGGAAAGTGAAAGCCTCACTCTGGGATAGATTGGCTAATAAAAGTTGGTTCACGAGTTCACACTTACATATAATTTATAGAGAGTAAATTTAAATGCGTATTTGGCGTGCTGTCCGGGGGGAGGGCTTTGAGCTCGGAATTTGGCCCGAATCCAGAGTACCCCCCGTGTATGTAAGTGGTTAAAGCTAAAAGTGTGGAGAAGGGGTGGTGAAGGGATGCTGATAAACTGTTAACAAACAGGTAGGACTGCTGCATATATATACCTCTTATTGTTGATTGGCTGAGTGCTCTCCACTTGTGTCAATTATCTGAACATGCTTCTCCCGAACCATGTTAATAAAACATCATTTAAAGTGCTATTTTCATTTTTCTTAACTTACGGTTTGGGTCAGTTTCGGCCAATTTGTTTTTTAAATTTTTTAATAAATAGCAAATGATTTACCCTAATCTATTTCTTCTTTATTTTCTCTCCATCCAGTAAAACAATAGTTTGACATGTCTGTATACATTTTATACTACTTATACTAGAGATGTTTATTATGTATTATGTCGTTTTTTTTTGATATACACTCACCTAAAGGATTATTAGGAACACCTGTTCAATTTCTCATTAATGCAATTATCTAATCAACCAATCACATGGCAGTTGCTTCAATGCATTTAGGGGTGTGGTCCTGGTCAAGACAATCTCCTGAACTCCAAACTGAATGTCAGAATGGGAAAGAAAGGTGATTTAAGCAATTTTGAGCGTGGCATGGTTGTTGGTGCCAGACGGGCCGGTCTGAGTATTTCACAATCTGCTCAGTTACTGGGATTTTCACGCACAACCATTTCTAGAGTTTACAAAGAATGGTGTGAAAAGGGAAAAACATCCAGTATGCGGCAGTCCTGTGGGTGAAAATGCCTTGTTGATGCTAGAGGTCAGAGGAGAATGGGCCGACTGATTCAAGCTGATAGAAGAGCAACTTTGACTGAAATAACCACTCGTTACAACCGAGGTATGCAGCAAAGCATTTGTGAAGCCACAACACGCACAACCTTGAGGCGGATGGGCTACAACAGCAGAAGACCCCACCGGGTACCACTCATCTCCACTACAAATAGGAAAAAGAGGCTACAATTTGCACAAGCTCACCAAAATTGGACAGTTGAAGACTGGAAAAATGTTGCCTGGTCTGATGAGTCTCGATTTCTGTTGAGACATTCAGATGGTAGAGTCAGAATTTGGCGTAAACAGAATGAGAGCATGGATCCATCATGCCTTGTTACCACTGTGCAGGCTGGTGGTGGTGGTGTAATGGTGTGGGGGATGTTTTCTTGGCACACTTTAGGCCACTTAGTGCCAATTGGGCATCGTTTAAATGCCACGGCCTACCTGAGCATTGTTTCTGACCATGTCCATCCCTTTATGACCACCATGTACTCATCCTCTGATGGCTACTTCCAGCAGGATAATGCACCATGTCACAATCATTTTAAATTGGTTTCTTGAACATGACAATGAGTTCACTGTACTAAAATGGCCCTCACAGTCACCAGATCTCAACCCAATAGAGCATCTTTGGGATGTGGTGGAATGGGAGCTTCATGCCCTGGATGTGCATCCCACAAATCTCCATCAACTGCAAGATGCTATCCTATCAATATGGGCCAACATTTCTAAAGAATGCTTTCAGCACCTTGTTGAATCAATGCCACGTAGAATTAAGGCAGTTCTGAAGGCGAAAGGGGGTCAAACACAGTATTAGTATGGTGTTCCTAATAATCCTTTAGGTGAGTGTATATATTGTAGAAATATAGCTGTAACCTTTGCTGCAAGTACAATGTAAAACGGTATTGAAATGGTAGAATTGCAGTAAATGGCTGGAACCACAGCTGCCAGTACTTTACTGTGAAATTACAGTAAAGCTGTAAAATGAACAACAGTATTGGTATTGTTGAATTACGGTAAACAGCTGGAACCACAGCTGCCAGTATTTTACTGTGAAGTTACAGCACAGCTGTAAAATGGAAAAACAGTGTTGAAACCATAAAATTACGGTAAATGGCTGGAACCACAGATGCCAGTATTTTACTGTAAATTTACGCTGAATTTTTTTACAGTGTACGACCATGAAGTTTATCCATTACCTTTAGTTTATATGGTTTCTTTATATGGTTTTAGACTTAGAAAAAAAAAAGAAAAAATAACTATTTTCAGAGTGAACACCTCCCCCTACCCCACCCCCTCCCGCTCCCGCTCCCTCTCCCTCTCCCGCTCCCTCTCCCTCTCCCTCTCCCTCCTTCCTCCTTAGATGAGAAATAAAATCAATAGGTAATATGCCTCCTTGGTTAGATTTCTGTGACATTATACGATGATGGGGATTTTAGAGAGGGGCCAAAGTTCTGCTCCACATTGATCGGCAGTGAGAAATTGAGAATAAAGACCTTTCTTTAACCGAGTGACTGTGGATGAAAAATTTGCTTTAATAAAATATTGTGTTTAATGTTCCGCTCCTTTGCCCAGGCGTCTTTTGTCTTTTCGGTTGCTGGTCAGCGTGATTTATAGGGGTTCAATGAGAAACAAAGGCAAAATTAACTGAGTCATGCAAGAGAAAATGATCCAGGCTCCATTTGCAGAATGAAATTGACTTATAATCGTAGCGCGTACACAAAAAAATATCAATGAGTTGAATAAATGAGCGTGTGCTTGTGTGTTTTTGGCAGGCTGCCAAAGACGAGTGTAAATGGTCATAGCGGGCATAATATAGAACATGAAAGTACTGGTGACAGGTAGTGGTGACCTGAAACTGCTTTGATAAACAGACAGAAAGAGACCTGATGGCAGTAAAATTATATAAACAAATCACTGGCTGACTTTGTAGAAGAGACGGAAAGGAATTAATTAGAACCCCTCCAGCATAAACACCTTTGGCCTCCGCCAGTTTTCCAGCAGTGACAGATCTGTAGCCAGCTGAAAGTCCTGTTGGGGCCATTTATCCAGCTCCAGAACCACAGAGCTACAAAAGAAATATGACTGGAGAGCTGTGCCTCTCCTGAGTGGTGTTATTACCTGATTAGGTTACATTAAAAGCATGTAATAACTCTATTTGTGTAAAAAAAAAAAAAAAAAACTTCTCTTTTCTGCTGTGCCTAATAGAGATTACTTCACAAATGCTCCATCCAGGGAGTTGAGGAGCGAAGGAATACTTCTAAGACGTAGTGCTGGAGCTTACAAAACAGTATGAACTAACAAATACACCAGTTTTAAGTCTAATTTGACACTAGCTAATGTTGTTTACAGCAGAACGTGTCCGCCGCTGTGATTTGGCTGTGGGCGAAAATTACAATATAAGTGATTTATCGTAAATGTTAAAGCATGGATCATAAATAGTCATGAAAATAATGACATGTGCATGGCATAGTGACGTGTGGGAGGATGTTCCCTGATGAGATTATGCTTTTAGAAAGCTTGAGGTTGAAATTTGCTATAAAGAATATATTGAGAGGGGCCAAATGAAAGCGTCCAAGTATGGTAGATTAATGAATCTATGGCTACGTATGTTTACCCTGTCAATTTTTGGGATTGACAACCGCATTTACTTACAGGTGTGAGTCTTGAAATGTCCCGTTCACACTGCAAATTACAGTAGCGTCTTGAAAAGGCCTACTTGTCTGTATTTGCAACAGTAGTCAAGCCCGTATTATATACTATAATAAAACCATGGTTTTATTATAGTAAAAGTGTAGTAACCACGTTTTTTTGGCGGATTGATTACCATTCATATAACCACATTTTTACTACAAATACCATGGTTAAACTATGGTTAGTGTAGCTCAACCATGGTTAATTTGTGGTTACAATAACCATGGTTTTTTGTTTTTATTTGTAGAAAAAAACATTAAGGGCAGTAACCATAGTGACAGTGACCAAAGAATGTCATAGATGGTGACGTCCATAAAACTATAGATATGCATGCGTAGATTCCACTCAACCGCTTCAGACACATTGACGCGTCCGCCATCTTGGAACAGTTAACATGACGCTGTTTATCACTCACACTAACAAATCAATGAATCTTCATTGTGCAGTGTGCAGCCTACGGCTGTAAAAACCACTGGGCTATAAATTCCAGACGAAATGGTATAACCTTTTGTGTTTTATGTATAACTCAATATGCAATATCCATATGCAGAATTATCACATTAATGATAAATTAAAGGCTACGTGTCCATGTTTTTTAGCCAGCTGAAAACGCTAGGCGCATCTAGCTGTGGGCATTTGAGAGCGCTTCGACAGCACAGCGTTTTTTTTTTTTTTCAGTTGAGACTCTTTGGTGTCTCTGATACAGAATATCCACGGAAGTGTTACTAGTATCTCATGTCACAGAAAGTTTGTTTCTGTATTGTTTCTGTATAAAAAGGTCGATACAATGTAAAGTATTTGCCCTGGCTCTTGTTTTAAATATTTTTCTTCCGTTATTATACTTCTTGTCATCTGTTGACGTTTTACAAGCAGAATGTGGCGGTTGGTCAGTGTTGCATTTGTCCCGCCCCTCCTCCACTGTGATTGGACAGCTGAGGACAAAGTGACAGTGATGAGCGCTGCGTTGTACCCAAAGTTGAACATTCTTCAACTCTCGGCGACCGGTAAAAAACGGCAAGCACTCAGTACTTCCATTACGCTCCTGGCATTTAAAAACGCGGCGCTCCCATTGAAATCAATTGGAAAAATATGCTAGCTGTGGGAAAAACGATTTGGTGGACACGCAACCAAAATGCTGTGAAAATCCTCTGCTAATATAGATATTCATACTAAATAGATATTCATGTAAATAAGCAGAGGTTCCAGATGCACTCGAATGTTCACAGACCGCGTTTGACTGTTCCAATATGGCGGATGGTTATTGCAGCCCATAGAAACAGACACTAATAAGGCATCTATGTAAAAATGTCTATGCATAAAACTGAAACGACTAGAGTCCAATCGAGCTGCAAGATCATCCATCAAATCTTCATTAACTGACAGCAGTTTTTATATCTGGGTTTCTGCATACGAGTCATGCGTAGAACACAAAACTGAGGGTGGAGAACAGTGACTGGATCTAAAACCTTCAGATGACACAGCTCATATCTCCGTCGCTGTAAGACTGCGAAAGTAAAACCACACATGCATTTGTGCAGCACAGAGCGTCTCTCTTGCACTGTATGACTAGTGCAACTAGTTATCCGGTCTGGTTCCATTCACACAGCACAGGTTTTCCGAGAATTAAGCTTTGAGTCCTGAAAATGTACATGTGTGGGTTCGGTTATAGAATGCGGTTGTCACTACTGTGAACAACTGTACTGTGTGTGAACATAACCATATTAAGGACTCAAATACAGGACTGACTACCGTATTCTGCTGCTGTGTGAACGTGGACTATATTATGTGAACTTACAAACATTTACTAACTTTTTTTTAAATAATTTAATTTATTTAATAACATTTAAATTGACAGAATTTAGCAGGAAAAAATTCCACTGGGAAACGTTTCCACTGTTATACGGTAGGGGGCACTATTACACATTCTGAAAGAGTACATAATCTCCTGATCAAAACACATGCAAAGAAGAAGCAGAAACAAGCAATATTATATGTAATGTATATGTAAAATAACGCAATTGTGAACATTAAACAGCATATCAATCAAAACTGCCTAATGTTACTGAATGAAATGTCGACCCAGGACGAGCTATAGGAATGTGAAGCTTTGGGGGTGTTGATGGACTCCATCTACTCCATCTATGTTTTGATCATTGTTCTCTAATCCGTTCTTTGACAAAAATGCGATTTCTCAGCTTTTTGCTCAATTTTTTTTTATTTATTTATTTTTTTTATGAAACTTACCCACATTCAAGTGTTGATAAAAAAGAATGTATGAAGTTTTTTTGTTTGTTTGTTTAAAATCAGAGTGTCTATTCTTTCTTTTGATATATTGCATGATCAGATATTCATACAACAAAATATTCTGGGGGCCATGGAAATTTTGTGAAAATGATCAAAAATAGTGGTGGTGGCTGGCAACTTTTTTCAAAAACACTGGTGGGAAAAGAAGTGGGAAGTTAAGAACTCAGCATGCAGGTATGTCGCTAAATTGAGTGTTGAAGTTGTTTGAATGTCAAATTATAAGAGCTTAATAGCATTTTGTGTGTGTGTGTGTGTGTGTGGGGTGAACACATGTTCAACTCAGCAGGGTACTACTGAAATCTTGAAGTATGGTCTACCACTGATTGGAAACTATTATCGCCACATTCAGTCATGCTCAACAAGTTTCCCACTTGATTACACATGCCAGCTTCCTGTCGACACAGCTGCGCACACACAAACTCACTTAAACGCAGGCCATGGTGATTTTAAGACAAGGTTTAGTGACAGCTTTACGTCCATACCGGCCAGATGTGCAATATTCAAATAAGTGAACAGATTAATTAGGGTGTTGTTTATCATTCCCCATTCCTCCTACGTAGTTCCAGCTCCCTCCTCCGAGGCTGTGGCAGACGCCTTGCCTCATCCCGTAGACAACGGCGGATTTAATTAGCCAGCTGACTGAGCCAGAAGTTTAATTATTCACCAGTGTAGCGAGAGGCTATGAGGAGACGGATGAACCACTCTTAAGTGGAGCCAGTCGCCCACCCTTAGAAATACATCACTAATGGTGCAGATCAGAGGTCAGCTACACATGCAGATGCTCCACAGCCACATAGGAGCTGCCAACTCTCAGCCTCTCTTTCTGCAATGTTATATTTCTTCTCTGAATGTTCTTAAAAGCCCTGTTACTGACATGCCACATTAATCATTACTGTGTATTGGTATTGTTCAATGACAAAAAAAATTATGAAATCTGTCAAGGATACAATGTGCCAGTCTTATTGTACTTTAAATGAATTATTATTGATGTATTAACATTATGTATTAAATAAATTAATTAAAATATATATAACTATAATATATTTATATATATTCCCAAAAGTTTTGGGACACCTTACCACATGCACATGAACTTTAATGACACCACATTTTTAATCCGTAGGGTTTAATATGGAGTTGGCTCACCCTTTGCACTGGTGTGCAGTTATGTTGGCAGTTGGCAGTTATGTTTGGCCATCCCCAAACTGTTCCCAAAAAGTTGGGAGCATGAAATTGTCCAAAATGTCTTGGTATGCTGAAGCATTAAGAGTTCCTTTCACTGGAACTAAGAGGCCAAGCCCAACCCCTGAAAAACAACCCCATACCATAATCCCCCCTCCACCAAACTTTACACTTGGCACAATGCAGTCAGGCGAGTACCGTTCTCCTGGCAACCGCCAAACCCAGACTCGTCCATCGGATTGCCAGACAGAGAAGCGTGATTCATCACTTCAGAGAACACGTCTCCACTGCTCTAGAGTCCAGTGGCGACGTGCTTTACACCACTGCATCCCACGCTTTGCATTGCACTTGGTGATGTAAGGCTTGGATGCAGCTGCTCGGCCATGGAAACCCATTCCATGAAGCTCTCTACACACTGTTCTTGAGCTAATCTGAAGGCCACACGAAGTTTGGAGGTCTGTAGCTATTGACTCTGCAGAAAGTTGGCGACTTCTGCGTACTGTGCTCCTCAGCATTTCTCTTTTGTGTTTAACAGTGAAAAATTGTGTTTTATTTAGAATACTAAAATAAGCAAGTTTCCATTTCGACATAAAACAAAAGTTAATTTAAACAGGTATAAGCTGAAGGAGTTTTTTAATAATTCATTTTCAACAATATTATTGATCTGACTGTACTGATGCTATTGTATGAGAACTGAACTGAGCTGGATGACATTTTTTTGCAGAACTGTTTTATAGAGGAATTGAACTAATTTAATAATTGATGATCTTTCCAACAGAACTGAATCAACACCGAACCGTTATCACTGTAAAGCTGCTTTGAAACAATCTGTATTGTATAAAGCGCTGTATAAATAAAGGTGAAATGCACATTTATAAATGTCTTTATTTATATTTAGATTAATATATTTGGCAGGTGTTGCAATGCCAATGTGTGTATAATGGCTTTCAGTTCCTGTTCCTGCACTATTTATAGGGCTTCTCTGGACTGAAAAAGATTTGATGAAAGATTTGTCCTTAAATCAGCACTGGACAGCTCTTCTACTGCTCTTTTATAATGAACACTCTCTGCTGGTTCGGGAAACAGCTCCATAATGAACAAGTTATAATGATCCTGAGAGCAGTATTATCCAACTCCAGACCCCATTATCTCAAAGTTATAGATCCTGGATATGGATAACAGAGCATTAATAAAATACTGCTTATGGGTGCAAATATATACGAATATATATGCATACTTTGTACGATTAGTAAGTGTCTTATGCTCACCACAACTGCATTTATTTTATTTAAAAAAAGACATTAAAAAATAAAAAATATTGTGAAGATGTTTTACAATTTAAATCATCTTGACTCCAAACTCCAAAATTGCCATGGTTAATTTTCAGACTATCCTCTATCAATGTGCCAAATTTCACAACTTTTTGCCATAAACTCAAGAGTGAAAGAACAAGCTGGCACTTGTGACTTTTATTCATATGTGAACTATATTTGATAGATCATATGATCTATAACTTCTCTCTGTTTAACTTAATCTAAAACCAAAATCTTCAGTGAAGTCAATTCAAGGAGAAGAGGAGCGAGACAAATGCAGCTGATAAACCACATCACACCCGAGGGACGCGCTACTATTCACGCATCAAAACTGTCAAGTGAAAGTAAACAGGAGCTCTGAGGAATGATTCTAGGATGCCAGACCCAATTCCCTTTCAGAAGTCTTTCCTATTTCTCACACTCATAAAATATAAACAAACGCTAACAACACATGCATCATGTGCCCTTTTAGTCTGGCACAAAGATCATGCAATAAGTTAGCCGGAGACAGACAAATGATATCTTATATAGAGCGCTTCGCTTGTAAATTACATGGAAATACCGGCAGGGTTTTGATCAGTGGGCTTTCTTAACCCAGCAACACTCTAGGGACAAATGTCTCAGCCCAGTCATTTCTCAACAAAAGGAAGAGGATGTTCATTTTTTTTAAATTGCCATCGACTACAGTGCAAGGTGCTTAACCATGGGGAAAGCAAAAGAGCGATGCAAACGAGGCAATGTCATCCTGGTGAACACAAAGAAGAGAGAGGAAATGAGGATGAGAGAGAATTTAAGACAAGAAGGGCCTAAAGGAAACATATTGCTCAATATAAACAGACATACACTACCATTCAAAAGTTTGGGATCGGTAAGATATTAATTTTTTTTATGTTTCTTATGCTCACCAAGGCTGCATTTATTTGATAAAAATAATATAAATATAATACAGTAAAAACAGTAATATTCTAAAATATTATTATAATAAAAAAAAACTGTTTTCTATTTTAATGTATTAAAATGTAATTTAGTCCTGTGATGGCAAATCTAAATTTCCAGTAGACATTATTCTAGTCTTCAGTGTCACATGATGTAACTTAAAGCATTAATTTCTTAAAAAAAAAAAAAAAGTACTGATCCCAAACTTTTGAACGCTAGGGTATCCGCCTTTTAATTATAAATGTTAATTTTAAAAAAGCTGATCAAATATAGGTGTGAATTCTGGGTGATTGGGACACTTTTTGCCATTTAGATGACCAATCAACCTGAATTCCCCCTAAATCATTTACAAAATAGGAAGTTGGGAGAATTGTTCAGTATTGTACAGTTGATTACCATGTTTTATTGACAGGGCACAAGAACAACTGAATGGGTCATCTGTTCAACTGCTTGTGTATTCTGCATATTTGTTCTGTAAGTTATGTATTAAAGTAACCAAATTGCTATGTTGCGATTTCTGAAAAACACTATTGATATTTGAAATCAACCCAAACAAACACACCCTACCTTCATTGCTCTGCCCCCAAAATGCATAAACATGCAATTCAGGAGTGGATGTCTCTTTATCATTGCTGAAGTGAAGCAAAATAATGCTTCTCGAAAAATAAAGCAAAGACGAAGAATGAATGACAAGGAAGAACAAGAAATGAACATAGTACACAAGAGTATTGTTAGTCGCCAGCAGCACAAGCTCCAAACAAACAACGGCACTCAAAACTGTGCTGTTACTAGAGCTAGCATTACAACAACAGCATATCTTGCTTCTGTGAAACGGCAAAACCCATGTTACTCGAGTATGGAGGAGAAACAACTCAACCTCAGCGACTTCGGTCTCTCCAGCGCTGGAAAGCTTTTCTAATATTAACTCAAAGCCTGATCATAACCCTTCTTTTTCCAGTGATATTCCTCTGACCTTTTCTCTTTTGTAATGTCTCTCAGCCATCTCTCTTTCTACAGTCATTCTTTAAATCTCCCTTTCTCTCCTCCCCCATCATGAGTGGACACACCTATATGTCAGTAGTGGACTACTGCTAATTGGCTGCAAGTGTGTTGTGGCGCTCAGTCCGATCCACTTTCAACAGCGTTTCTCAGATATTGCTTACTGCACCTTTAATTAAACATTTAAATAAAAAAAATATGTGTCTTTATTTTGATTATGTAGTAATCTTTTTGAAAAGACTCAAAGTTGTTTTAACTACACTACCAGTCAAAAGTTTGGACACATTTTCCCATTCTCTTTGATGGGAAAGTGTGTCCAAACTTTTGACTGGTAGTGTATATTGGAAAAATGTCGTAGCTAAAGGGGTTGCAGGCACTCGTCTGTGTGGCTACCATCCCTTTAGCCAAAACTATATTCACAATAGAGCACAGTCTTTCATACCTTATTTTTTAAACATACAACCCTTGACCATTGAAATGCTAAAGGCAAGTGCAGGACATTGTATTCAGTCAAGAGCATATCTGACTTGCAGGGTGAGAAATCAATCGGGATCATGACACACGCTTTGGCAGCGTGCTGCTGTACAGTCCAAACTGTACAACTGAACCTCCAAGAAACAAAACAGCACAAAGGAGCTGGGAGAAAATGTCTGGTCTTATTTTCTAAATAAAATGCTGTGGGCTCTATGTAAAGTTGATTTCCCATCATTCTCTAGTACATCTGAGGCAATAATGGCGCTCTCCATATCGATCGCAATTATACCCACTAAACAAAGTCTGCAATCTCAACCTCTTTGGAGACTGAAGGATGGAGAAATCAGCTTCTCATCCAGAGATCTTGAACATGTTTGGAATAAATGGCACAACAGACAGTCAGTTGCTGCATTGTAAAACCTAACAAACACTTTTTAGTTGACTTTACTCCATGTTCTCAATTAAGCTGGACATTAACTCTTTCTCTAAGTAGATTGCATCCATCAACACCCCCAAAGCTTGTACAGTCCTGTACCTCTTTGTGGGTTTGACATTTTATTTTGGTAATGTTAGGCAGTTTTGATATGCTGTTGAATGTTTGATGATCACGTTAGCCTAAACAATCCTTCTATCAATTGTTTTGATGCAGAGAGTCTGTACTCTTTCAAAAAATGCATAATGGCTCCCCCTACCATATGACAGAGAAACTTGGATTGCCGGCTGGCGCGACCGCCTCGATTTATTCTTATCAGTGCCAAAGAGACTCAAATAACTCCATTGATTTTTGTCATACAGACAAGTGCAATACATCGTTTAAAACTGTTAAGTATGTACTTTTATGTGTGTATACTCACAATAAAAACAAAATGTTGTGCTTTTCATAAAATAAATAAAACGAACATGATGCACATTCAGTTCTCTCTGTCAGTAAAGCCTATTCTGAAATGTGTCTGAAAATGAGCTGTAACTCAGCGAATACTTGCCACACAGACATGAGACATATGTCTAAAGAAATGTTGAAATGTCAGGTTTAAAAAAACATATATTCTCTGTTTATGTCATCTGTTTGAAAAGAGAGAGATGTCAGTCGTTTGCGAGCCGCCTCATTATCCGCTAATGCGGCCGCGGCCACGCCCATGGAGAGCACGTTCTATTCAAAGTCAAATTCTGACACGATCCATGCAAGTATCCCTGTCCGCATCCCCATCATTGCCTTTATGAGAGTTCTGGTATATTCATGTTTTTATGTTGCATCTGTGTGTTCCCCTGTCTGAGGACAACATGATTGCATCATGCAGTCATAGTATGTAGACTTTTGAACTTCTTAACTTGAGGGCCTTGTGGCTCAAAGCGTTTCAAACACAGATCAGTTCTTTCAAGTTTTTGCGTATAGTATCATTTTTCTTTGTGTCCCTAGCCATTACATGCTCCTTCACACTGTATTTTTGTCAGCATCAATCCATTCCTTGTCTCCTCCTTTCTGCGTCTCATTCAATATATCTGCCATTAATATCTCATATGGCTATTCCTTGCTACTCTCTCTTGGTCTCGGCTCTTGAATATGTCTGCCGTAGCCTTTGCTACGACTGTGACTTTAAAGGAGCTTAAAGAAATGCCCTCACTGATTTCTCACAGATTTCTTTCTTCTCACGTCAAGAGCTGCTCTCTGTGCTGCTGGCACTCGATATATTATTTCAAAGTCTGAGGCAACGCAATCATAAACCACAGATAAAAGTACCGTGGTGTGATACTCATACACACACAAGCATCCACAGTTGCAGACACAGAGAACCTGCGAGTTGGTCCTATGGGCTTTCAGTGATGACCAGGACAATATGAGACATATTGAGATAACCTTGTGACCTTAGTGATGTTGAACAACACATTAATCCTAGTTATATTGGATAAAAAGCCTTTGATAACCTAGAAGCTACCATACAACATATTGAGGCACATTGATGCTAAAAATCATGAACATTTCCATCTCATTTGCACTAGGGGAGCACGGGGCACAACCTAATGCGGGGCTTGTTGTAACACACATGGTTTAAAACTTTCCACACATGACAGCATGACGAAACTTAGTGTATTTACTACTTGTCATATCAACAGTATATAAAGAAAAAATTGTGGCAAAATTCAAAAGTCTTTGGTAGATATAACTGAACATTTATTTAACCATAGCAAAAGTACATTTCTTAAAGTTAATTTTTCATCTCTATTTTTTGTGTTTATTTTAAATGAGACAAATCTGATATTATTTTAATCTTATATCTGTTACTTAAGAGTTGAGATAGTTCTTTAATGCTGATCTAACCAGCAGAAGACACGAGCCAGGTTTAAATCCCAGTCACGCAGGTGGGGTGCGTTGTAACACTGCGTTAAAATGAGCCCCTATTAGAACTATGCTATTATATTCTATACTAAAATTCTATTGAGAAACCATGAGAAAAAAGTCAATGTTCAAAAATGATTAATTATTATTATGTTTTGAACTATGCTGTATAGCTGTGTTTAGCGGTGTGTTTGTTATCAAACTCAAAAAACATTTTAAGCTGTCATTTGGTCATGTTACAATGTACACCTCACATGTTATAATGTACCTACCTATGGGGCATGTTGTCACATTTCACTTCCATTCTTTTGGGGTAAATCAAGAAAAAAGTATACACCGTATTAATGAAACAAAACCACATAATTGTACTAGACATGTATGAAATTAATGTGGGGAAAAATAAATTCTCCAAGTGGATTTACACAAACTGAGAAAGTCAAAAAAAGCGTTAGGCTGTGCCCCGCTCTCCCCTATATCTCAAATTACTGTGTTTTGTCTGACAGCAATTGTGGTGGAAATGATATTTGACTTTTTTGAAACTTTTTTTGTTCAAGCTAATTTCATTGCATTTTACCCAAAATTCACACAAATAATATTTTCACACCATTTGCATAATTTGACAAAATTACAGCTTGATTGGAAATAATGACATGAGATGAGGTGCACCTGGAATAAATGAATGTTTCACCAAAAACACGTGTCAAAATTAAAAGAACCAATTTATATGTATTATTTACTGAATCAGAAAGATTTGTTCACAAGTTCAACTCACTCAGGGATTTAGTCATAGCAGTTCTCGGGTTAAGATTATCAGTAGGGTGTCCGCGGGGTCATTGAGTATTAAAAGTTGATAAAAAGTTGTTAAAAGTCTTAAATGCCATTTTACATTTACATTTTGTATCATCTTTTCATTATGTATATTTGAGGTTGTATGCTAAAGTTTGCCTGAATTTAATCATTGTGTAGGCGAATAGAGGGATCCTGTGTAGTTTATGGAATCGCCTTAGATTTGAGGTCAACTGTTACCGTGCTCACTGACTGACTGCACTGCTACCACAACGTTGCCCAACACTGAAATGGCAAACGTAAATGAAAGCGGTACGAAACTGCTCTACTCATTTGTTCTTCACAGACCGTTTATCAGTTGGGACCAATGTCAGCAATAATATCTGTCTGCAGAGCCACAGTTTTACCCCAGCAGCAGTTTCACCCCAGCAGTTTTGCCTGCGCATGCGCAGTTTCAATACAGCCCGCACTGTCACATTTCATTTTTAAATCTTGCCGACTGTTCTGTCCTAAAACTATACAATGGTTATTGTTGCTCCTGCTATTATTTTTTGCATCTGTTTAAGGGTAGGTTTAGGGTAGGGGTGGGTATGGGTATGGGTGTTAAAAAAAGCCTCAAACCACATGAATATAATGCTGGTAGCACAATCTGATAGGTAGCATTTTTCGCTGTTTAATTGTGCTACCTACTGTTTTAATGGGAGGTAGCAAAATCTGACAAAGTAGAACAAATCGACAGAACACCGTAACATGCATCTCGACGACATAAAACTCTCACGACGAAATGCGCATGCGTGGGCAAAAATGCTGTGGGGTAAAACTGTGGCTCTGCGGCTCTGCAGCCAGACCCTTCTCAATGTCAGTGCAGCAGCAGCGAGTGCGAGCCGATCTTGATCACGCAACACTGTTACTACACAGCGCTGGGAGATCCAGGAAAGAAATCATCTGAATTTGTCACAGAATTAAGAACATTGCTTCAAGATCTAGTGATGACCAAAATATTATTTTTTCATCCTTCAAAGATTACCCCAATGTAGGAAAACTCACAGTTACTTAAAAAAAAAAAAAAAAACATAAAATTACCATTGTAACCAGTAGGTGACTGCCAGTTCCACTTCCTAATATGTATTTTCAAACGTTTTGCTTTTTAATTATTATTTAGACATTATGAATGATGATGCTGCCCTCAAATGGTAATCTGGAGCCCTGCAAACTTAAAATAAAACTGCACTTTGTAATTTCTATTTATTAATTGGCTGCAACACGAAACTAAGTTACACGGAGCAAGAACACAACACCCATAGACAGTAGCGAACACGAGTGCCGACGACATGCTAGGTAGAAGGAAGAGGGTCGATATTTGGTCGCATTTTACGTAAAGTTACAATGATATTGACAAAAAGTCAGAATGTGTCATTGTAACTGACGGGAAACACTGCGGACAAAAAAAATCGGGGAAAAATACCACCAACCTTAAGCGACATCTAAAGGCTAACCATCCACACATTCAGGTAAGTTAACTTAAAGGGATAGTTCACCCTGAAATGAAAATAAAGCCATCTTTTACTCGCCCTGCTGTTGTTCCAATGCCCTATGTCCTTCTGTCTTTTTTGGACCTCAAAAGCAGAAATTTTAAAAATAGTCCTGCACGCGCTCCTTCCTACAGCGACCAGGCTAAAACATTACAAAAACTGTACAAAAGTATCACGCAATGATACAGTGAGACGCGCGCCATATATGGAAAGTGTTCAGGAGGCATACTATAAGGTTTTGCGAGAAAGTATTAAAGTTATTATATCAAGTCAAAATACTGAGCTCGGCTGTGTGCGCGTTCCTGTGATGAGTGCGAGCCGTCAGCAGGCGCCGGCGCTCATGCTTACTACTCACACTGTTGTCCTGGTACCCTGGATAAGCACACACACATCGTTTAAAAAAAAAAATCAGGCTCAATAGAAACAAACGTGACTCTCCTCTTTTCTATAATGTATATGATAAGAAATAATACTAATAATAAAACCTCCCGAAGTGAATATTGTGTACCGGTTGTCATGACAACATTGCGTGAGGGGCTGCTGAGTCAGTGCTGATGGCTCGCACTCACCACAGGAACGCGCACAGAGTAATAAGTCTCATAACGTCTCATAAGCTAATGCTGATTTTAGGCGTCTACACTGTAAATCAACCAGTTAGCTATGGTGTTGTGGCACATACATTACGCAGGTTATATATATATTTTATGTAACTTATTTATGCGTGTGTGGGCCTTCACATCAAAAGAGAATGTAATTAGGCATAAAAGTAAATTTATATGCAAGGAAATCAAGTTTAACAATTACATGTAGCCTAAGTGCACATTTACGTACATGTAGTTTTCTTTTGACTAAAACTAGACTAAAATGACAAGACTTTTAGTTGACTAAAACTTGACTAACAAAAATGTGAATGACTAAATATGACTAAAACTAACAAGGACATTTGGCACAAGACTAAGACCAAATTAAAAACAGGTGACAAAATTAACACTACCCGGTTGTTAAAGAACATCGTTGACTAATGGGGAAATGCAAGTTTTCGTGCAAATGGTTGGAGGATAAGGAGTTGGATCTATGGCTGAGGGCCGTATCTGGGAATAACTGTGAGGCGTACTGCTCTGTGTGTCGGAAGGCGATTAGTGTAGCCTTGGTGAGGATCAACGCTGTCCAGTCCCACATGCTAAGTGCTAGCCACAAAGTCACTATGGGACACAAAATGCAGGTCTCTATCGTGCATTTCTGTACAGCACCACTGTCTCTACCAACCAACCATTTTCTTGTGCTTCGTTCCCACCCTTCTGAATTATGTTGATATTGATGAGGAGTTATCACAAACTAAGATGGTTTAGTTGTGCTATCTGTCAAATAATATATAGTAAATGTAAGTTAAAGTGTCGCCGATGTAACCGGTTAAAACTTGAAGTGGTGATGAGGTCTTAATGTACGGAAAGAGTTATTACATTTAACTCCATGATTCCTGTATATACCCTGATCAGTGAATAATTATTTAAATTTCAGTCTGCTTATTCCAAAAAGCTATCATCTGGCTTCAGAAGGATTGGAATATAAAATGCAAAAAAGTGAAATAACCATGTCATTTATTTAAAGAGACAGTATGTAAGTTTCGGCGCTAGAGGTCGCGAAAGGCGTAGCTTGATGACGCCGTGAATGAGCGTGAAATAATGGGAGTTGATGTTTTCACCTCCACAACCGATGGAAAAGAATCCGTCTGACTATTCATGTTCATGAATAAGCGAATCAAGAAAACAAGCGCTTATATATTTTATAAGACTAAACGTGTTTCGCTCTATAACAATGTATTTCCAAACAGTTGCTCACCTGTCTAATAAAATACATACTATATTAAAGCAACTTTGGTGTTTCCATGGTTTCTATGGGAATCAAGGGTAGCACGGATATGACGTCATTGACAGGCAACGCAAGGACATGGTCCGTAACACTGGTTAAAATTGCTGATTTCTCTGGATTTAAACATTGTTGGAAACATTTGGGATAATGTAAGTACACAAGTCAACAAAATATGTAACATTGTTCTAGTGGTTTTGGATATTTTAACCTAAAATACTGACTATCTATCTGTCTATCTGTCTATAATAAGAAAGAAATAACATGAGGGTGTTAATAATGACAGTGTTGTCACTGTTGGGTGAACTACTCCTTTAAAAATCACCTTAAACATAAAGAGGCCACACAGGACATCAATTTCCCACAAGTCAATGGCTGATTCTGTCCAATTTGTGTGAGAGATGGACATGTTGTCCAGAGGAGTTAGGGGGATTCTCATTCTCAGTGTTTTATTGATTGCTTAGAAAACACCAACTTAAAACTAGGCCAGATATTACAATCCATCCTCCAAGCCTTCTAGTACCATGTGATTTAGTTCACCCCTTATGTCCTGCAGTCATTCTTCATTATCTTAGATGACCTCGTCAGACCCCAGTGAAGCATCATCCTTCTTAGGATGTCTGAAACACTTCACCCGTTCCCTCTATTGAGCCAGATGATGCTCTGGTAGATCCAGATAGCTAAAAACTTCATATTTCATGTCTTTTCACAGAAATCCTTCAGTAGAGAGATTGTATTATCAGGATAAATTAAACCTTGGCGTATATTGCTCTCAAATGGAAATACAAACAGAAGCAAGACCTTCGACCTGAATCCCTTCAGCTCCTCCCCAGCAGCGTTGGAAGCTTGTGCGTGAACAGAAGGAGATTTTGGTAGAGTAATTACTGTCGGAGCTGAATTCCTCCATTCTCCCTCACACCATCAAAGCCCTTGACTCAATTAACCAGTGTAAGCGGATCTCCTGAAGAGGGAAATTTGCCCAAGCGCCACCTTTTGAAATGCTAAAATCATGCAAAGCATGCAGCTCTCGGTATAGCCAGATTTGTCGACTTTAGCATCAAGCATGCAACAGCGAGCGTAGCTCTTGCTTTTCAGATTGCAGGGACTGAAAGCAAAGGTATTAAATTATCTATCCAAACCCTTCAGACAGGTGCTGAGGAGAGCATGCTTTTGGTTATCATAATTAACATGCACCAACTTATACTTGCAAAAACTTTAGCTCAGAACTCTTGCTTCATTGCACCTGAGGTAAGGACGGTTTACACTATAAGTAATCTTCATCAGCAAAGCCAGGAATGGGGATATAAATGATATGTTTTGGCTTCAGCTCAGTGTGCAGGCTGCATATCTAGATAAGAAATTATAATTATGGCAGGAATCACCCAGGGACAATTCATGGATGTGTGCAGTTCGATGGTGTTGTCTTTACGGCAATCAAATGAGAGTTTTGGGGAGCATTATCTGTGAAACACAGGCTTTTTGTGCCTTTCCCCCAAGTTTGTGCCAGCTGTCTGATTACCAAATAAAGCCAGTTAGACCTTTCTGGTTCCAACAGTTCTTCTACACTTGGAGGCAATCATATTGCAGTTATGGCTCCAAGTACCTGGAAATCTAACAGATGTCCCAAAGCATGGAACACAATAATCTCTGTACACTCTATGATTTTAAAGTATTTGCATCGTTGCCTTATGGATGGATTCTGACTAATGGGTGAATTGAAAAAAATAAAACAAATAATCTTGTTTTCCCATGGTATTGAACAAAATGAAAGCATTCATGCTATGAAATTGATTGAGTTTGGGGTTTTACTGTATGTTCACATGAAATATTCTCTGAGTAGGCCTGTCACAATAACAATAACTACTTTTGTTGAACGATATATTGTCCCTAGAAATAGTTGCAATAAACAATATTGTCGTCATTTAAGACATTCATATTATCATAAAATAATAGTATAATAATGCAAGTTACTAATGTTCCAACAAAACATTATTATTACACTGATTTTGAATATACCTTATGTAAAGAAACATATCAAGCAATATCAAGGTTAGCAAACATATTTGAGATTATGTCCATCTATCATTAACTAACATAATTATCGTGACAGGTCTATCTCTGAGAGACCAAACTAGGTCTAATACCTTCATTGTTTTTTATTCATATTCCAAACGTTTGAGACAAATGACCCAGATACCACCAGTTTTGTTTTCACTCTATTTGCTTTGTTGCCATTTTCCTTAGTTCCCTAGTTAGTCTTCTTGGCTGTTAATTAGTTCTATCACACCGGTTCTGTTTCACGCTAAATTACGTTGCTCTGGTATTTAAGCCCTGAGTTTCCTTAGTTCATTGTCCAGTATTGTTTAAAGTTATGTTGGAGATAATGTAGTTGTGCTCGAGCGCTTCATTACAGCCACAGTGAAACAGCTTGTTACAGTTACGTAATCAGATTACTTTTTTCAAGTAACGAGTAAAGTAATGCATTCTAAATTTACAACAAAATATCTGTTACTTGTTCAGATCAGTAATTCAAATTAGTAAGTTACTTTGTTTTCCCATTTAGTGACTGACAGCTCTCGTCTCCATGTTGAGAGAAATCGTAAAAGCAGAGGCGTTGTGTGTAAACATGATGGTCATTGTAGTTCTAGACTAAATGTGAGCATACATTTACTCGTCTCAAATTCATCCCAAAGGTGTTCTATCGGGTTGAGGTCAGGACTCTGTGCAGGCCAGTCAAGTTCCTCCACACCAAACTCGCTCATCCATGTCTTTATGGACCTTGCTTTGTGCACTGGTGCGCAGTCATGTTGGAACAGGAAGGGGCCATCCCCAAACTGTTCCCACAAAGTTGGGAGCATGGAATTGTCCAAAATGTCTTGGTATGCTGAAGCATTAAGAGCCCAACCCCTGAAAAACAACCCCCCACCATAATCCCCCCTCCACCAAACTTTACACTTGGCACAGTGCAGTCAGGCAAGTACCGTTCTCCTGGCAACCACCAAACCCAGACTCGTCCATCAGATTGCCAGACAGAGAAGTGAGATTCATCACTCCAGAGAACACGTCTCCACTGCTCTAGAGTCCAGTGGCGGCGTGCTTTCTGCATCCGACGCTTTGCATTGCACTTGGTGATGTAAGGCTTGGATGCAGCTGCACAGCCATGGAAACCCATTCCATGAAGCTCACTACACACTGTTCTTGAGCTAATCTGAAGGCCACACGAAAGTTTGGAGGTCTGTAGCTATTGACTCTGCAGAAAGTTGGCAACTTCTGCACACTGTGCGCCTCAGCATGCGCTGACCCCGCTCTGTGCTTTTACGTGGCCTACCACTTTGTGGCTGAGTTGTTGTTGTTCCCAATTGCTTCCACTTTGTTATAATACCACTAACAGTTGACCATGGAATATTTAGTAGTGAGGAAATTTCACGAATGGACATTGCACAGGTGGCAACCTATCACGGTACCACACTTGAGTTCACTGAGCTCCTGAGAGAGACCCATTCTTTCACAAATGTTTGTAGAAGCGTCTGGCATGCCTAGGTGCTTGATTTTATATACCTGTGGCCATGGAAGTGAATACATTGGCAATATAGTGTAGTTTATGCATTTAATCCTACTTTATTTAACCAATGTCTTTGCTGCTGACCTTTCACGATCCAACACAGAATATAATAAATAATAATAGTAATACACAGAAATGACTTTAGATAAACATCACATCTGTGTTTTCTTTTTCTTTTGCTGAAGTAAGAGTGCCAAATTTTCTTCTCCTGCATTCCAACGCAATTAGTTACTTTTTCAGGGAGTAACACGATATTAAATTAACTTTCCCCAACACTGGATACCACAATCATCAATTTACTTCTATGGTAGTAATACTACTGGTAATCTGCCAACTCTGCTTGGTATGTCAATTTAATGTTTACCTCAGATTAAAATACGAGAGCTGAAGAGAATATTACAGTGCATTAAAGGCACAATATATGTAATATATTTTACATCACAGGTTCATTAATGTTGTTTTGTGGGGAAAGTATAGTAATACATTTCTTTCACGGAAATGCACAATGAATGCGACTTTAGGTCAGCAGATGTTTTCATATCTTCCATTGGTATGAGAAAGTCTGAGATGAAAAAATAAATAAATAAATAAAAAACAATGATCCATATATAAACAAACATACATACAGATATGTCTCTCAGACCCAAGGGGGATAAAATCCTTCCTTCAGTGTGTTGTCCCTGAAGACAGAAAAGCGTAAACCAAATGTGTAGGGGAAATTTGCACTCAGTTCTTCCTCTTCTGTGATCCAGATTGACATTTCTGTGATGTTACCACTGTTCTTGGCACAGAAAAAGAAGGTGATGTTCTCAGAAGCAGCTTATAGTAAACTATAAGGTTCAGTTGTGGTGTCAGCTGCAAGTTTCTCTTGAACCTGACACATTTAACAGGATATTAAAATGACGACCTGCAATAGAATTATTTCCTTTTAAATAAATAATTATTTATAAATAATAAATCATTTGGTATGTTTGAATGAAGTCAGCTAGTTTTTGGGCACAGTTTTGTCCCGAAGGTATTGGGAACACATATGAAGAAGAATTAGAAGAAAGATGGTGTTGAGGCCCACCTGCAAAAACATCCAGTACTCCTGCTCAGAAAAGATTGGGAAAAATATAATAAATGTGACTTGTGCTGGCAAAATGAGTCGGAATGCGCACAGGCTAATTTCAAGCTACAGGCAAAACAAGTGAAAAAAATATATATATTAATTTTGGTCGAATTTGAGGTTCACAAAAATGAGTGAAGCCCTCATCTAGCAATCCCAATGCTCCAAATAGCAATTAAACATCTAAAATGATCTTTATGCCATTTTTCTCCACTCACTTCTTGACGACTGGTGCTTCCCCTCAGCTCAAGTTTGGTATTGTTGTAATTCAAACGTTGTATATATTCATAGCGAATTCTCGATAGCACGAGTCTGAACCATAGACTAAAAAAAAAAAAAAATGGATGTCACCCGTAGGTTTCTGAAGAGCATTCTTGGCAGCACGTCACCGCGCATCACTCTCGAACAACTGAAAATGAGCAAAGAGGCTGGAGCTGAGGTGACGTGATGACTAAAGGACAGCAGACAAACGGCTAGTAGTGACAGCAGCAAGTGGCCACGCCCTTAATTATGCAGAACTTTAAGGCTTAATATAACTTAAACAAATGAACAAAATTCACCCCTCTCACAGTTGTCATGAAGGGCAAAATTAGCTGTATAGACCAAAACCACAATTTGTACCAGGCTTTGTTTTCTGCTGTAAAGTTGGGCATTTTGACATGGGGCTCAATGAGATTCTGCTCCCTTTTGGAGCCTGTCTCTAGCGGCCAGTCAATGAATTGCAGTTTAAGTCACTTCTGTATTGGCTTCAAGAGAAACTGGGGGAGGTTGCCGCTTGGTCTGAACCAATGAAATATGATTTTCAAATCCATGCTCATGTAAACAAAACCAGCTTGTTGCTAACAGCTTCGGTGATAAATCAAACACCCCGCAAGGTGGCGCATTGTGCTATCATGGAAGCGTCCATCCTCTGAAAGAAACGAAAAGTAAAAATGACAAATGTCAAGCTTTTAAAAGGGGTCATATGATGCTATTTTCAAAGATCATTATTTTGTGTATTTGGTGTAATATGTTACCATGCTTTAATGTGTTCAAAAAACACATTATTTTTCACATAATGTACATTACTGTAGCTCCTCTATGCCCCATCTTTCTAAAACGTGTCGATTTCAACAAAGCCCCTCCTTCTGTAAAGCGTAGTGTGCTCTGATTGGCCAGCTGACCCATTGCGTTGTGATTGGCCAAACACCTCAAGCAGGTGTGGGAAATGTTACGGCCCTTACCGTAAATAGCGAGCCTCAGCATCCAAAGCAATTACAAAGACAGTTAATAATGTCGTCAGTATGACCATATCAGTTCGAGCCCGAGTCGGATTGTAAAAGTGTAGATGACCAAGCCGATCGATTGGATACTCGTATGTATTTGCGAATAATAAAACATACTTACAGGCTCTGATTCAGAAGCGTCAGACTGCCCTAGCAAAGTTGGAAATAGTAATAGCATTTTTTATAAATAGCCTTTGTGCACCTTGTACTCCGGAAACTGCCCTCTGTAAAATATGCTGCAAACGCACAAATATTTGGGTTGTACTGTTCTGGAACAGTGTTGTTTCCTAATTGCGTCCACTTTTGGAAAGCCAAATAAAGTGCTGCTTTTGCTTTCGCATAGAAACACACAGCATCTCCACAACATGCTGGCGACAACACTACTACGATACTTAAAGCCACGCCTTCTTTCTTTGCGCATGCATTTAAGAGGCATTATGCAAATATTTCCACCTAGTGACTCAGTGAGGGAGAATTTGATCGAGGTGTTTTAGCTAGGTCTGATTCTACCTTCTCTTTTAGATAGAATTTCTTTTTGTGGTAGACTTTGAGTTTGGTAACTTTGCAGATATTATACATGCACAAAGAGCTACATAACACACTAAAGAAAAAGGAAAACATGAAAATGCATCATATGGCCCCTTTAATTCAATATTTCCGTGATGTATGCCTGTGATACCGGTGATAGTGAGTGCTCAGTTGGTGGCTAATGCTTTAAATGATCAAATTTCAGCTATTTCTCACTGTATATTTGTGTGTATATGTATATCTACGTTCTATATCTATATGCTGTCTATGTGTTATTTTCTTGCGAATAAATAAAACTTATTTTTAAAAGCACTGCGGTCTGCAAATCTTGTCGGAGCATTTGACATGGAACATTTTGCTCAACTTATTAATGACTACTTCAATGATAATGTGCCACCACCAAAACAAGAGGATTGTGGACATTAATGTAGCAAATAGTGAACAACGGTTGGGCATGGACACAATATGAAACTGTTATGACTGTATTAAAATGAACTTTGCTACTGTAGCTGTGTTAATGATCACTATTAATCTGGCCACACATCCATGCAGGAAAAATCATGAAATTAAAATTCTTCCACAGAATTTAGTCTTTTTTTAATAAACTTGTTAACATTGTTATTGTTGATATTTTCTTGCATAATTTTGCTACACGGATTGCTACATGGGTTGACTAAGCAGAAAAATCAGTTAGGTAGCAATGTAAAATATTCTTTATATAAATATTTTCAATAAATATATGCCACATTTGGTGTTATTTCCGGGGATTTTAAGGTAGTACAGTGCTTGGTGATTTTGTTTTGGGACCTAAACTTTAACTAGATTTTTCTCTAAATTGACTATCGACTTCAAACAGGTGTAACTCATTCCAACAAATCATACATCATTTTCAATGGAGAATGTGAAAATAAGAACTCATTTTTGAAAATGTGCTCATTCTGATTCATTTTGCCAGCATGGGTCACAAATATATAAATATAGATATTTTTGCCTCCTGCTGATAACAAGTTCATAATTTTGAAAATGTGTATTTAATTGTGCCTTTTAATATTAATTCCTATAATTCCTGTAAATATGGTGATATAGGTGTAGATATCTTAGAGATCTATATATTTCAGTCCATTTCATTCAAAATCTTGTTGGTTTGATGAATGTATGTGGGTGAAACGGTGTATGCAAGACAGAGAGAGACAGTGAAAGTGAAGCTTTGTCACCTTATATAAGACATTAAGGTCACTGGTTTTTGTTTGATGTGGGCATAAAAGATAACAGCATCTGAACAGAATTCTAAGTGGAGAACTCCGCTAGAGCCGCCTCAATATCAATTTCTGCACATTTGATATTCATAAAAATGTACATGTACACTATGGACATATTGCATAGGATGCTGTGGGTGGTTTCCAGAGCATTATCAATGCATTGTAATGTGGTTGTTTTAAGGACGGTTGCTATGGTGCTCTGAGTGGTAGGTGTTAATAAAGAAAAAAAAAATACGTTATTGGTCCACAGATTTTGCTCAGGTTCCTTTTTGAATATATAGTCCTTTTTAATCATGTGAAAATCATAATGTACTGTTCCAGGAAAACTTGTAGATATGTTTTATTATTGAATTGGTGAACTAAGCAATTACTGTACGTGTTCATAAACATGTCTACAATTATTTGCTTATATTCTTTTACTCTATGTAGATCACCTTTTTTTCTGCGAGGCAGAAGGAAAATATGTATTTTTGTTTATAATTAGTATTTTAAGTTTGACATCATTAGCAATGCACTGACTCGTGCCTGCTCTCTCAGAGTGTTTATTTGTGAAGATTAGCGTGATGAACAAAACATGGAAGAATCATCTCAGAGCTTATTTTTTTGCAATAATCCAAAAACCAATGGAATCGATGTCGATGCTAACCTCCATGTCTATGGTGGTTACGGCCTTGTCTCTATAAAAACATTGCTCTATTTTACCATGCCGACAGCAATATAAGCTCAACCAATGGTGTAAGAAGCCTGCTTGTCAGGTAATTCTAGCGACACAGAATTTATACACTTAACCTCTAACAAGCACCACTAATTACATAAACATTTGTCTAGTGAGTTAAATTGACCTGAAAACAGAAGATGACACAATCTTCGGTTTTGTTAAGGTTCAGCATGTCCCATATGGTCTTAAAGTGCAAGAATACTCCCCCCTCTTCATTCCCATCTTTTTCTCCATCTCTCTCTTTCTCTCTCACAGATGTTCTTGCTGGGCAAGAGCAGTGGGAACTGATGCAGAGGATGAGTAATAGTTGCTGATAATCAACAGAGCGTCTGGCTCTATCAGCTCATTTGAGCCTAATGCCATTTGCTGAGATGCATAGCAATGCAGCCTGATGAAATTAGCCTTTCTGCTGTGAGCTAAAGCAGCGAGTCTTTAAACAAGCCCAACTGGATTACCGTGAACAGTATCATGCTGACAACCCCATCAGTACACGTCAAGACCCACCGGCCAGAGCCTGGAGAGAAATGTCGCACTGCCCTGGGTTTTCCCGGCATGTTTACGAGTTGCATGGCATGCAATCATGGCCTCCACTGGCCAGATGGATGTCCCAAGCAGAACTTTAACAACATAAACCAGATGGTTTGCTGGTTTCAGCTGGTTTAATTGGTTTTCAGCTGGTTCAACTTTGTCAGCAAAATGATCTCCAAAAATAAATGTAATACCAGTAAAAATTAAATAGCAAAACCCCCACTGAAACCAGCCTAGTCCAGTCTATATGGCAAATATTTGTAACCTGCAATTGTCACTTTAATGAGATATTGCTAACCCTTAACCCTTGTTTGTGTGTGTGTGCGTGTGCGTGCGTGCGCTATCCCAGTGGAGACTTCAACCTGAACGCACACAGACTAATGGGGACTCGTGTCACCATGGAGACCTAAATTGAGGTCCCCATGAGGAAACAAGCTTATAAATCATACAAAATGAGTCCTTTTTTTAATGTAAAAATGAAAGTTTTTGTGCGATGGGTAGGTTTAAGGGTAGGGTTAGTGTAAGGGGAAAGAATATACAGTTCGTACAGTATAAAAACCATTATGTCTGAGTCCCCACAGAGATGGGGAACCAGACTGTGGCAAGCAGAGAGACGAGGGACCGTGAGAACGGGCCGGTGGCGAGTGATAATGAGCTCCAGCTGCGTGCCACACCGGTCTCGTCTCACGGAGGAGTGACGGGAGTATAAAAGGAGGAGCGACAACAGTGCAAGACGAGAGAGGACCAGGCCTGGAATTTACGTTGTGTTTTGTTTACGTTTTGTATGTGTGTGCGCGGCAGTCGTCCGTGAGGGGCTGCCCGCGGTTTACTTTCGTTTTGTTTATTTATTTGATTAAAGTCTTTTAAATGTTCGCCAGTTCCCGCCTCCTTCTTCCCATATCAACGAACTGTTACACAGACATACTTCGATACTATATAGTAGCCGAAAAACAGTATGTGACAAAAGTATGTCCGAATTCACAGAACTCATAAAAGTAGGCAAAAAGTGCCTGGATGACCCATTTCATCAGGCGAGATTCTGAAGTGTGCATACTTTACTATCCCATGAGGCCACGGGAGGGGATTTATGAATGGAGGTGAAGTGACATAACTGACACTGGTAGGTCACATGACAATGACAACATGGCGAATGTAGTACGTCCAGATGACATTCATACTACACACATTCATACAATAGTCATGAAGTAATCACTTCATCACCCATAATGCACTGTGCATGTTGCCATCCAAGGCCAATCCTACCAGTCTGCCATGAATACACTTAATCAGAGTCACATACTGCCTCGCTTTAGTAGGAAATACCTCTTAGCAAATGTATAGTGTCAACTTGTAATGTTCCCAGGTGCAAGAATTCAAAGAGTAAACGTTTAGTGGGAGTGAGTTACTTCTGGTTTCCAGTGAAGGAGACCAGCACATTGTAGGTTGTGGCTAAGTTTGCAAATAATCATAAATATAGAGAGAATGCCGCAATGGAAAATCTGAAAAACCTCAGTGTTTGTATCAATTTTTCAAACTGATGACCGTGAACACAGTGTTTTATGCACAAAAGGAAAAAAACTGAAAGAAACTGCTGTTCTGTAGTGTTACATTTTGACCATAATGCTGTTTAAAGAATAGACAAAGTACGATACAATTTTCAGTGATGAACCTACTCTTAGAATAACTGTTCTGTTAATAACCCTCTTCAAATCTGAATGTCCATGGGTGGGGTTACACTAATGTCGAAGTAAAATATATAGATTCCACGAAAGCCCTGGAGCTGTCAAAAGTCCTTTGGCTGACAAATAAGCATGAATTTCTCAGTCCAGGTAACACAGAGAATGAGTAAACATTGTTAATTTACATATACAATATACAAATATCTGCAAAGTTACACTTTAACCCATGCCCTTGTATATGTTCCTGTGTATGTGCATTCATATCACAGTGTGTCACTGTTTGAGGGAATATGTATGATATTTTATGTGGAAATAAATGAGAAAAATAGAGCAGAATGGGCGACACAGCAAATTCATAGTCCAGATGTTCAGTATAAAATAGTGCCAATGTCATTGGGTGCCCAGCCAAAACAAACAAACACACACACACCAATCTGTGTTAATGGGCATACAAATGATGGACAAATTACCATTTACAAGCATGAACAACAAATGGGTTACAATTATAGAAAGGCTAAATTCTGTGTGTATTTCGCTTTGTTCCTGAATGGTTTATCTGTCAGTAATAGCAAACAGATAAATGCATCATGGGATGAGATTTTAATTTAAGGGTTTCCATGGTGTGGAGTTATTGCTACCTTCTAAGTAAATGGACATGTAGTATAGTGGAGGACAGCTAATGTACTTGAGCTGTAATTTTACTGTATATAAACACATACACATACCTGACATGGGCTGTGTGTGACAGCCCAGCAGGAAGACAGATACACATTAAGTAGGAAGCAGGAAGCCTTTACACATTAAGTACCCCGACATATTTGACTTAACTTTATATGCCGCAAGAAGCTGTGCCGATCTTCTTGATCAGGTAGTACTCAGATTCATAAATCTTAGATGAAATCCAATCTCCACAAAGAAAGCCTTTTAGACATTACTCCCATGAAAAATACACTTAGCCAATTATTCACAATGGAAGTCATCCTGAACAAGAAAAGAAGTGTAAAATGCCCCCCTCTAAGGCATTCCTTAAACCTGAGAAAAAGACTGCCATCCATTTCTTTAATACTCCATCCACGGAAGACATATCTTTTGCAATAGGGCCTTTATTAAGCTGTAATTATTTAATGTAACGGATTGATGGAAGTCTAGGATATGCAAAGAATATGGAGAAGCAAAATATACTAGCAGCTCACAGGCATCCTCATTGCAAATGCATATTATATCATTTTCTTTCGAACATTTCCTTCATATACTCATCAGTGCGATTATTTTAAGTGAAAACTAACATAATAGCTCCAACTTGTAATCTTTCCTGGACTATTTGAACAACTACTTTTGCGTTCTTATTATGGCTCAGGAGTTTCCAGTAACATTGTTCAGCGCACAGTTATTCATGAGAACGCATATAGGGCTGTCAGTAGATTAAAACAATGAATCACCTGCATTAACATGAATTAGCTGAATTGCTTTTGTAATATATGCATTATTAAAAATAAATATAATACTTCACAGGTTCGTGTGCCCATATAATCTTAGCGTACATGGCAAATGGAGAGGATATTCTACTCGAGTTCAAGATCGGTCTACTACATGTGTGAAATACGTAAAGGAGGAGAAGGGGAGCAGAAGGGATGCTGAAAGAACTGGCGATGGGGAGATGCAAGAGGCTGCTTTTATGTCCTGGCATTAATTAGAAGATTAGATGGGTTTACTCCACCCGAAATTACGTTTAAGTACTTCACTTGTCTTCTTATTAACAGTGCTTTTTACTTCCTGATGATATTTCATACCTGTTGAGTTTACATTTATAAATTAATTTTTACTGGTAAACAGGATTTGCTTGTGTATGTTGGTGGCACTTTTATTCTAGCCTTTTAGCTGATGAATATGTGTGGTACCTTTCTTAAAGAAATTCAATGACGTTAAACGTAATTAACAGTAACACTTTGACAGCACTGCAACAACTTAGAATAGTAAGAATTTTGGCATGAACATATCATTTGCTTATAGTGAAATTGACAATTTCACAGCCACCACATTCAAACTTCATGTTTGAGTTTGGAAAATTCTGTCTGCAGTAATGATCAGAATATCTCTTCTCCTGTCTCTGAAAATGTGCAGATATTTAAATCTTCTTCCGGACACTCATTTCAAGTGGCGTTTCGTCAGTTAAGTGACTATAGCACTCAAATCACAGAGCGGGGTCAGCGCATGCTAAGGCGCACAGTGCGCAGAAGTCGTCAACTTTAAGTCAATAGTTATAGACCTCCAAACTTCATGTGGCCTTCAGATTAGCTCAAGAACAGTCCACAGAGAGCTTCATGGAATGGGTTTCCATGGCGGAGCAGCTGCATCCAAGCCTTACATCACCAAGTGCAATTTCCTGTTTTATTATGTGATAGAAAGTCTAAGGCCTTCTCAAGCCGTATGGCAAACCCATGTAATCTGCTGCCTATTACACGTCAAACTAATATTACTGTGGGGACAAAAAGTAAAACCTGTTAAGTTAGCACTTTTAAACATCCGCTCACTTAAAAATAAATCATTCCTAGTCAACGACTTAACCACAAACAACCTGGATTTTATGTTTCTAAATGAAATGTGGCTAGAAGACAGCTGCAGTGCAACAGTCCTCAATGAAACAGCCCCTCCTAACTTTACTTTTATGAGGGTCTGCAGAGCGGTTAGGAGAGGTGGAGGTGTAGCTGCTTTGTTTAAAGATGTCTATCAAATGTAAGCAAGTGTCATTTGGTGATTACCTGTCTTTCGAATATCTGGGTACTGTGTTAAAAGGTGCTCCACGCATTCTACTTATCATTATTTACAGGCCTCCGAAAAACTCTCCAGCCTTTGTTGAGGACTTTACAGAGCTGTTATCAGCAATCTCGTCTGAGTTTGACTGTTTTGCTATTGCTGGGGATTTTAACATTTCACATTGACAATGCTGAATCCAGTACAGCAAAAGACCTCATGACTGATCTAAACACTTTTGATCTGACTCAGCATGTACATGGACCCACACACAATCGTGGTCACACTCTAGATTTACTTATCAGCACTGTCTGATCATTTCTGTATTTTCTTTGATATATTGATCTCTCCTGCCATTGAAGCTAGATCGGTCTCTGTCAAAAAGAGATGCTTAAATGAGAACACCAGTGTGCTGTTTATGAAGGCCATATCTCTGACACCAAGCATGTCTGCAGACACTGTTGATTTTCTCCTTGATTCCTTTAATTCCAAAGTCAAGAATGTCATTGATGACATTGCTCCAGTGAAAGTCAGGAAAAGGAATGGCAGACCTAAAGCTCCTTGGACAAACACAACAGCAGTTCAAAGTATGACACGAAAATGCAGAAAAACTGAGCGCATGTGGCGAAAAACAAAAATTTGTACTTCATTATAACATCTATAAAGACAGCCTCCATGCTTTCAATGTGGAACTAGCCACAGCTAGACAGACCTTCTTCTCAAATATTATAAACAGCAACTTAAACAACACCCGCACTCTTTTTGCTACTGTAGAGAGACTAACAAACCCCCCAAGTCACATTCCCAGTGAATTCAGACAGGTGATCAATATATCCTCATGTTGTGCTGAGGTCAGAAAGACTTGTCCACAATTTCATTAATTAGTCACTATGTCTGCTTTTGAGGTAACTGATGGTAAAATTTTGGAAGAAACTGTACAGCACCTTAAAACAACACTTCCCACTTCTTTTTTCAAAAGTGTGTTTAACTGTCTAGAAGCAGATCTGCAAGAAGTGGTAAATTCCTCACTTCTTTCTGGGACTTTTCCAAAGTCCCTTAAAACTGCAGGTATTAAGCCCCTCCTGAATAAGAGCAATCTGGATAAGACCATTTTAAGCAACTATAGACCAATCTCAAATCTCCCCTTTATAGGCAACATAATCGGAAAAAGTTGTTTCAGCTGAATAAATTCTTAAGATCAAATGAATATTTAGACAATTTTAAATCCGCATCACAGCACAGAAACAGCCCTCATAAAGATAATAAATGATATTCGCCTCAATACAGATACAGGCAAATTATCAGTGCTGGTGCTACTCGACCTCAGCGCTGCATTTGACACTGTCAATCACTACATTCATCTTGACAGACTGGAAAAATGGGTTGGGCTTTCTGGGATGGCCCTTAAATGGTTCAGGTCATACTTAAGATGGGAGAGCTTATTATGGGAGTATTGGTGACCATAAGTCTGAGTGGACATCCATGACATGCGGAGTCCCACAAGGCTCAATTCTTGCACCACTCCTATTCAACCTGTACATGCTCCCACTGAGCCAAATCATGAGAGAGAACCTAATTGCTTACCACTGCTATGCAGACGACACACAGATCTACTTAGCCCTATCGCCTAACAACTACAGCCCCATTGACTCTCTGTGCAAATGCATTGATGAAATTAACAATTAGATGTGCCAAAACTTTCTTCAGTTAAACAAAGATAACAGAAATCATTGTGTTTGGAAACAAAGCTGAAATTCTCAAGGTGAATGCATACCTTGATGCTAAGGGTCTAAAAACTAAAAATCAAGTCAGGAATCTTGGTGTGATTTTAGAGTCAGACCTTAAGTTTCAATAGTCATGTAAAAGCAATAACTAAATTATCATACTATCATCTAAAAAATATTGCACAAATTAGATGTTTTGTTTCCAGGCAAGACTCAGAGAAACTTGTTCATGCTTTCATCACCAGCAGGGTAGACTATTGTAATGGTCTTCTCATCGGCCTTCCCAAAAAGACTTGCACTGGCTTCCAGTTACATTTAGAATTGATTTTAAAGTACTGTTACTTGTTTATAAATCACTCAATGGCCTCGGGCCTCAATACATTGCAGATATGCTGATAGAATATAAACCTAACAGATCACTCAGATCAGCAGGATCAAGTCAGTTAGAAATACCAAGGGTTCACTCAAAGCAAGCAGAGTCTGCTTTTAGCTATTAAGCCAGCCATAGCTGGAACCAGCTTCCTGAACAGATCAGATGTGCTCCAACAGTAGCCACTTTCATATCCAGACTCAAAACACAGCTGTTCAGCTGTGCATTTACTGAATGAGCACTGTGCCACTGTATGTCCGACTGATTGCACTTTATCAATGCATCATCTCTTTATTCTTTGAATTCTTTTTATTACTGTTTTTACTGTGCCATTGTACGTCCACATCTTTTTACTCTTTTAATTATTTTATACCTGTATCATATTTATATTTCTTTTCATTCTTATTATAACTGTTTTAATTATCCTTTTTTTTTATTTATTTTTTTTATTATTATTTTGTTAAGGCTGTGGAAGAGGTTGAGAGAAGGGAGAGCGATCGTGTTAGTCCCAGGAAGATTTGTCGTAAGGGTACTGTTTAAATGCACAGTTACCTGACAAATATAAATAGTAAAATTGCGAACCTGACTCTCCACTTTTCTTCCACTCCAGATAGGGGTGTTTCAGGTTATCTTTTTTAAATGTTATTTTCTTATGAATATTTTAATTCTAATTCTGTGTAAAGCACTTTGAATTACCAGTGTGTATGAAATGTGCTATATAAATAAACTTGCCTTGCAATGCAAAGCGTGGGATGCAGTGGTGTAAAGCACGCCGCCACTGGACTCTAGAGTAGAAGAGACATGTTTGCTAGAGTGACGAATCACACTTCTCTGTCTGGCAATCCGATGGACGAGTCTGGGTTTGGTGGTTGCCAGGAGAACGGTACTCGCCTGACTGCATGTGTAAAGTGTAAAGTTTGCTGGAGGGGGATTATGGTGTGGGGTTGTTTTTCAGGGGTTGGGCTTGGCCCCTTAGTTCCAGTGAAAGGAACTCTTAATGCTTCAGCATACCAAGACATTTTGGACAATTTCCAACATGACTGCACACCAGTGCACAAAGCAAGGTCCATAAAGACATGGATGAGCAACTTTGGTGTGGAGGAACTTGAATGTCCTGACCTCAACCCGATAGAACACCTTTGGGATGAATTAGAGCAGAGACTGCGAGCCAGGCCTTCTCGTTCAACATCAGTGCCTGACCTCACAAATGCGCTTCTAGAAGAATGGTCAAAAATTTCCATAAAAACACTCCTAAACCTTCCCAGCCTTCCCAGAAGAGTTGAAGCTGTTATAGCTGCAAAGGGTGGGCCAACTACATATTAAACCCTATGGATTGAGAATGTGATGTCATTAAAGTTCATGTGCATGTAAAGGCAGGCATCCCAAAACTTTTGGCAATATAATGTACATAAGTGGAAACTTGCAAGCTGCAATATTTGAAGAAAAAAACGTCACAAAGCTCAGTGCAAGTACTCCATTTAGACAGTTCTGATATGACATGAATGCACCAATAGATACAATAGGCAAGGAGGCCCCATCCATCCATGTGCAAAAACATACATTGGTTACCAAAATTAAAAATGTTAATGTATTGACAGCCCTAGAAATTATATATTGTGGTATAATGTATCCTAATGACATCCTACATTACACAGTTTAGACACGTGTGCGCACCTAACCCGAACCCTTACACCTGAACAAACCTAAAAACCGCCTCCATCCACTAGTGTTGCTGTACTCGAGACCGGTCTTGAGACCATATTTTGGAGGTCTTGGTACTGTCTCTGTCTCAACCACATTTGTACTCAGCCTTGTCTCAATCTCAGACTAAGAGGACTATTTCAAGACCGGTCAAGACCACAACTGTGGGGATGTCACTAAATTTCCAGTGCATTGCTGATTTATTTGTTAAGAAAATGAATGGGTTAGTATGGTATGTTTCCGCCCCTTGTCAGATGGTCAGTGAATGGACAATATGTGCCATCTAAAACTAACTTACTAATGCATTTCAGTTGTTTTACCACAGTAAACTGGGGTAGAAGAAAGTTTTAACATAGAAAAAATATTTATACACATCACCTTTAGGTCTGGCCTGAATAAAGAATGACAAATCACGGTTTCTTCAAAGAAAGGTCTCTGAACCAGGAACAGAAATGAAATTGTTTGATACTGACATTTAAACAACAAGATGAAAATGGCACTGGAAACGTTTTATTTTTTGGTAACACTTTAGTTTAGAGTCCAATTCTCACTATTAACAAGTTGCTTATTATCATGCATATTACTGGGATATTGTCTGTTTATTAGTACTTATAAAGCACACATTAACGGATTAATCTTCATGACAATATTCTACATCCCTTATTTCCTACTCAATACCTAAACTTAACTACCTTACTAACTATTAATGAGCAGTAATTAGTAATTTTTTTGAGGGAAAAGTTGAAGTTAATAGTTAGTTAATAGTGAGAAGTGGCCTCTACATACTCCCATGGCTACATCCACCTATTTCAAAAATTAATAAGTTATCTCAACCTTATTTAGTTATTACTTTGACTGAACCCTCATCTGAGGCAATCTCAGAATCCAGAAATGTTTCTTCGGTAAGGGAAACACTGGAGCATTAGTCATAACCATGAAGAGACAATCTATTTTATGTCTCTCTCTCTCTCTCTCTCTCTCTCTCTGGCTCACACAAATCAGGTTACCTGCATCTCCCCCCCCCCCCAATGCCGCCTTTTATAGATCATCCCGGCATTGGAAAAATGAGGCTTTTGCTCGCTCCTGTCTCACTGCTGTGTTAATGATTTCCTGAAGAGGAAAGATTGCTCCCTAATCAAACCTGCTCTACCAATGGATCATCCTGCAGGGCTGGAACAACCCCATTATGAGTGATCTTTAGGGCAAACCTGTCTTAGCTGCGAGAAACAACATTCAAACAGAAGGGCATGTTTACATTTGCTAACAGAATAGAAGGTCGATAAACCCACCATTGTGAGAGGAAAGAAAAAGAGTGTTTTCAAAGACATGCCAAATCAAATATTGGACAATTGTTGTCTGCTTTTCTGTTTATTTTATTTTTATTTTTTTTGGAGCTGATCATATATTTTACTCCATCCTTTATTTCCTTTTCAATGACCTAATCCGACCATAGTAAATGTTTTTTGGACATGCCATGTCATGGACCTCCTAGTACCATGTAAATATCATAGTAGAAAAATATGGTCCTGTAACTAGAAAAGTGAAGTGGTAGTAAAACCAAAGCCATAGGTTTGAGTCGAAGAGAACATGCATACCAAAAATATGCAGTCTTTTATGAGCACAGTATTATGGTACTGCTATAGTACTTTCAGTAACTGTCATACTGCAGTTTGTCTCTCGCACACATATTTTTCACCTGCTTCATCTAAACACAGTTTGCCATTAGCAGTTCGGCTTTTTGTTCCTCCAGGATTTAAACAACAAACTGCAAAAAGGCTGGATCCCTTGAAAGTCTTATTACTATTAGTGTATGTAGGGGAATCCACTTAAGAATGGATTGTAGTTATCTTTCTTATAGTTGCTGTACACTATACGTTTAGAGTCTGTAGTAGCAAAATGTAACAACTCTATAGTAAATGTAGTGAGAAAATGAGAATTTAGAATCAAAATGTCATGACATTCTGTAGGGTTAGAAATATAGGGTTAAAATGCCAGTCTAGTGGTATAGTCCAGTGCTTCAGCACCTCTGTTGTAAGGGACTCTCCAGCGTTTGATCCTGTGGGATTAGCTGTGAGCCAGTGTGATCTGGATTTAGCCTAAGTCACTGCAGAGGAGAAGCTTGTTCACCATGGGAATCTATAAAACCTCAGAACCCTCAGTGGCAGCATGGAATTGGCTTCCATGTCTTTATGAGCCTCCTGTTCATGTTGGAACAGGAAGGGGCCATCCCCAAACTGTTCCCACAAAGTTGGGAGCATAAAATTGTCCAAACTGTCTTGGTCTGCTGAAGCATTAAGAGTTCCTTTCACTGGAACTAAGGGGCCAAGCCCAACCCCTGAAAAACAACCCCAGACCATAATCCCCCCTCCACCAAACTTTACACTTGGCACAATGCAGTCAGGCAAGTACCGTTCTCCTGGCGGCAAACTTTACAGCACTGCATCCAATGTTTTGCATTGCACTTAGTAAGGTAAGGCTTGGATGCAGCTGCTCGGCCATGGAAACCCATTCCATGAAGCTCTCTACACACTGTTCTTGAGCTAATCTGAAGGCCACACAAAGTTTGGAGGTCTGTAGCTATTGACACTGCAGAAAGTTGACGACTTCTGCGCACTGTGTGCCCTTAGCATGTGCTGACCCTGCTCTGTGATTTTACTTGGCTACCACTTCATGGCTGAGTTGCTGTTGTTCCCAATTGCTTCCACTTTGTTTTAATACCACTAACAGTTGACCTTGGAATATTTAGTAGTGAGGAAATTTCATGAATGGACTTATTGCACAGGTGGCAACCCATCACGGTACCACTCTTGAATTCACTGAGCTCCTGAGAGAGACCCATTCTTTCACAAATGTTTGTAGAAGCATACATATATACATATATATATATATACACTCACCTAAAGGATTATTAGGAACACCTGTTCAATATCTCATTAATGCAATTATCTAATCAACCAATCACATGGCAGTTGCTTCAATGCATTTAGGGGTGTGGTCCTGGTCAAGACAATCTCCTGAACTC